>CAUJRU010000773.1:0-323768 GCA_963277665.1 Viscum album
AACATGATATGAATAAGTATTTGTAGGAGTAAATTGTAAGTGGTGGTGGTATGTTACGCTATAGTTTTATAAATCTTGCAACAAGGATATATTTTATTCTATAAGGAGGACTCCATGAGATTTTGGTGCTGCTCTGATCAATTATGGTTGCATGTCATTCCAGAACCAATATTATCATACCACAATATTTTTTATGTATGATTAAAAAATTAGTAAAGTATGAATTGTGAGTAAGGATTATAGTGAAACTATGAGTCATGATATTTAGGTTCTATATTGGATAGTGATGGATGAGGCATATTAAACTGTAACAAAGAAGGTTATTCCACTTTGGTACCTAGATTTGAATATATTTAAAGGATGACATCTCAATTCCCAATTAATTAAAATAAGACATTATCTGAATTTTATGGATATATTATTGGAATACAATCACATTATAATGGGGTTAACCCATGACACCAAATAGGTGAAGTTGAGATATATCACACCGTATGTGAGAGAGTCATGTCGTGATATGTTGATTTCTAAATTGTTTTCAAAATTTAATATTTTTTGAATTGGGGAAGTTTACTTTTAACTTTAGTAGTTTTAATTAAGAGATTATTGATGGTTTAAAGGTCTAATAAGAACATGATATGTGTATCATTAAAAGTTGATGATTTTAAGAGTTTAGTTAAACAACATAAAGAAACCTGAGGATATAAAAAACTTACATTGAGACTTGATACATTTAGTTTTGAGAGAAAAACCATTATGTTGATGAAATACATTGAATATTTGAGTTTTAATCTGATATTTAAATCATAATGAAGATACCCTTACTGAATTGTGCTATTTTTCTCTCTATTGATTCTTATAAGAGAAGAGTGTGTCAACATCTTATTTTGTACTTTGTCTTAACACAGTGAGTTGAGAGGTAAGTAGAGGTAGTGTTCCTAGGATTGGTAGCGAGACCTTTCTAAACTTTGTGATGATATATAACAAATAGTTATATCCCTGGTACATCATCAAATCATCAGAGTATACTCCTTGGAGTATCCCTTAGTGTCAAACTAAGTAAAGTTCCCATGTTTAAAAAAAAATTAGTATTTTGATGCTCTCTATGTGTGGTTGATCATGATAGGTTCATGTCATTTTTTCAATGAAATAAAAATAATCCATTAAAATTTGAAATGATATTCAAACCATAATTCACCCCCCTCTTAGGGTGTGCGAGAAGGTTGTGGTTAAAAAAATTTGTGTAAAAGCCACAATTTACTCTTAATGAATCTATCAATTAAAGTTTATCATCAAGGGAATGTTTTCAATGCTTAAATGGTTCCATTGTTCGATGTATTTAATTATAAAATTTGTAAGAACTGAATGAGATAACACTCATAGTCTATCAAACTTGATTTTTACTCATCCTATATTCATATAATTCATGTGAGTGATGCAAAATAGTTTTCTATGACAGAATAAGACAAAACAATTATCATGGACAATTTAAAGGTACAAAATACTTTATTTAAAGAATTATCAAATTATATATACATGATTGTGATTTATGATATAAATAAAAATGAAATTTGGAATAAATTAACCAACATCCATGAAGGTAGCAGTAAGGTGAAAGAGGAAAAATTATATGTGTTTTATAAAAGGTTCTTTGATCTAAATATGAGCCAAAGGGAAAATTAATTAATTATTTAACCTTATAATTAAAGTTATTGATGATATCATGGTCCTAGTGATGATATGAAATATTATGAAATGATAAATAAAATTATTATAATTTTACCACAATTATATAATCCAAAGGTTTTGAATTTCGAGGAAGGAATTTTGGGGGAGTTATTGCTTGAAGATCGATAAGGAAAGATAAATTATATTTGAAATGCGTGTAAAAAATGAATGTTAATATGTGTTCATTATAATATGTATAATATTAAAAATAAATTTGTTTGAGAGAATATTATAATGTATTTAATTTAATAGAATATGATTGAGACTAAATTATTATGGTTTAGAGATGTTATAAGAATACTTTGGGATGCACCTGTTAAGAGGGCATTCTTAATGATAATTTCCCTTATAAAAAAATTAAAGGTGGATCTATAATAAACCTTGAACAAATCATTCAATATGATATTATTCTAATGAAAATATGATCTTTAATAGTGTTAATTGGATATGTTTAATCCATTTAGTTCATCTTATTTAATTGGGTTTACAACATGTTGGTTATTGTTATTGTTGATTTAGGTTATGCTTTCTTACTTGGGGGTTTTCAATAAAGTGAAATATGATTATATTGTTTGAGAAATAAGTAAATTGTTTTTTTATTTTATATATCAATATGTAAATTTGATAAATCCATGATGATTTTCTCACATTTATTCCCTTTTGGGTGGTTATAGATACATATATACATGAATACATACATTCATAAATGAATGCATTCATATATACATGCATGCATACATGCGTGCACATGAACACACATCATATAACTCATAACTATGTGCATTGAATCTAATAACCTAAATTAAATTATGAATCATGGTATAAAAAATCATGGCATCGATAAATAAATAGGGACTCATCATGACATAAATAAAATGATAATGCACAATATATATTGCCTTTTTATTTTGTTTAAGTAATTATGAGTCATCATTTTATTATTTATGATTTCATTTTTTATATGAGTATCCTTTATATAATTTATATTATTAAATTAAATGCACATGGATGTGGGCTAGAGGTGTTGGTAAGCTTGGTTGATGGATTATTTCCATCATTATACAGGTAAAGGTCTATAATATATTTTTATAGAAATTATTTGTGGTTAGAATCTTTTATTAATTAAAAGAAGTGAACCCTTATTTTACTGGGTTAGGGTAACCCATTACATTTCAAGATACCCAAATAACATGGAAAAAAATAAAAAAAAGACTAAAACAACCCAGTTACAACAACATGACCCAAAGGCTCAAAAAAAATTGCATGGCTCTGAGGTCCAGTGGTCAAAGACAATAAAAAGACATGAATTCCCACGGGTTTTTAAAATCCTAATCTATCCTCCATCACTTGGATCAGTCCCTAGACACTTCCAAGCATATGAATTTCATCCCATCAAT
Source organism: Viscum album (assembly GCA_963277665.1). NCBI lineage: Eukaryota > Viridiplantae > Streptophyta > Magnoliopsida > Santalales > Viscaceae > Viscum > Viscum album. Next base: position 3,126 of record CAUJRU010000773.1, read on the forward strand.
CTATTGGTATGGAACATCTAACACTCTATCATATGCTTGCTTGAACAACACTGCCAAGCTGCCATCCACTGTACATGATATCATCGTCTCACTATATGGACACAACCACCACCCTCCATGTCACCATACTATCTCGATATCACATTGTTGTCACTATCAAAATCCAAAGACAATGCCACCCACCTTGATTCCCTCCAATAATGATGCCACAAAACTAATTCTTTCATCCCTAGTGTCCTTCATATGTAGTTTACTCATTTCATATCCTGAGAGGAAAATGTTTATTTTTACCTGGTAAATAATCACATATTTGAAAATAGATATCAATGTTGGGTGTTTATGGTATGGTATGATTTTGGGGATATTTTTAGATAATTTGATTTCTTACCATGTTAAAGAATTTCAAAATTAGGAAAAAAATTATAAAAAGGTTGATTATGGCACTATTAACCTAACAATGTTCTATAAATAGTGTATATCTACCCTAGTATCTCTATTTGGATAACTATATCATCTAAAATAAAGTGGAATATCACAAAAATATTGAATGAGGTAGGAAATTAAAAATTCTCTTCTCTTCATGTGATTATATGAATTTCTCTTGCATTTTTTTATTAAATTAGTCTAAGTATAAAAATTGATATTATAAAATTCTTTTAAATATTTTTTTAATAATTTATTTATGAATATAAGAGTGATATTTATAATTTAATTGGATTTATTTAGAAAAATTATTATTAATTATTATAATCTTGAATTCTAAAAGATTGTGTTTGATTTCACTATTTTATAAGATTAAAAATCACTCAATGGAAAATAAAGTACAAATAAATTTATGTTAGAATAGTGATATTAAAAGGAATTTTTTCTTAAATTTGGTAAAAATTAGACCAGTGATGAATTGGGAACTTGAATATGAATTTCATTATTTTTCATCATTGAAATATGAAATTCTTGATGAAGGCTTTAAATATTTTGATGATTAATTAGTTATTTGGGTGAGTTGCCTAATTTGTTTATCATTTTAATGTGTATAGATCGTATTTCATGATCCTGTATCATGATTTTGAGGTTTTCTAAATTTTTTATTACAATTCGTAAAAATTGGGTACGTTTACTTAAACATGACATGTTCTTAGGAGAGCCACACTAGGTATTTGATGAAGATACCATTTTAGTACCTGATCCCACTGAGTTCTAAATAGGATTTTGGTTCCTAATGGTGAGTCATGGGATACTTGACTGAGTATTTAGTAATTTTTAAGGCACCAATGGGTACCTTATACCCATAAATAGGATATTACATTTTCCGAAACCTTGGGATGTTGGTACATTTACCATATTTTTAATTATCATGGTTACTCAAGAATGTTAAGGGATGATTTTAAGATCCATTGGAATTGATATTTGTAGTAGAATCACCTAATTTGGGTATCATTTTTATATTTCCAAGTTTTATTACAGTTTAACAATTTTTCATGTTGAATCCTCTTCATAAATTTAGTTTTATTGATGTAGTTTTCTTTTTAGTGAACAATGGTTGTGCTATTTAATAAAGAGTAGAAGTTTTGTGGTTGAAATTTTCAAGGGTGGACTTGTAATGATGATAATGGTTATGTCTCATGGTGAAAATTTATTTATGACAATGATTTATTCCAGAGAAGGGCTAGTGATTTAATTAGTGGAAATTTGGGCTATAGCCATAGAGTAATAACCATGATTGGGAATGACTATGGATATTAATGTCTTATAGCCATAAGAATTTGTTCCCCATGACTATATGTGAGGTTAAATCTTTGGTTAGGCCCAATCATGGATATTCCTTTTCCCACACTAGTGTGAGAAATGTTTTTCCCATAAGAAAGGCATGGGAAATCCCTGATAGCTACAGTTAGGCATGACTGTGGAAATAGGATAATCTATAGCCACAATTGGGTTTGAATATACTTATAATAATGATAAAATATATTTATAAATTCTTTCACACACACACACAAATATATATATATATATATATATATATATATATATAATTATTTTTTTGTGCAGTGATAAAGTATTTTATGTTTCATAAGAGAGATACATGTGCAAATCTCACTAGTAGTATTTTTTTATATTATAGCCATGGGCATGGTTCCTATGTCTATAGGGTCTTTTAATGATAGAATCTATATTCATGGGAATTTACTATGGTTATATATTTTTTTCCCATGGCTATATAAATAATGATAATGTCCATGGGTAACTCAACTGTTGCTATAACATATTGATACAATCAATTAGACTATATCCATAGTCAATTCCTATGGTTATAACCCAATTTTACACTAGTGTTTATTATTGTTATTAAATTTCTTTAATTCAAATATTCAATGTATTAAGTTAGTTAATTATTCATGGATATGTGATACAGATATTTGATTGTTATGTTAATTCGTGGTGATCTATTTTGTAATATATGTGCCTTGTTGGAGGTTAGTTTTCTCTATTTTATTGAAATGTCTTGATATTTATACTGATTAATAGATATGGGGATACCCAGTGTCTCTTTTCAATGTGAGTGCCTTGATGATTATTTTCCTTTTTATGAGTTAATGACTAATGTTTTCTATCACGACTATACTAATTTACTCTATTCTAATAATCTTCACCATCATATGGATTGAGGTTTGAGTTTTCTTTCCATAGGATTTACATTGGACTAACCCATTATCTCTTCCTTCATATGGGTTAAGGATAAAATTTATTTTCCATCAGAGTGATACTATACTTAATTAGATGATTTAGGTGGTGGATTTATAATGACCATTTATTTTATGATGGGATGTTGATCGTGGTATAGTATTTCAGTATACCCACTATATGTTTTCCTATTTTATTAGTGGAAAAAATTTCACATTGATATGTTGTAACCACCCGTGATATGAGACCAGGTGCTGTTATGGATTCCTTTGAACCTCTAATCACCATAATTTATCCTTCAAAACATTTTCATAGTGAATTTTTTTTTTGAAACTTAGGTGACCTAAAGGAACCCATGTATATGATGTCTCCAAAACATTAAAGTAAAACAATAAAGGTTCCAGGTGGAGAAGAAGCACCATGGGGGGGAAATTACAATAACGGTTTTTTCAATCTGATAGATCATTCACAATATTTTACATGATGTGAATAGCATGAAAAATGAAAATTTTCCACCGAATATTAACATATGAGAATCTCAGAACCCAAAGAGGGTCATTTCATGTTAAATTTATAAATAATTTATTTAAGATCAAAAGAAATGATTACTTCATATTAATTTATTTCTTCTAATTTAGATGCTAATCGTTCCAAAAACCCTTTTCCAAAATACCTTCTTTATGATGTAAGATTCTAAGTACAGGATATCTCTAGTAATGATCCTCACATGTTTCTTTGATCTCTGAGTGACACTGATTGATTTTCAGGTGCTAGAATGGTGAATAAATCATCTATCATAATTTCCCTTGATCACTTATAGTTCCATTGAGTTTAAAGGAAACTCTCTAGTGTTTCTCGTTCTTGAGAGTAAGAAAGGAGGAATTCGAGAGAGAAGTCTATTGTAGACAATGATTCTAAATTCTATATTAACCCTACACAATATACATAACCATCTATTTATAGAGTTATGGTTTATGTTAAAATATTATTTAATTGCCTACCGACCATTAAATAATATTATAATATTCTAATAAACCCCATTTCATATAATAATAATAATATTTTATGGATAATTCTAACTCACACAATGATTAATATTATTTTATCATCTTGTGGATTAATATTAATCACCAAACATGATCTTGGTCATCTTAAACTCTTATATATTTATTGAATACCTAAATAAAACTTTTTTATTCATAAATAAATATTTTTTTTACAAACCAGTGAATAAAAATTTAATATATATTTACTTAATGAAATAAATTATTTATTAATAAATAAATAAGTATTTATTACCGTGTGAATATTATAGATCAATAAAAATTCAGTAATTTTTTTCCTCGACTTTGAGAATAAAATTTATTCCATTAATTAAATTCAATTAGAATTTAATCGAGATAAATAGAAACACTTAGTGTGTGAACCTCTAGGATTATTTCTCATTGGCATTAGGTAGGTTTCATAAAAGTTCAAGATTACTATCTAGAAATGGTTCAAGGCACCCAAGAGAAATAATTTAATTTTACAGTTATAACATCCAAAAATCAATTTTGTTGGGAAAAAATCTCTCAAGGTAACATTTCAACATTTTTGTGTTGGTTGGGTTTATTGAAAAAGAAAGTTTTCGTGGTAAATTTTTGAGTTACAAAGACTTTTTTGACAATCCATGTTGACAAAGAACCATGAAAAAGGAATGAAAGATCTGGAGGTAGTACAAAAGAATAGATACGAGGTGGTGTGTTTTCTAGTGTTTGCCAAATTTTTGGGGTCCAAAATTTTGGATTTGGTGAGCCTCGCGAAAAGTGGATTTCCTTAATGATCTCAAAAAAATATGGAAAAGGCATGAGTTTCTCAAATATGGGCTTCCTAAATTGTATTTCACAAATACATGAATAATGTTGACAGTGAGCTCTACAATTATGACGATCTTCACAAACAATAGAGGTGAAGATCATTGGGAGGGAGCATTACAATATCAGTGCAAAGGAATTGACGAAATGCACTGCAATTACGACGAACTTCGTGAACAATATAGGTGAAGATCATTACGAGAGGGCATTTTGGTGGTGGCACAAAGGAACTAACGGAACACTCCGTAATTATGATGAGATCTACAATATAAAAATTGGCATGGTGCTTTGCGAAGGGAAGATGCACCACAAATACTATTTTCACTGATTCAGAAATCACGTTGGAAGAAGTTTCGCTCTACGTTCGATTTCACCTATAAATAAGATGCCACCCCTCTTCATTTTATATGATCTCAAGAGAAAAAATCCAAAGTCGTTTTGATTTTGTGAAGCACGGGTGCTCCGTGAATCAAGCATTCAAAGAAAGGTTTGAGATTTGTGAAAAGACTATCCCATTATTGACCAAAGTAAATGTCATTAGGTATTGAGAGCTTCTTGAAGAAGGGGTGTTCTGCATTGGCTCAGTGAGCTTCATGAAAGAAGTTTCTCTATTAATGCTTGAGCTCTTTGAAGACTTGAGCTCTACAACGGCCTGATCTCTATGAAGGATTAAGCTCTATGAAGTAGTGTGCTCTATGAAGTAGTGTAATCTGTGAAGCATTGAGCTCTGCGAAGGTGTGTTCTTTGAAAAGAGGTAGGAACTTTGAGAGGTCATGTTTAATCTTTGTAAAATTGAGAGCTTTGCGAAGTAGTGATCTTTGAAAAAGTACTTTCAAAGGTTATTTTCCAGTGTTTATTGGAAAAGTGGTATTCATAAGTGGATGAAAATTAGACTTCAATAAATCATCTACATACAGTGAAGGATGCATTCATTAATGATAATGAAAGGACTTACATGCCTTTAAACTATGATTGGATCTTCTAAAGAAGCAGTGAGTACACTTCAGTTGAGAGAGTAGTGAGATTTCAAATTGCGATTGGTTGTAAACCCGGAGGGTCAATGAGTCCACTTAGAACTTGTAAACAATACTGTGATTATAGTGAATTTGGTACATTAGCATATCACCGGTGTATGATCCTTGGATGTAGCCTAGTGAGGGTGAACCAATTAAAATTGATGTGTCATGTGAATAATTTAATGTTTTTTCATACTCTACAACAGGAAGGAAAAAGAACTGGGTTTTTTCTAACAACAAAACAAGATCATAAGGGGAAGTTGTTTTAATCTGTCATACCATGATCTCCACCCCCCTCTCAGAGTATCTGGCCCAGTGGACCTAATAAATAAACATTGTGTAATATAATTTATTTTTTCAATATCTCATAAATCATGTTGTAAATCTATGTCATCAACCTATATGATTGATACATCTTTCATTGACTATCTATAATTAATGTCGTTACACCATGGTCATGGAATTTAATGCAACAAATATATTTTAATCAATGGGATGATATATCAACTTCCATAATGATGGAAGGGACAAATCCTCCCCTAAATTATTAATTAACAACATTTCATTCATAATGCAATGAACATATCCAAATTCTCCATCAACTATTGTGGTCATGGTTTAAAAAATAAATCTAAGTGTGCAAGTCATTACATGTATTAATTACAATATTAATGTCTAATGACCTTTACACATACTCACATATAAAAATATATGATGACACCAAAACATGGGGAATTACTACTAGCATGACTCCTCTCATAATCTCCCATATTGAGGATTACCATGTGAGAACTTCATGAGAAGATGTATCATCCACTTATGAGTACTCACACCTAAATATCTATGTATTATTATCCCTAAAATAGTACATTATACAAATATATAACTTTATTTAAGTGATATTTGTCCAATATTCTCAAGGTTCTCATCATATAAGGGAACTACTATAACCTTATCAAAGTGACAGATAATATAGGAAATTATTACATCAATGTTATATAGAGGAACAACCAATTTGGGATAAGGGATTTATATTAATACTCACTTCTTTGAATATACATATAATCCAAAGTAAAAATCAATTGGTTCTAGGGAACCAAATCTAACAAACACCACAACCATGTATTTTAACACTCACATACAAACCAGAAAAAATCTTTTGAAAAGACAATCAAATGGAAGAAACAAAAGTAAATAAAAAATATAAGTATTATGTGGTTTAAACTCAGTCCTATTTCATAGAGGAAATACTACAAACTATTTTATTAAAATAAAGATGACCATTATAGTCAAAACAAGATTACATTGATCCATTAATCTTGTTAGTTTATAGTAGGGCATAGCATGTGAAACTAACTCCACCACCTTTCAGAAGTTGTGGGTGATAATCCACCCAACCAAAATCACCAACTGAGTACCACCACCTAAAATGACTCATAAAATGAATAGTGTGTGCTTTTAGAAACACCATGAGTTTACCCTTATGTAAAATTTTGAATAAACCTTACATAAACATCATGAATATTGAGTAAAATTTATGTCTCTTTAGAGTTTACTATTAAAAAATCTTTTACATCACCGCACTTTATCCTTTCATAATAATCATGTATATTCTTATTACACTATTTATGAAGAAATTTCTTTTTATCCTCCAACTTATTGACTTCTATCATTTTTCACTACCACTGCACTATCACTATTCATTTTTTGAAATTAGACTTTCAGAATCATTACTTCTATAAGTTCCAACACCTATTATTAGAAAATGATTTTTACATGACTAAACCTATCAATATCTCACTTGAGAATAATTTTTAGTCTTCACCACCACATCCCCTATCAACATCCACAAATTCCTTTCAATCTAAATTCTACTTTATAGTTGTATATTTTCACTACCATGATTTTAGTTATCCCAATCTGACCATGGAACCAAAATACCCCATCATATATCATAAAACAACCTTAATCAACATATCTATTGAGATCCTCCTCTTAGAACTTATCGAGGGAGAGATACTCTAGGTGAATATGCTTCATCCTAGAGTGAAACATCAAATTATTAGATTAGCGGATCACACATTGTGAATCATAGAACAATTTTCTAACCTCTTACCTTCTTCCAAGATCCTTCAATAACCCATTATAAAAAATAAATGCATTTTCAAGTTTCTTTAGTGTAATGTACTCTATTTATAGAAAGTGTAACTACCAGTTGAAGTTTTAACATCAAATTCAGATTTGTTCCTCCATAAGTGAACACATAGCTAGTGGTGCACCTTTGGGTGTTTTTGTCTCCCCTAAATCATGAATCTATAAACCCTTAAAGTAATTTTTATATTATGAAACATTGGGATAAACTTTCAGAATATTTTAGATATCAAATATTCCACTTAACAGCTTCTTAATGATATCTTCTAGGATTAGCTAGGAATATGTTAACACCTATCACTATATACTCAATATAAAACCTCATAAAAACCATGACATACATCAATATTCTGATTTCTAAAGAAAATGGAACCTTTTCCATGTAATTATCATGTGCTTCCATTCTAGGTGACTTCCCCTTGATCAACTTTAAGTGTCCAACCAGGGTAGTGGTAATAGATTTTTACTCACCAATTTTTAAATGTTCCATCACATTATGTATGTAGAAAGACTAATTTAGGAACAAATATTCAAACATTAAGTCCCTTATTACACCCATCCCCAAAATCCATTTATCTAGACTAATATCCTTCATGTAAATACCCCAAAACAATATAGCTTTTAACTAATTAATCCTTTCCTTTACCGTTCTAATTATAAACATGTCATCCAAATAGAGAAGTAAAATTTGAAACTTAACACACCCATCACAAGGTGTATAAAAATAATATTTATTTTCTTAGTGCAACATAGTAGTTGACCAAGGTTGTCTCTCTTTGGGAGCCTTTGTAGTCAATAAATTACTATTATAATTTACCTTATTGATGTTTTTGGTATTTTATATTGTATTAAAAATAATGAAAATATGAGGGATTGTGGAAATGGATTAATAAACATAAAATAAAATAAATAATGAAAACACAAAATGATTTTATAGGAAAAGTAGAAAATACTTTGGGGATTCACCAGGAATGTCCTACTAAAATATGATTCTTAAACATACCCTCACTCAGTTGAGTGACTTAGTATCATTCACCACTCAACTCCATATATACCTCAATTATGATTTCTAACACATATATACTTTTAATGTGAATTTAAATTTTATTCATAAGTCTAGTGGTGGTTACAAAACCTCAATTGAGAGTTTCATTTCCTAGAATATTTCCCTAGTATGGCCTTAACTAAGGAAAGAACCTCATTGTACATAAGCGAAAAAAACTAAAATACTCTCCACTATAATCCCACCTCTATTGAATGATGTAAAATACAGTATTGGGAATATTTGAATTAACACGATTGGTAAGAAGAATAATTTAATATAGGATAAATAGGACCATCATGACAACTAACTAGTTTAACTACACACTATTACAACTTATAATGAGAATATATTAGATAATATAAAGATATTAAAAACTCCATCACAGTTCATTGGTTTATTCCCTCTCAGGTCACACTAAATTTAGTTCTCCATGGATGGATAAAGATAATTACCTTATATTAAACAAATAGAATGGTAGATGAAATATAAACAAACTATTATATATTGAAACTTGAAGAAATTGATTATGGAATGAGAAACAAATAAGAAACCATATTATACATTGACTAATGACTGGACTGGGGGAGGGTAAAAATAATACCCCTTTATAGTGGATGGAAAATAATTTAAATAGTAGAAGTAGGTATCCTTAATTTTTTAAATAGAAGAAAAAACCTTAATTTTTTCAATCATTGGTGTACTATTTTCCTCTATTCTATTTTTGTTTACCACCCTGTGGGCTGAGCGTCAAGATTTATTTCCATGGGAATACTATTGGCCTTACCCATTATCTCTTCCTTAATATGGGTTAAGTATTAAGTTTATTTGAAAATAAATTGATTATATAATTAATAATATGATTTGGGTGGTGGATTTATGATAAACCATGATTTGATAATGAGATTTTGATCATGGTATAAATGCACATGGTCATCCCAAAATCACCCAGAATTACAAATACAGTAAAACTTTCCCAAATTGATCTTCCAAATTGTATAACTATTATAAAAACCACATATAGATTAATTTCATAGAAATTCAACTCTCGATACTAGGCTAACTCTTGAGGCTTTTTCCCCGGCCTATACTGACACCCCCAACACCTTGACAAGGTCTAAATTTTCATGTTCAATCCATGATTTGATCTAAATTACTATACTTGAATACATGGGATCTGACACAATGATTATAATATTGAAAATAAAATCATTTCTTATAAATGTGACCTTGATAACGTCAAAATATTAGGAATTTTTTGGTCTCTTTATAGAAGATGAGTGCGGGAAGACTTATAAGACAAAAGTGTTTATTTAAAGTGGTAAAAAAGATTTTTTTTCTAAAAATGATTTCAACCCTCTATAGAATATCATATAGGGATAGAAATTATATATTCTAAATTATGATATTTAAATTTATGGGTGGAAATAATTTGGTATGATTTATATGCATAAATACATCAGTGTTATTGATATTATCATTCAAAATATAGAGGAACGTGTAATTGAATATCTATCATCAAAATTATTGGATCTAAAATGGAAACTCTTCACTTAACGATTGTTGATTTCAATTAAGGTGGATCTTTTGTGGAGGCTTTTATTCTAAATTTTGGATTCTATGATATAAGGTGTTTATCCACCATAATAAATGCTTATAGTAATCTTGATCTAGTATTATACCATTGATCATGATCTTGCATCATACCAATGATCATACCTATCCACAAACTAGATATCCACACATAATCCTCAGTCAACAATAATAATGATCCTACATTGTACCAATGATAATTTTCATATAATATAAAACCCTATGCCTACATTTTACCTAACACCTATGCATAACACACTTATTAGGCATCATGATCAATGCTCATACCTCAACCATCATATGGATATTCCATTTATCATATGAGCATATCATTCACTAGTATATGTCATGTAAAATAAAAAAACAACCATGATAATGGTGAACTTATGACTATCAAAGGATACTTGGCCTACTATAGGAGAGTTTTATCATTCACATGCAACTGACATGAAGCCAGACTACCCGATACTTGTCCTATTTGTAGAGTCATAATCACTATCTTCCACTACCACACTATTGGGTATCCTATCCACTACCTCAACCAACATGCGATTTTGTATCCCAAATACCTACTACTTATACCACTATCAGTCTAAACCTAGATGCCTAGGTCTAACCTAATTAATTCCCTCCAGTTGGATGCAAGGTCATTATATGGAACCACTTCATATATCCAATTTTTTCACATGATTGACACTCTTTTAGTGATCAATAAATATAGGTTTCAACATTTCCTATTTACCCACACTATAAACACTTCACTAGAGACCCACTCTATGGTGACACCATTGAATATCATATATAATATACTTTTTGGGTTTCCTCATGTCCCTACTTCCAACTAACTAGACCTCTACTACCCGCCTTCCCTGACACCACTTTCCACAACAGTATGCTCCCACCCACCAGGTTCTACTCCACTATTAGTGTTTGGTTTATTGCCTATGAAAAGAATGTTAACTCAAATATTTTTTACTTATAAATTTATATTATGTCATAAATCATCCTAAAATCATAACACCATAGAGATCTTATCTCTTTCCAGTGTATGAACAAACCATAATAAGTATGCGAACTTCACAAAATAATCTTCAACCAAAGTCTCCACCTATACCCAATGCATGAACTCAAATCCATGATCTACCTAAAGAATTATATAGATAACTCATACCAAACTCTTCTTAAGATTCTTATCCAACCATTTTCCTATAGGTATTGGGGAACCTCAACATAAAACTCATGCTTAGTATAGATACTAAATTCAAGATATAAAAAATAGGAAAAAATATAACAGGCAGCATGATCCACTAGCCTTTACACTTTCCTTCCTTACTAATGTCACATACCATCTGATCTCATGGCCGATCACACCCGTGTTAGGGTTAGGTACCACACACACCGTATGTATGAATAATCCACATACTTGTTCACACTAAGGATCACACACTTGGGATGGATTAGTAGAATTTCACCAAGACATTGTATGTGAAAACACCATAAAGGTTGTTGTTTACACATTAAATAGTTGATCTCCTTTGTATTCCAGAACTAAAAAAAATCACCAGTAGTACATGCATGTCATGTGATCCCTATATGCCTAAAAAGATTCACAAGTACCAACTCTTTCCTATTCGGGTCAAGAGTCCAAAATAGAAATCAAAATCATCAAATAACAATTTATCCAAATAAAATGACTCGTTTATAACAAAAAAACCAAAAAAAAGATTCCCAGTTTACCTGGTAAATTAGACCTCATTCCATATTTGTGTGGGCTTAACACAGAACATGATATTCATCCTAATTTTCTTTTTTAAAATAAATTTATTACACTTTCATGCATCTCCAACCTATCATAAACCAAATAAAAAATAAGAATCACTTTAATATCAATTTTTAACCACCTCACTCTAATACCAATTTGTAAGGTCCCAAAATGAATCACTCTAAAATAACCATATTAGGGTTCCACTAGACCTTATACACACTTTCTCGTATGCCAAAGGCTACTTACTAGTTGCAAGGGTCAATGGGGTGACCATGGGAATTAAATAACCTCTATAGATAAATAATAATAATAGTACTTAAAAAATAGAATAAACAATAAATAATGGAAATAATAAGATAGAATATACATATGATAATATAAATAAAAATATATAATGTAATTTTGGTTGTATAATTATAGGAAATATTGCTCATAGTCTGATCACATATGTACATACATAAAATTTCACAAGATGAACCACTAGACCAACACCAAAGAACCACCCAATCCATATATAAAACCATGTCATCCACTCTATGCACCATATGCACTTGCATTTACTCTAGGATCTAGATGGAAAAACCTACCTTTACTTGTACCATGATACATGAAGTCTGTACGCATCCCAGAGGGCTCCTGTGGGGTGTGAGTATGAACCCAATATGGAACCACCAATGTTGTACCTATCTAGTCTTCATATGTATACCAGTGTATGTGATGAGTAGTAAACAACAGCCAATTCACACCACCTAACCATATTTATTCATGCCCAATCAACCCTGAGTGATCTTTTATTTTCTTCGACTAGTGTTAGAGTGGAATGATATATCCACATTTTATCATATTAGAAGTGAACACGACCTTCCCACCAATTTAGCATCACTTTTCTTCATACACCTGCCCATAATTTACCACTGTTATGAGTTGACCATGATTCCCTAAGGACACATACACAACACACATCTCAGGTATTATGGGCATTAAAACCTTTTAACAACCTCTAATTTAGAAACCCAAATAAACCTCACATATCTGATGAGCATCCCAATTTCTTCTCATGAACTCTATCACTTTATATGTCCAGCTACAATGTATCCCTCTTCTATATCGATGTTGAACACTATCACTCCTAATATTCTCAAACTATGGAGTATATCACCCTGAACAATTGGGTAAAAACCATATTATGGGCCCTATAATATGTGAACACAACCCCAAAAACCTTATCCCCCTTGGTGTGCCATTATCATATATCCCTATGCTACTCCTAGATGAAACATTTTTTCCACTTCAACAAGGGTCAACACCATTCACATCAAATTGAAAAATATCCATTTACACAAACCCAACAATCAATATGAACCTCTATCACATTGATTTCACTAATCACATTACCAAAAAACCATATCACCTATCCCATCTCATAGGTATCCTATTTAAAACATATGAAAACATGATCCTCAAATAATATAACCATATAACCAAACCGTACTAGGACATACCCATAATTTTTCACAAAACACTACCCTCATTCATTTCTTATGAACAATAAAAACTGCAAGTGGCTCTGTTCCAGGTCACATATATAAAAACCTATCCTCACCCATTTATCACATGATGCATGTCACATGTATAAAATAGTAAAATCTTGGAATCATATAACTAGAGTTAGAAAAGATCTACTAGTCAATGAAAATGGTTTGATTCGACTCCAAATTGTGTTTGGGTTGTAACTATACCATTGATCCACCAGACACACACAATCAAGAGTTATTTGTAGTGGAAAATTAAGCATAGGATATACCACTAATAATATGTTACCCATTTGAATTTAATGTACTAATAGGTATGAATACAATGTTTCATGATCACTACACCAAGTGACCACTTTCACACAATCCAACAAACTCTACAAAAACACTCACACGGATGAAAAACAAAACAAGGAAGAACATATTAGTTTTACACAGTTTTGAAAATTATGTATTATGTCCATGGGAGACACTATTTTCATATTTTATTAATAAAACAGTATTAGGATTAGAAAACACAATCGGTAAATATAGTCGAAATTATTTTAACTTTCTTTCCACATTACAAAAAAACACATATAATAACCCGACCTCAGAATCTCGGAGTCAGTGCATTATTTTAATACATTGGAATAGATAAAAGTGTTGAATCCCAAAGGACTGATCAGTATTACAGTCTTGGAAAATATATTACATACATGATCCTTACATTACAATTAAGAATCTACACTACATCATAGATAATTCTTTAAACATTTATTATTCTACTCACTTAATCCTATATATTATTCATTAATATACATCCTCACATGCTAGAAAAAATAAAACATAATAAAGGGGTGACCTCAAGTTCTCATTAAAGGTAAATAATATAGCGGAAGATATCATAAATAAAAATAAAATTTTATGTTGAGGTACATAACTAAAATACACACCTTTTAAACATAATATTGAGCATAATATGGAAATAATAAGTCAAATAATTCCATAAAAACATTCACATTAATAATCTATTAGTCGAATAATAACATGTATTATAAATAACTAATCTCATAATGAGGGAATGCATAATGTCAGACATCATAATCATACCATCAAGGCCTCATTCCAAGACCATATATATACGATTAAGGTGTTAGTAAAAACCCAAACTAGTTCTAGGACATTAATATCAAGTGCAGAACACATTCAGGCATAAGGTAATGGTTTTCTCAACTCACATTCATTTCTGTGAGATGTGATTTACTCACCACTATTTCTTGTGTGTGATGTATGTATACTACCCTTTGATCTTCCATATCATGAATATATTTATCATCATGGTATTAAATGTCTTATTTTATGACCATTAATTTTATGGGGAATAAGGTTCGACTATTTTCAAAGTGGTAAGGGTTTCTACCAGAACCTCAATTTTCTTTTAGGTTACTCTTTTTCTCTATTTACCCCCAATGAAATTCTTAATTATTCCTATTTACTCCCCATAAATTATGTTTGAATGTTCTATATATATGTACCAATAATAATACTTCTTTCTTTTATGGGGAGTTACATGTTTTAAAAGGATATTTCAAAAATTATTCTCAATAAAGAACCGTGATTCAAGGGAACTTCTCAAATTCTTACCTACTTTCAAGTGCAGTCTATAATCTGTTTTAAGCCACCATTATTTTTCTAAAATAACTCATTTTATTTTGAAAAAATTATATTATTTCACTTATGGTTTTATAGAAATATATTTTCAAAATAACTATTCTTTGTAAAGTAAAAAAGTATTTCTCTCAAGAATTTCTTGATGATTTTATAAGAGTATTTTCATCTATTTCAAAACTCTTATTGATTATTATGTTTAATTGGGATTAATATTTTATGATATCATCTATCATATTTTATTGAATGGTTTATTATTATTTTTACTATGTATGTTCTATATTGATACCATTCACCATATTACTTGGAATGGTTAGTGTTTATTTTTATTGATTGGGGAAAGTTATTTACATTTTATATGTTAGTTTCAATATGAATTTATATGTTGATTATGTTTCATCCCTTTCATATGGGGAATTAATTGGACTTAGTAAGTGTTGGGTGATGCTTGAAATATCTCGTTGGTGTATCAGTAGGTCTCATGAGACAAACCAGTTTTTGTTTTTGCCCATTTATATATGGTCTTGGAACGAGGCCTTGAAAGTATGGTTATGATGTCTGTCATTATGCATTCCATCAATATGAAACTTGTAATTTATAATTCATTTGATTATTAGACTATTAGAATATCTATGTTTATGTTTTATTATGGAGTCACTTAATCCAATTTTATTCCTTCCATATTATGCTCAAGATTATGGTTTACTGGTATACGTACTTTTAGTTATTCAAAATGTGTTATTATTTATGCTTATGTTGTATTATATATGTAAAATCCCTAGATTTTATGAAAAATATTCTTTTAATTTCACTGATGTATTCTATTATACACTATACCAAGTTTAACTTGTACTATACACAACACCATATTAGCTTGCAGTATACGCAACACTATTCTAGGCTCGTGTTACACACAATCTCAAGTTCGTTTTGTGGAAATTATACTACGCAACATTAAGTATAGATTTTGTTTAATGTATAAATGAAAAAAGGTTTGATTATGATATACGCAACACCAAAGAGAGCTTTCATTACATGCAGCCCTGACTTGGCTTGCATTACACGCAATCACGACCTTCCGCGATAACATGTGTTTTACGCAATACCGAGTTTCGCTAAACAACAATATGTTATATAAACTAGCCGTTATGAATAGTAATACTCACTTTTTGAAATTTTATAAATTTTATCTTTTGAAATGGACTTCATTTTTGGATTCGGAATATCGAAATTATCCTAGGGTGAATTTTTGGTATTTTTCTGAAAACTTTCAATTTTTGATGAATAGTGAAAACACTGGGTTACTATTTAAAAACTGACTTTTTATTTAAATAACTATTTATTTTATTTAAATTTATTTTAGGTAAAAAATGATACATAATACTTATATAAGTTCAAAGTAATTCATTAGAGTCATTTTATAATAATTTTAGATATATAAAAATTTTATTGAACTTTTCACCGTCTTTTACCCACATCCTAGGAGAATTTGAAAATTGACATAAAACTTAATTTTACCAATTCTGTGAGTGGAATTTCGAAAATCCGAGAGACACGGTTAATATCAAGGACTAAAATGTGGTTCAACGAGATGAAAATAATTTTTGGTGAATAGTAACTTTTTACTTTTTTTTACCACGGTTAAAAGTTAATAGGGTAATTAAGGGTAAAAATGATATTATTATTACCCTAACACATGTCCTAATTCTATTTGATAAGTGTAATTTGACCAAAAACAACCTTAGGAATAAAATATTACCATTTAGGCCCACATTAATTAGATTAGGACATTTAATATTATTTTATTTAAAGAATAGATAAAATAGTTAAAATCACTGTTTAATAACTAAAACATTTTTAATATAGGGTTATACATAAGATAAATTCGACTATAAATATTACTTATAAAGATAAAAAGATTTCCCACATAATGGTATTTTATTTATAATTTTTAGACATTAAATAATTTAATTTATTTATGATACAATGATGATGCAGTAATTATCTCATTAATAAAATATTGACATAATTGATGTTATAAATACCCAAATAAATGTAATTTGAGACTTTTTATGAATTCCACTAATTTTATAGGTTAATATGACATGTTAGTATTTATTTAATTAACTTGGTTAGAACTAATCATTCTGTTATTATTTTCACAAAAATCAATTACCAAATAGTGTCAAAATTGACATAAAATAGTTTTTTAAAAAAATATTATATTATTAATTGTTATTTTATTATTAAAAATATATGGTTAGGCCAAATGACTTATATAAGGTTATATATATTAATAATAAACAACTTGGGGTTCTTTTGGCTTGTTATAGTAAGTTTATTAACCTTATAGTGTAAGAGAACAAGAAGACACAGTAAAAGTAAAATTATTTAACTTAAAGTTAAATCTAAATGATAAGGTTAAAATAGAAACCTAAACTTGACTAAATTAAATTTTATGAGAGGCTTTAGAGCCATCCCTACCTTATATTCTATATAAATCAATTTTGAGCTATTAAAAACCTAATATGACTTTATAATAAAATAATATTTTAAGTTTTTCCAAAGGAGCCCCTCTCCTCCCTTATAAAAAGGGCACCCCTTCCCTCTTCTCTTCAAAACCTTTTGAGCCTTGAAGCTCGTCCAAAACCTGACCATTTCTCTTATACACTTCCCTAGAAACATTCTGGAGGTTTTGTTCTTCTCCAAAGACCAACTCTACTTCCATAAGATGAAGCTTAAAAGAGGTGTGTCGAAGAAGAGGTAATCTCTTCTTCCGATTCTCTCAAGTTTCTTTCTTCTTATAATTCTTCTTCTTTAGTTGTATCATTATAAAGTAATAACATCATTATTACTTATATACTGATATGTTATTATAAATATTAAATAAACCTATTTAACCTTCTATCCATCCTACGGAGAACGAAATCACCGTGCGTGCGTACATACGGAATACCGTCTCCACGCCGTGGTGTAATCTGTTTTCGACCACCACCTTACTTGGATGGGTATAATGGTGTAAATAAATAACTATATATGATTATTGTAAAGTGATATTGATTCTGAAATATTATACATATGCTTCAATACAATTCCACGATCATGGGAATGATATCATTGCTCGTGCGTACGTACGGACTACCGTCTCCACGACGCGATGAGATTCATTCTCCATGTTAACCATTCATGAATGATTATAAAGTATATATAATGAATAATAATGAAATATATGACATAATAATGATACTGGATTTATGTGTATATATATATATATGTATGTATTTCATCTACTTAATTCCATTCAATTCAATAAGGAAACGAAAACAGCGTGCATGCGTACGTACGGCTTACCGTCTCCATGAACGGTGTATTTTATTCCATTTATAGATCTATAATATATATATATGTATATGCTGAATATATACTACATATAAATCATGTTTTAAATTATGTAATTAAGTAAATCGGATATAAGTAATAATATCAAGAACAACAAGTCCAAACATATACGATAAATAAAACGATTTTACCGAAAACGCTGCTTTAACATGGAACTTACAAAAGAACGGGTAATATAAAGTCATAAGTGAACCATATATGATATCATAACAATGAATATGATTCTATAATAATTCAATGACATTATTTAAATAATTATACAGGAGGTTCGGATACGTACGAAGCATATCGGACCTAAGGTAAGGGATAATTATTACAATCTCATTCTTATCCGAGATTGTTTATTTGTAAGTATTTACTGGAGTTGTGATTATTATCCATGTCCATATGTTCTCAAAATGTTTTCATAAAATGTTTTCTTTTCTTCCATGTATGTTTAAAGTCATTTTTACCCTTTTCTACTTTTACCACATCATATGGAAGGAATCTTTCTTTTGTTTACCATATGATGTACTTTTTGACTTTTCCGAAAAAAGTACGAGAAGAATGTTATTTTTAAATTATACGGCGTGAATGGATTTTTACGGTTTTATAAATCCTTATTTTCATGAAGTTTCCTACAAATATTTCATGAATATTTTCAACAAAATCTCTTTCTTTTAAAATTGCATGATGTTTTGTGAAAAGAAATTTATTTTGAAGAAGAAACGATATTTTCCTCAAGAATTCATTTCAAATGTTTTATCAAAACCATTTTTTCCATCTAAGATGACATTATTTAATATGTGTATGTTTAAAGTATAATGTCTCTATGATTTATAGGGTTTCACTGTTCTTATGATGAAATGATATCCATTTGTTTTATATGGATTATGTTATGAAGGGATGATGTTTATGATACCCATTTTATTCTTTGGGTTATGATGAATGATTTATGTTTATGTTGTGGAACAAGTAAGAATGGTTTCATTATGAGATGGGTGAGACCTATATCTCCCTCTAATGCATTGGGTAAAGATTTAAATCTCATGAGATAGACATGGCTGGAACGGATTGTTAATCCGGTTGAGTGATACAGGACTGGAATGAGGAGTGAACTCGATTCAGAAAGGGACTTTTGCCCACTAAGATGGTCTTGGCAGAAATGCCTTGGGTACTATGGAAATCATAACAAGTGATGAATGGTTGACACAATTACATGATTTATTCCCATGCTATTTTATCAATATTGATGTTCCTTTATGATATATGCCTTACGTACTTCCAAGATTAATGTCCTTGCTCAAGGTTTTGATGTTTAGATTTTATGTTCAAGATTTTTCATTCAAATGTTTATGGATTGTTTAATGTTCTCTATGCTTACCCTTACTGAGCATTTGAGCTCACCCTTTTTATGTTTTATTTTCCCCAGGATATAAAGAAAGGTTTTAGGTATGAAAACAAAAGGGGAATATCTTTATGGGAGATGTTGAAGACCTTTCACCACGATTAGAAGATTATGTTCCAAGTTTCCAAAGACACTAAACTATTACGGTCCTTGAGTGTTGGTTTTTGTTATGTATTAAGTATTCCGCAAAAGTAATGTAATGTCCATGTACGTCAAGCTTTGGGTCTCTACAACATACCCTTAGTGAGCATCTGATTTCACCCCTTTCTTATGTTTATTTTTCCCCCGAATTCGAGGATGTATATTATGAGTAACTTGCAGAGATAATCTAGGATTTATGGATGTTTCTAAGGGAGTTACTCTATTATTTTTTTCATTTCAAATTGTAATGTAAAGTTCATGTATGTAATCTGGTCTTCCAAGACTACTAAACCGATTACTCCTTTTGGATTTGATTCCTTGTAATCAAGCCAAAGTAATATGGTAATGCACCGACTTCAGGATTCTAGGGTTGAGAAATTATAAATTGAGTTATATATTAATTAAAAATAATCAACATCATGTCATATTTATTATTTATATCTATTATATTAATCATTTTACCCTTCCAAATAAAGTATTGATGAAAAACATTACACCACAGCATGGAGAAGATAAGTCGTATGTACGCACGCATGGTGATATTATTTTTCATAAGATGGATAAAATGAGGAATATGGTTGCCCCATAATTATAAAAAAATATCATTATATATATTATATTGGTATTATTATTTTATAATGGAAACAATGTGTAAATATGAGGTATAAGAATAAATAATTTTAAAGGAGTCAATAAAGATGATTACCTCTTCTTTAGAGAATCTCCTTTGGATCTCTTATTAGGGACACTAGGGATGGTATTTTAAGAAGACCAGAACCTCTAGGATATGTCTAGAAAAGTTGATAAGAGAAATTTTTATGTTTTCTTTGAGCTAGAAGGATCAATTTGGTGTGAGTAATTGAGGGAGGAGGTTACCTTTTTATAAGAGAGGGGAGGGCACGTTAAAAAAATCTCAAAATATTAAATTAATATAAATTAATTTCAAATTCCTACTGTCTCAAAAGGGATTTATTTCCAACATAAGATGAGCATGGGTTGAAATAATCTCCACCAATAAAATTTGGACATCTTTTGATTTTATTTTAAACCTTATCTTTTTGATTTATCATTAATTAATCTATTTAATTTTAATTGTGGTAATAATATTCTAAATATTAAAAGGTTATAAATATTTAATTATGTTGTATAAATTATCCACAGATAGAAAATTTATGAAATTTTAGACCTTATAATAATAATGTTTTAGTTTTTAATTATTTTTATTATATTTAAATAATTTAATAAAATTTTATTTTTATAAAATATTAATACTGTCAATTTTGACACTATTCAATACTTTTTCTTTAAATAAAATTTAAATTGGAAGATAATTTTTTTTAAAACCCATTTTATATACTCCTAAAATGTAATAGTCACCTATAAAATTTGTATAGAAATTTAATTGATACAAATTATATTTCTTTTAATGTTTTTTATATCATCATTTGATATTTATCTTAATAAAATAATTATTGTATCACTATTATGTCATCATTTATGGTAATTATTTAAACTCTAAAAATTATAAATAAATTATTATGACGTATTTAATTATTTTAAATTTCTATATAATATTAATTATCAATTTTATCTCCTTTATATCCCTATATTTAAATTAATATACATTTATGAAATTAGAGTGTGACATTTTTTCACATTCGTTTATTTTAATAATATCTTTGTCATATTCATGAAACATTTTCAATTAAATGATTAAATTTAAAACCATAAGTTATAAGGGTATACTTTATTCATAAAATATGATTTTATAGTTGTTATTGTGATTTTATAAAACAATTTTTACCTTTAATTACCTGATTTACCCTTAACCACGTTAATAAAAATTATTAAAGTTACTATTCATAATGTCAAAAAAAATAAAACAAACCTATTTAAATAATTTGAACCCATTGATTAAAAATATATAATCCAATTTTGAAAATTAAAAACATAGTATTTTTAGTAATTAAAGTAAAATTAATCCTTTTGATGGAATGAGAAAACACATTTTTAAAAGTAAAAATAATTAAAAGATTGACATGTGTTTATATCAAATTTTAATATGAAATTTATTTTAATTACATATATTGGATTGAATGATAAAAATAAAAATCTAGTTATACTTTAAAATCAATAAAAAATATAATTTAACATTATAAATTATTCTGTTGAAAAAAGATGTTTTCAAATAAAATTACTATTTTTCCCTATTTATTAAAATATTAAACTTATATGAAAAAAACCAAAAATTCAAAAAAAAAGATTTTTTTTATCCCTCATTAAAATAATAATTTTATTTATTCAGATTTAAAATATAAAAGTTTCAAAAATTAAATTTAAAAAAGGAATTCTATTAAAAGGTGGAAAAATTCCATTTAGAAAAATAGTCTTTTAATGCATAAAATTGGATTAATTCTTATCTTATGCCTATAAAATCATTTGGATGAATGTAAAATATTTTTATTAAATATATAATACATAATTTTCATAATTTTGTTAATAATATTTATTCCCTCCAATGTAACAACTAGGTTATAATGGTCGTGTTAAAATAATGATATTTAATTGTATATCATTGTTTGTTTAAACTTGGTGTTGTGTGCAACGTAAGATATCATAGAGATTAAATTTAAAAAGAGACATACTATAAAATCTAGGGGTTTTAAATTCTCCCCTACTTTAATAAATTTCATCCTCACAATTTAAACATGGGATCAAAAACTTGGGTTTTTACTTTTCAAAATATCTTTGATGAAATCTCACATTGGAAAAAAGGATTAATGAGACCTCCACTATAAAATAAATACAGGGAAGTACGAAGGTTAGAAAAGATAACACATACATGGGTTATATGTAGGAAAACATTTACATGAAATAAAAAATATAACCATTGAGTTCTGATGGAGAGTGATAGAGAACATGGTTAGAAGAAAGTTAACAATCACAAAGCTATAAATCTAAGATGATCTATGGGGCCATTTGATTTATCAGAAGAAAGTATTATGATATAATTTTTGGTTTCAAGATCCTTTCCCTATAGTTTAAGAATTAGTTTAATTTGTAGAATACGAACATAAGGAAGCATATTTATTTGAAAAGTAGAGTTTCATCCTTTAATTAATTTTTACCACAAACTCATCTTTCTTTCCAAAAGATAATAATATTAAAATATATTCAATTTATCCTAATCGTATGGGGTTCCAAAAATGGAATTATACTTTATTTTTAATACTATTTAAATAAAAAAATCTATGTTATACTAACCAGGATATTTCGTAGGCCATTGGTTGATGATGCACCCTTATCACACTTCGATTGTGGGTTCAAGTCTTGCAACCTTGTTGGATGTGACGATTTGTCGCCTAACCTACAGGTTGTCCTTTTTTTTCTAAAACCATATTATTCTAACATTCAAAAAATAACCTAAATATATTCAACATTAATGAAATTTTTTAACCTCAAACAATAATATCCAATTTTCAACTTAATTTATTCCAACCATAAGACTCTTTTGAAATACAATTGTCATAACACATAGTAAAAAAATTTATAAGGAAGGTCACTAAACATAACATAATTTATATATTTTTTCATATACCAAACTTTTGAATACCTTATTCATATATTCCCTTCAAATATGGTAATAAATTTAATTAAAAGAAAACATTATTGAAAACATGAATCCTTCATTATTCCTTAATTAGAACAAGGTTTATTGGAAATACTCCTTAAATCCCAAAAAAACACAAATACATTAATTATTCCTCTTCAACTATAGTAAACACATAATCTTGACCTTGATCCCTTTTCTTATTATGAGCTATATTTCCTTGAGACTTGGGAAAATAATTTTCATAACTTCCCATATCTTTACAATTGTATCATTGCACAATTATAGGTTCTTTCATTACCTTATAATCATGAGCCTAGAGACATTTGTCTACACACTTGTAACAAACTCTCATTCCTTCAAGGAGAGTACCAGATTTTTTCTTCCTAAAATTGTCACATATGGTAAAATCCTTCTTTACCTTTTTCCCTTTATCCATATCTTGCTCCACCGTTCTCTTCTTCTCTTTCTTTCCCTTAAATTCATAATACTTAGAAAATTATTTCTCTATCTTGATAGCACATGTGACTATATATTCACATGATGAGAATTTTTGGGAAATCAATTCCTTTCAAATAAATTGACTTAATCCATCAAATAAAGGTCCGATATTACTCCTTGGGTTACATATGTAGTCTGAAACATTCCTTGATAATGTTGTGAATTTGGAATCATATTTAGTAACATCATCATCCTCCTTTTGTATCAGATTCAAAAATTGTCTCTCCATATCCACTCTCTCTTCACAAGGGAAATACTTTTCTATGAAAAATTCCTTAAAATAATTTTATTCCATGTTTTATATTTCCACTCCCCATTCATGTTTTGAATCAGTGACCATTATTGATCCACAATATCCTAAGGGATGATAAACTACCATGAAAACCTTCTCCCTTTTTTTTTTCTTCCCAAAGAAAAAAATTTCATCTCTTAATAACTTATAAATTATTCAGCTGTAAATGGATTTCTAGTCCCATTGAATGTTGGTGGTTGTTGTCTTATGAAGTGTTCTAACATTTTTCCTCCATGTTGTGGACCAAGCCACTCCATATGGGTAAGTTTATTGTTCATAACCTGAGTTAGGTATCCCAATATGATTATAAGTTATTCCAAACTAGCTGGAGATCCATATCCAACATCATTATATTGCATATGAGGATAATCCATGCATAAATTATATACATTGATACATTTTCCATTCCTTCCACTGGGAACCATTTCTAAAAAATGGAATACACTAGATTAGGTTATAAATCACAATGCATAATTTCAAACTAGTAAAACAGATAACATATATTGAAAATTTATACATAGATAATATCATAATCATAAACTCAGTTTCTTTGGGGACATATTTACATTTAAATCCTTCATAATTATTTATTAAGAAAATGTAGACTATCCTAAGCATATCCCCCTGGAGTGTCAAACAAGGTGCTAAGTAAGGCATGTTGTTGTGTACCAGGTTACCCCGAGTTAGGCTCAGGACACCTGGTTGGAGTTGTTACCCCTATATACAACAATGCTAGAACTATATCCACTTATAGTATATAGAGAGGGTTTTATTTCCAAGAATACAAAAATAATCTCTATCTAACCAAAATTTTAGTACATCCATCTATACTTATCTTCAAATTATATCTTAGGGTTTTGTTCCCTAATTGATGTTTTCTAAATCAGATTTCTATGGTTATTTCTAAACATTCTCTAATACCAATTGTAATGACCTGACCTCAGAAGCTCAGAGTTGATGCATTATTTTAATACATTGTCATATATAAAAGTGTCAAATCCTAAAGGACCGATTGGTTTAATAGTCTTGGAAAATATAATACATACACGATCCTTACATTATAATTCAAAATCTAAACCGCAAAATAGAGAAACCTTTGAACATCATTATTCTCCTATATTAATCTTTCACGTCACTCATAATATACATATTAACTTCCTATAGAAAATAAAACTTAAGAAATGGGTGGGATAAGATGCTTAGTAAGTGAAAATAATACTGTGGAAGCTATCATAAATAAATATAAAATTTTAAAGCGAGGTCTATAACTGAAACACAAGCATTTTAATCATAATATTGAGCATAATATGCAAAAGAATAAATCAAAAAATTTAATAAAAAAATTCACATAAATATTTTACTAGTTAAATAATAACATCTATTATGAATAACTAATCTCATAATGAGGGAATGAATAATATTATACAACATAACCATACTGCCAATTTCTCATTCCAAGACCATATATATGTGGGTAAGATGATAATAAAAAACAAAACTAGTTTGTCTCATTAGACCTACCGATGATTCTAGGGGATATAGTGGGCCTCATCCTTTACTTACTAAGTCTAATGATTTTCTTATATAAAAAGGGTGAAACATAATCAATCTAAAAATTCATATTAAAACAAGAATACGAAATGTTAATACTATAACTATAAACCTAGAATGGTATCAAAATGGCACATCCACATTCAAACGTATCGTAAACCCTTCTAAACAATATGGTATATTTTATCATTATAAATCAAACTAAATTTAACATTAAATCAATTAAAGGATTTTGACATAGATGAATATAATCTAATAAAATCATTAAAAACTTATTGAGAGAAATATTAAATTTATATTGAAATAATTTTAAAAAGGGTGCATAATTGTAAAAGAAAAAAAATTTAGTGAAAAATAATCTTGTAATATTGTAAAGGAATCGTTTTTCATGTCGTATAAGTTAAAAAATATTCCTTCCTTATTTTATCAAAAAGGTTATAAAGTACCCCGTTTGGAAAATGGGAAAATGATTCCTTTCAAAAAAATTTATAAAAAAAGCATGGGTAAAAATGACTTTAATTTTTTTTATAAGAATACTAAGAATATTTTGAAATTAATTTTAAGAAATTTGGACAATGATGATAAATATTTCCCAGTAGATACATATAAACAACCTCCAATAATAATGAGATATTGAAATTAACCCTTAACTTATACATTCCTTTAGTTGAGGTCAAGTTAAACTCCTAGATAATGGTTAAATAATTTTATTAAATTATATCATAACTATAACCATACTTATAATATCATATATGTTCCTCTTATATCATTTTGTTAATAATATTTCATTATTATCATTCTTTCAAGTCTTAACTGCTTCATTTTCTTATGTTTGTTTTGTCATGTAAGACATATTTCTTATAATTATGATATATTTTCATCATATCCAGAATTATAATAAGTTCATAAATGTTATATTAACTCATCACATATATTTTTATTATCATTATTTAATGTTTAACGTCGATAATTAATCTCATCGCGTTGTGGAGACGGTAGGTCGTACGTACAGACGAATGACAATATCATTATATTAACGGTAAAGTGGTGATGAATTGGATGGTATATTAATTATAAAAAATAAATAAAAAGTCATATTTAATATTTATATCCATTATATTCATCATTATAAACATCCAAACAAATTGGTGATGAAAAGAAAATTACACCACAGCGTGGAGATGGTAAGTCGTATGTACACATAAATAGTGATATTGTTTTTCCTAAGATGGATGAAAGTGGGAATATGGTTGTACCATAATCATAATAAAATCTTAGAAAATATATTATACTAGTATTATTATTTTATAATTTCTAAAATGTTTGAATAAGAAGTATAAGTATAAATAAATTTGAAGGAGCCAGTAAAGACGATTACCTCTTCTTTAGAGAGCCTCCTTTGGATCTAATTTTAAGGACACTGGGGATGGTGTTTTGGGAATAAACAAATCTCTAGGATTTGTATAAGTAAGTTTACATGGTAAATGGGTATCTTTTGGTTGAGACAGAATGCTCAAAGTGCTGTGAAGAAGTGAGGGATGAGGTGCCCTTTTTATAAGAGAGGAGAATGTCACTTTAAAAAAATCTCAATATATTAAATTAATATAAATTATTTTCCAATTTATAATTCCTAAAAATCGATTTATTTATAATATAAGATGTTTATGAGTGGAAATAATCTCAAACAATAAAATCTAGACATGTTTTGATTATATTTTAAACCTTATCATTTGTAATTATCCTTAATTAATCTATTTAGTTTTAATGGTGGTAATAATATTATAAATATTAAAAATTTATAAATATTTACTTATATGGTATACATTTTCAATAAATGGAAACTTTATGAAATTTTAGACCTTATAATTTTCTTATTGTTTCTTTTAAATATTTTTATGGGTTTTAAATAATTTAATAAAATGTTATTTATATAAAATATCAATAGTGTGAATTTTTACACTATTCAATACATTATCTTTAAATATAATCCAAATTGAAATATAACTTCAAAAAAACCATTTAATATACTCTTAACATGTAATAGTCACCTCAAAAATTTGTGTATAACTTTAATGAATAAAAATTATATTTCATTTAATATTTTTAATATCATTCATTAGATATTTATATTAATAAAGTAATTACTCCATCACTATTATGTCAACATTTCTAGTAATTATTTAATCTATAAAAATTATAAATAAATTACAATGATGTATATAATTATGTTATATTTCTATAGACTATTTATGATCAATTTTTTATACTTTTTATCCCTATATTAAAATTAATATACATATATGAAATGAGAGTGTTACATTTTATCACATTATTTGATTTTAATAATATCTATGTCATATTCATTGAAAAGTATCCATTAAATGATGATATTTAAGACTTAAGGTGATAAGTGTATAATTTGAGTCATAAAAAAGGATTTTTATATTCCTAGGGTAAATTTATAATATTTTTTTACATTTAATTACCCAATGTATCCTTAACCGTGGTAATAAAAAATTACTAAAGTTAATATGCGTAATGTCAAAAAAATAAAACCTATTTACATAATTTCTACCCAAAGATTCCAAAAATGGAATCAATTTTTAAAACATTAAAACACAAAAGTTTCAGAAATTAAATTAAAAAATAATCTCATTGATTGAAAAAGAAAATGGGTTTTTAAAAGTAAAAACCATAAAAAGATTAACCTGTGTTTATATCTAATTTTAATGTGAAATTACTTCCAATGACCTAAATTGAATTAGATAATAAAAATAGTCTATTTACACTTTAAAACTAGTCAAAAATTTAATTTAACACTATAAATTATTCTAATGAAAAAAGTTTTTTTCAATTAAAATTTATTATTTTCACTATTCATCAAAATATGAAACTTATTTGAAAAATACCAAAAATTAAAACAAAGAAAATTTTTATATCCCATTTTAAAAGAAGAAGTTTATTTTTTATAATTGAATATATAAAAGTGTCAAAAATCATATTTAAAAAGGGTTCGTCATTAAAAGACGGTAAAATTGATTTTAGAAAAATATAGCCTTTTAAGGTGTAAAATTTTATTAATTCATATTTTATGCCTATAAAATCATTTGGATGAATATAAAAACATTTGATTAAACATATAATCTACAATTTTTTTTAATTTGGTTAATATTATTCATTCCCACCGATGTAACACCTAGGTTATAATGTTTGTGTTAAAATAATGATATTTAATTACATATCATTGTTTGTTTAAACATGGTGTTGTGTGCAACGTAAGCTATAGAAGAGATTAAATTTAAAAAGAGACATATTGTAAAATCATGGGGTGTTGTGACACGTATTAAAGTGGCCCCACCTCACATTTATAGTTGAACCTATCCCATCTTCTGGATATGAAACTATCCGAAGAACATGGATGACCCATCACTGAACCTCAATGACTACCGATCTCCTGTAGTATTTGACACCAAACAACTGAATTCGGTGAACATTCCAAGTTACCTGTCAGATATCCATTTATGTCATTATGATTCAACCCTTTTCCATAAAAATACTAAAGATTATTTTATCATAACCAATAGAAGACACCACAACTTTTATTCACCCAGTCCGATCTACTCCCTGTATACAAACCTATCTATCAAAATATAGCAACATTTTATCCTTCCACTACTGGAGAACTCTTTTTTTTCATAAATCAAACTGAAGTAATCATCTATATTTTCTTCTATTGGTGTCAGAATCCCAATAATATATCACTTGAAGACTATTTTAAGGAAAACCATGGAAATTATCTAACACTTAGTCATAAAATAAACTCCATTTCATAGTAGTGTTTCCTCCTCATTCTATTCACCAAAGTCTCATTGAGTCATAGTGTTACCTTATATTTTCATATAATGAGAACTTTTTGAACATATTCACTAGAATTTTATTCCCAAATATCTTCCATAGATCAATCTCATCATCCTATAGCAACTACTAGGTGAAGTGAAATTTTAGGTCGATGTGTTTTTTCCATGAATACAACACTATTTTTTCAAGAGTATTTCACTCTAGATATTGTAATAAATCAATTCAATATTTTTTCTCCTTTTGATATCCTCCAAAAAATTTCTCAATAATATCAATTATTTTCCCACTTATCTTGCTGCCACATTTTTTCTTCTATTGTAGAAAAAACTACCACCAATTTCAACTACGACATTCAGATCACTATCATTACTCCATAAGTAAACAAAAATCTGGTTGTACTTCTACATGTATTTGAATCCCCTCAATTTTTCATCTATATACTCCTAAAAAATATCATCAATCCCAAATAATAAGGTTGTATCTTTAATTCCTTTGATATACCATATGATCCATTTCACAGCTTCTCAATGTTCATTCCCCAAATTTAGCATGAAATGGATGACGACCCCCACTACATATGCAATGTCTGGGTGAGTACACCCCATGCCATACAACAAACTAGTAACCACTAATGAAAATTACACCTTCACCATGTGTATTGGATTATCCGCTATATTTTCACTTTACCCTCATATAATTTAATGTTTTCATCCAAGGGGGTTGAAACTGGATTACATCCAGACATACAGAATCTATAAATAATATTCTAGACATAATCCTTTTAAGATGGTTCCAAACATCAAGATTTACAATCTCGCTCAATTATCATCACTAATATTTTTTTAGTTTCTCCAATATATTTTATCTCTAACCTTAGAGATGTATCTTTCTTTATATCATGAAATATTTTAATGTTTATACCCACCAAAAGAATATCATCCACATATAATAGAAGTAAGATGAAACTATAATACTCAAATAACTTATGATAGTAACTTTTGTGTGCATTTATATATGTAAAACCCTCCTCATCCATGAACACATAAAAATTTTGATTCTATTTTATTTTTACTTTCTTCAATACATAGATAATTCTATTCAAATTTCACACCAAGCCATTATTCCATTGATCCAAAAAAAACCCCTTGGTTACTCCATGTAAATTTCCTCCTCTAAATATCCATGGAGAAATTACATCTTTATATCCATTTTATCTAAGTGTAAATCATCACATGTAACAATGTATAACACCATACAGATGGTATGATGTTTAACTACCAATGAAAATATTTAAGAGAATTCAATTCCCACTTTTCACTGAAACCCCCTCACCGCCAGCCTTGCCTTGTATTGCTTATTTCCATCAGATTATTCTTTTAATAAAAAGACACACTTTTTTCTAGTGCCTTTATTATATGTGGTAAGTTTGTTAATTCCCAAGTTTTATTTACACTTTATGAATCCAAATCATTCTTCATGGCTATCTTCCACATGGCAGAATCAGTGAGTCCAAGTGATTTTTATAGGCTATCAATTTCCACACTATGTTAAAATTAATATGTGTAATCCAATATCATACCTATAAACATGTTTAATGAATCTAGTTGATCTACTAGAATCCACCTACCACTTAACTCTATCTGATACTAACTCTTCTAATGCTATAAATTTTGGATCCTTAACTTTCGGTTCTCCCACTCAAGCCTCAACAATCCTTGAGCTCGCTAGTATATCTTCTCTAGATTTAATTTCCAAACATTAAGATTTATTTTAATTTTATAAAACCTTTTTCCATATTTATTTACCATTCATATCAACTTGTATTTTCTTAATTGAATGTTTTCCATCAAATTCATTCTCTACCAAGTCACAGTCTTTGTATAAGACCTACTTTATAAAGAGAACATCATGGGTTTTGATTACTTGTTTCCTATCATCACCCCAAAGTAAAAAATCTAACGTTTTCATATTTATATTCAATAAAAAAACTATTCCTTGGATTTTTACTCAACTTTACATCAATCCTTATCATCCATATGGATATGTGCAAGACTCTAGAAAACTTATAGATGGTTGAGTTTCATATTCATACCAAACTATAGTGCTCCTAGAATTTGTTTCCCCATTATTTATAACAAGATTTGATTAAATAAGTATGTTTCACAATTGATAACTTCTCCTTATTTCTACTTAGTAATTTTGGAAGGATACTTCATTCTTTGAACCTTTTCTGTTAATGTCCAGTTCATTTTTTCTATAACACCTTATGCTATGGAATTATGGGTATGATCTTCTCAAGTATTATTCCTTTGTGCTTATAGAGGTTCTAGAATCTACTTTCTCTATAATCACCAATATTATCAAACCTTAAGAATTTTAGCTAACTTAGGGTATCATTATTCACCATTACCTTCTACTAAAAAAACTTCAAATATATCATATTTTTGAAATTAAACCCATAAATTCCACATCAAATCATAAATGAATGTCACAAATTACTATAACCCTCCAAGAGATTAATTAGGGGAAGGCCCAAAAATGTTGTGTGAACAAGTTCTAGCTTTCAACTCTTGGGTGTCCTTCCACTCAGATTGAAAAACATATTACACTATTTATCAAGTATTAAATTCTAACAAATTTTGAAGCCTAAATGGTCCAACTTCAATATGATTTTAGCAGCTAAAAATTTCATGTTCTTCTCAATGAGATTTCAAAGTTAACCATTCCATAACTCTGAAATTTTGGAAGTTATGGTTCTAATAGATTTTTCTCCATCTAATTATTAAGTCATATTCAAGGTTCCATCCATTATCCATCTACCCACAACCATAGACCCTCAAGTGATCTTTTATACTCCGTTGGTGAATCTTGTTAAAAACCCTACCTCATCCAATTTTCTCATGAATATTAAATTTTTCCACAAACCTGATATGTGTCGAAATTTCTTGAGATCAAGGAATCTTTCATTCTTTATCTGGTCCTTTAAATTTATCTTACCCATGATTTATAGATCCCCATAATCCACAAATTTCACCTTTCCATACTTCTCAAACACATAATCTTATATCCATCACATATTTGTTATAAAGCAAAACAATGGTCCAAAATAGTTGATCCATGACTCCACTGGAACATGAACACTCAGTAGTAGACTACCACCACCTTCGGTTGTCTCAAAATTAATAGAAATTTTTCTTATGTATTCTTCCTGTCTAGAATCTACTCTTATTTCCCCATAGTTTTTCTTTATATGGCCATTATTTCCATAGTGAAAACATCTTTGGCCTACACCGGTAGGTTCTCCTTGGCTCTTCTCACATGATTTATCATCTGACTTCCTCTGAATTCTTTTATAAAGATACCAACCTTATCAATATTCATTGAGTGCACACTCATATAGTGACTAAATATATTTTTGTTTGAGTTATTAATTCAGGATGATCTCCCAAACATCCTCAACCACCAAGTAAGATTTACCAAAATAGGTACTCATGGAAGTTACCATCACCTCCTAAGTCTCTAAAAGGTTCAATAACTATGATAGTGATGAGAAATATTCCATAAAAATTACATTAATAGATTCAATAAAGTTTTGAATCATGTTAAGATCATTCATATGATCATCCATAGATCCATCTCTTGAAAATATCAGGAGGAATAATCTCTACATCATGAACAAATTGTTCATTAATGTTAGTTTCTAATAAATGTATTCTAGAGTATTTATTAACTCAATTGATATCTTCATATCCTAGTTATTTAAAGATAATTTCTAATCCAGTTACATCTAAATGAAACCAAAATATGCCTGAGATGATTTTATTATAACCAAAAGAAGACACCATAACTTTCATTCACCTTGTCCTGTCCACTGCCTGTATAAAAACACATCTATTAGAAGATAGCACTGTCTGATCCAACCACTAATATTGAACTCCACTATATCTACTTGAATTGGAATAAATTAATCATATGTAATTTATTATTCCAGTTAATGAAATTGATACATTGAATAATTCTTTACAGTCCTAATAAATAGTAAATTTTCCAAAATCCTAAAAAGACCAGAGATTAAGGATTTTTGGAAAGGGATAAGGGAATATAAAGAAATATGGAAAATAGACACAAACATACAAACAATATTACCTTTGGTTACTCCTTGCAAAAAATAACACAAATAACTGACAAGGATTGGTGAATAACTCACTCATAGTTGAATAGAGTATTGAGAGAACAATTTTGGATGTGTCCTATATATTTTGGTTGAAAAATCCCTAATTGTACTCTTTTATACATAATAATCATGTATTTATAATTTTACAAAATATGTAAAGTATGTCATCAAACTCAATTTTTTGACAAACCATTGGGCCTTATGAATGGAAATTACCCTTATGTTTCCACCCCAATAACCCATATATATCATCCATCAACATTCACTGAGTCTAACTTTATTTCCCAAGTTTTTATTTCCCCTTATAGAAACCAACTTTCTAATATCCCTCTTCCTTCGAAAAATTATCTTCTGGATCAACCCTATGAATCTTAATGAACTCATATTATGTATGTTTTAAAACATCCCACCAAAATTAATGAAAACAAGGAACCTCAAATATTAGAGAATTTTTTTTACACATCATACTTTTACATAGGAAAGGCCATTACTTATCTGGGAAATTACCCTTATATATCCCTGGGAACACACATCAATTATACAAATTTCATATCACAGGGTAATCAATGTTAACCTTACATATACGACAAGGTTAAAATTATGTATCATATGTGGATCAACACTTTTAAAAATCTTGAAACAAAGGGTGACTATAATGTATCAATAAGTTACTCTTACATATTTCTTTTATCATAGAGTTACTCTTGTGTATATAGGGAAACTCTCTAATGAATCTTACTTATCATCTAAGTTACTCTTATGTATTGATACTACCTATATCTATACTTGTACATTTTTTCAAATCTCCACATCATGACTCTTATGTATTAGAGAGTTACTATCACATACTCAGGGGATTCCAAAACTTATCCAATTTACACATAAGTGGGGGACTCTTACACATGCCTATAATTTCGTTGGATCTAATTTTGGTAGACCTACTTCTAATATATCTCCTTCCAATAGATCTACATCTAGAATTACAAACCATAGTTTTTCCACTCCACCATCATCATAGGAATACCAAAATTTAAACCACTGAATTACCTCATTTATGTAGTTCCCACACTTGATTGAAAAATAGTTTTCACTAAGCTGACTAGTTTTGCAATTATATCTTCCAGATTGATTGGAATCCACAACCCCATATTAGTCACATCATATGACTTAGCCCACTCATACAATACAACTAAACACATAAAATTCCAAAATAATACTGTAACTTTAAAATTCATCCAAAATCATCCCAAAATCACCCAAAATCCCAATTACAACAAAACACACCCAAAATTCTCTTCCAACATACATAACTCTTCTAAAAACAACCCACAACATAATTTCACAACAATTTCTTCCCATTCCAATGAAAACTACCAAGACAAACTCCCTATACTATATCTATACCCTCAACACCTTGATTGGGTCTACAATTACATGGTCAGTCTATGATCTGACCTGAATTACAATTCCTAAATACCTGAAACTTTACTTTATGATTATAAAATCAAAGAGAAAATACTTTCAGGAAAATATGACCTTGATAAGCTTAAAATATTATGATTGGTTTGGTCAATTTATAGAATATGAGTACAAGAATTCTTCTAACACTAAAGTGTCTTTATTTAAATAGGAAAAAAATATTTTTTTGTGAAAATGATTGAAAGCCTCTATAGAAGGTCAGAACAGAATGAAAAAAATGTATTCAAATATAGGATATTTAAATTTATGGATGGAAGTCATCTGGTAAAATTTATATGGATAAATAATTTCAATTTATTAATATTATCCTTCAAAACATGGAGGAACTTGTAATTGAGGATCTATCATCAAAATTATTGGATCTTAAATGGAAATAGATCACTTCAAGGTTGCCACTTTTAACAAGTTTAGGGTTTTGTGGTGTCTTATTTTCTTAGTTTTTCCTTTAATGATTCAATCATTAGTTCACCATATACAATAATTCGAATAATTTTTTCCTTTCTTTATAAAATAAAATGATGAACCATTATATAATTTATTTTTAAAATTATGATGGATTTTTTTGAAAAAATATTTAAAGTAGAATGAATTGTTATAAACTAATTCAAAACGACCCTTGTATATTCACATGACATAAATAGGGATCTTCATGTGGTATCAAAGACGATGGCCCCCTATAAATTTATTTGGAGTGTTTTATTTTTTATTTTTTAACTAACATTTTTAATTTATAATGTAGTCTCTAGCTAGAATACATATATACACCAATTTATGAAATGAGAAATAAACAACAACCAATACACACCATCCAACCTACTCTACTCATCCTCAATGATAGAGATAATATTTTCATAAATCTTAATATTTTCTTCAATGATTTAATCCATTCCGATTAATAAATTTGATCTAATTGGAATCATTTTAGTATTTTTGGTGAATTTTGGGATTAATTGGGAAAATTGCTTAATTATGGAGGTTTAACAGTTTTATAGAGCTTCTGTATTTAGAGCATACATTTTTCAATTTTGATCCAAATTGAGTGATCCTTTTTTTAGGATTTATTAAATGTTCTATTCTGAACCCATATCCATTTCAAAATACAGTATCTCATAAAAATCAATCAAGTGGAAAAATGTTCTTGGATGGTAGAATAGACACCACCTCAGTAATTGAGGCATATCTCAGACTAGATAAATCAAAATGAGGTTATTCCAGATGGATTATAAGGAGGAATAAAAAAATAATTTTCAAATTAAATTTCATGGATAATTTCAGTCATGGAGGTATCCATTTAATGATCGAAAGTGGATAGAGTTTAAGATCCTCCTTGGATAGAAAATTATTTCTTTGGTAATTTAGGAATAACTTTTTGAACACTTTTCCAATGAAGTAGATATTTGTAGTGATCATTCAAAATATATAGCAGAACAAATTTTAGGAAGATTAATGCCTAATATTCAGACATTTAATATGAAAATTATACTCTAATTTTTAATAAACATAAATTGGATGGAAATATTTCCACCCCTCAACCCTATAAATATGTGTGTCCACTTCCATTAAATGGTTGAAGAAGGAGAAGAAGGGGATGTGATAGAAAATTTGAACCTTGAAGTGATGTGGAATTTCTATTTTCTCTTTTCTTAGTTTTAGAATTGTCTCTTATTCCCCCTTCGACTCTACTACCCTTCACATGTAAGGGTAAAACTTTTGAGTAATTGGGGAAGGGGGGGGGTTTCCTTTTGTAATGTCGGGGTCTTGTGATTTAATTTAAAAATATATTTTTTATAAAATGATTTATATTTTTAGTGATCTTTAATTATATTAATGTGATTTTATTTTGGGTTTTGGTGTCATTCATTGTTTGCAACTTTGGTTGAAGAACTTTAAACTCCCTCTGCCTTGTACAATTTGTCACGATCAAGTAGATTGTGTAAGGTGGTGAGTGTATAGAATGTTTTGGAACATGTGTGGAGTAAGTGAATTATTTATATATTTATAAGGAGAAAAAAAATCCTTATTGGGACTTTCCTTAGTTTTTTGGGAATTATTTATGAGTTTTCATGCACACATGAGTGGTTTTCATTGCTTCCTTCAACCAAGGGTGATTGAAAACTTGATCGAGGAGTTGTTTATTTAACATTCAACAGGAAGAGAGGGGGAAGATTTTTATTACCATGATGACATTGAAAAAGGTTATCCTAACCTAACACCATCAATATATTCCTCAATTTGGGTTAAAACATCATTTTAATTTCTTTATTTATTTTTATAATCAATCAATTTCAAAAACAACCTCCTATTGTTTCTATAATATCAAGAGACAACTACAATTTTTGTCCTATCATATCTAGAGAAAATATATGTTAACCACTTTATTGCATTTTTAACTGAAGAAATATTTATTTTTGTCACACCCCATGATATGCATGGGTCACTCAACCATCGTTGAGTGATCCTTTTCCTGCTTTGGCGAGATCCAAAGTGGAATGATCCATACATAGTTGGTAATAATATAAGTGACTTCATCCTTCCCACAAATTTCATGTCACTTAGCATCACACACTAGTTTATAACTTACCACCATTCTGAGTCAACCATGACACACCAAAAACACATCCAAAAATCACCTCTCAGATCTTATAAGAATCTGAACCCTTTAATAACCTTTCAGTTAGTATCCTGAATGAACATCACATATCCGACAAGAATCCCACTCTCATGTAGTGATATCCATAACCTTTCATGGACAAATATGTTGTATCCCTTATTTTTATCGATGGTCAATGCCACAACTTCTAAGATGCTCAAACTATGGATTATTCCACCCATGATGAGTGGTCAAAACCACCTCATGAGCCCTATCTTATGTGCACATGACCCCAATCGAATAAACCAAAAAGGGGAGAATCCATTACCAATACCTAGGCCACACCACAAAAAGCTTTAATCACCACTATAATAAGGGTCCACACTACCATATTATACTGAAAAACTCCATTACCACAAAAGCAGTGATCAAAATTACTCATTATAACAAGGATATCACCCATCACATTCCTAATGAACCATATCACTTGTTAAATCTCATAGGTCTCTAATTTACGATATCTGGAACCATGCACCTTAAACATTAAAAACATGCAACCAAACTATAAAAGTATAAACCCATAATTTTCCATATGATACTACCCTTAGTTATCTCTTATAAAAAATGTAAACCACAAGTGGATTCATTCCTAGTCACACATACTCATCCCTACCCTTACCCGTTTATCACATGAAACATGTCACACATATAACATAGTCTTGGAGTTACCAAGACCTCACTCGTCCAAGACCACTGTCTAATTCGAATCTCACTAAAATATAATAGAATACCTAATATTAAGAATTTCTAGAAAAATGTGAGGTAATATAGTGAAATCCAAAAAAAGAGGTTTATATGGACTACTGTCTTTACCCTCATCTTCTCCCTGTAACAAATGATATAAAGAACCAATAAATATCATTGAAGAACTCACTCAGAGATGAAGAGAGGATAAAATCAACAATTTAGGGTGTATCCTTTGTATTTTAGTTGAAAAATCCATAAGCCACCCAATTTTACATAATAATCATCTATTTATAATTTTAGAAACATTTAGAAACAAGGACATCAAACTCATTTTTTTGAAAAACTTTGGGACCCTAATATTTTGACCATGCCCTTACATATTTCCCCTTGATGACCCTTACATATAATCCTTCAACATTTTCAATGTTTGACATTATTTACTAAGTTTTTATTTCCCCTTTTGGGAAATATACTTCTGATATCCCTCTTCATTTTAGAAATAATATTTTAGAACATCCCTCCAATCTTCTGAAACTACTCTTATATAGGTTTTGAAAGATATTAGCTATCCTTTTTGTATCATCCTCCACCAAAATTCACTAAGTTAGTGACCCTCATGTATTAGGAAATTACTCTTATGTATCATACTTCAACATAGGAAAGACCCTTAAGTATCAGGTAAACAATCCTTATGTATCATTGAGAACACCCAAAACTTATACAAATTTCACATCACAGGGTACTCAAAGTTACCCTTACATATCCCACAAGTTTACTCTTATTTATCATAAGTAGATCAACACTTGACCATATTTTTCAACATGTAGGGACTCTTACATATCAATAAGTTACTCTAATGTACTTCCATTGCTGTAGAGTTACATATACAATGTATTGAATCATATTTTTCTAATTTTATTTTCAGAAAATCTATATAAAAAATCTGAGACCAGGCGCTGAGATGGCGTGTGATTCTGAGGCCCGGTGTTCCCAAAATGGTTCGGTGAAAAATGTTATGCTTTTAATAGCACACACAGGTGATTTCATGAAAATGTGTAATAAATTCTAAATAGGTGTTTGGATTAGAAATCTGAGGGTATCATTGATCTCATAGTAGTGGATTTACCCAAGGCACCACTTAACTTTAGTCGGTGCAAGTCTTCTATGGAAAAACCCGAAAATAGAATAACTGTAAATAAAATATTTAAATAAAATATTTTATTTTTAAAATCCTAATAATTAATAAATGGTAACTCAGATTATAAATTTGATACCACTGTTGAGTTTGTAAGGGGGTGTTTTCCTTATGTGAGGTCTAACCTCAGCCGGTGCAGGACAGCTGTGAAAGATAGTTTTTAGACGTGAACATCATTAAAATATTTTAATTAAAATATTTCATTAAACATTTAGTGATGAAGAAGTGACAATTTCTCTTTTTAATAAGCCTTACCAGAATTCCAGGGTTATTTCCAAAACCCTAAAGTTTCCCTAAGTAAAGGAGAAGGAGGCTCTCTCACCAGCGATGATATATTGTAGGTCAAAACTTGGATC
Source organism: Viscum album (assembly GCA_963277665.1). Taxonomy (NCBI): domain Eukaryota; kingdom Viridiplantae; phylum Streptophyta; class Magnoliopsida; order Santalales; family Viscaceae; genus Viscum; species Viscum album. The sequence goes on from CAUJRU010000773.1 coordinate 43,690, forward strand.
AAGCATAGACGAACGACGGCAACACAGATTCATTCTTCCTTAGTGATTGATCCAACACCCAGGTAGGGTGTGGGTTTTCTTAGTAGTACACATGCATTTTTGATCAGTTTCATAACTTTTTCTTGGAGACTGGTACGTGTGTACATGTTCTTGGGAAAATGCCTCCCACTTGTGGGATATACCTACTTAGTTCAAGTTTCCATCCTATGGTCTATGGGAGGCAGGCTTGGGATAGTCACAAAATGGGTTCTAGGGAATGGGTCATGATAGAGTGGTATTAAAGTAGTTTGGTTCTATCTTAAGGACCAAGAGTATGTTTGTTTTGATTTGGGGAAACAATGCTAAATGTTTCAAGTTCATCTTTCTGTCCAGGGAATATAGTATTTGTGCGGCGATCAACATATCCATGCACTAGAACCCTAAATTCTGATTTTTGACTCAGTACATAAAAAAACTAGTTATAGGGGGAAAATAATAGTTTATGCATCATATTGGAATGGGTTGTGTTTTCCATGTCCTTCTTGAGTCATATCACCAGGTATACTCTATTAACTGTGGTACATCTTGTTTTACTTCAAGATTCTTACATGTAGACAACTAGCTAGGATTCCACCATGTGATCATGAGGATGATATTCAGGGTAATGAGATATCAATACAAATATTTTTACCTAAGACAACACCTCTAGGTGGTGTACCATCTATACCACCACCTGTATAGGAGCACATGGTACCTGTAGTACCAGCAGATGAGATGCTTAGAAGGAGGACACTTCATGAGTTTTAGTGATAGAGACCCCTCATGTTTTGAGGCCAACCCAACTCTCAGGTGGTTGAGGACTGGCTTGAGGTTTTGACTGATTTTTGCATCTAGTCAGGGAACCATCATATCAGATGATGGTCCTAGCGGTGAGTCTTATACATGTCTTTGTAGGGCGATGGTGGGGTATTTATTACCTGATCTTATAATGAGGTGACTCTTCCATGGAAAGAGTTTGATAACCTTTTTCAGAGAAGGATTTCTCACCTTAGAAGCTAAGTTTGGTGTGTTCCCAAGATCTTTTACATCTTCAATAGGACAATATGTCAGTATCTGAGTATTTATTGAGCTATACCGATCTTTCCAGGTACTCGATGAATAAAATACATGACAAGTTATTTAGGTATCATACCTTCAACAAAGATATGTTTAGGGACATTCGAGCCAGCATTATTCCTCTATACATTCCTAGTTATGCTAGGGTGATAGAGAAAACATTTGTGGTTAAAATTCCCTTGGATGAGCGGATACATCTAGTGAATGTCAGTTGTGGGCAAGCATGGGTAAAGACGATGGGAGTAGGAAACCAACATCAGTCTTAGAGTCTGGACATGTGAGACGTTTCGAGAGGAGTTCCCAAGATAGGTGATTTATAACTCAGGGATCATAGGGTGAATCCAATCGGTCTGGAGAGAGGAAATTATTTTCATGTGATGGTTGGGGACTTCTCACTAAATATTGTCTATCCCATCGTACTACTGGCAGGGAAAATGTGGATGGGACACCAAGGAAGAGATAGTGATAGGAAAATATGGATATGTAGAGAGGTAGAAGTGGTAGAGGATATGATAAAGTGGTAGGAGGTGGTATACATTTCGACATGTTACCACCACCACCCCCATGTGGTCCACACCAGGCTCAGGGAGCTGGAGGACAACGGAGGGGAGATCTTCATGAGGTCAAGGAATATTACATAAAGTCTCTAGGAATGATTCAAGGTATGGTCCGTGTCAACTCTTCGTTGTTGTATTAATAGAAACAGGTACTAATCATTCTTTCTTTTCAGGAGTCTTGTTCAAGTCCTAGAGTTTCTGGTTAAACTGTTTACTTGACCCTTATGTTTAGAGATACTTACGGGAAGAGACTTGATAATCACACTTATTCCATCAGTGTGATCTGACCCTTGAGGAAAGATTTTCGATTGTAACTCTTGGTGGTGGCGTCAAGGCCTTACAATGTCATTCTTGGTATGGATTTGTTATCAATGGTCCATGCTCAGATTTACTATTTTAGGAAAAGGGTGTGGTATGTTTGTAGAGATAGAACAAGGTTTTACTTGGTTGGAGAAAAAGGAAACCTAGGTAGCACTAGATGGACTCATGCATAGGAGGGTTCAAATAATCACTGATGATTCAGTTATCCTTACCCTCGAAGCAGCATATGTTAGGAGTTTTCAAGTTTCTAGCAGTAGTGGTATAGTATGAGGACGTCTTCCATGAAGATATTCCAGGATTACCTCATCATAAAGGGATAGAATTGCTAATTATTTTACACCCCATAATGGAACTTATATCAACATAAACATATCATATTGATTCCACAAAGCTTCATGATATGAGGGTGCAATTGAAGGACTTTCATATGAAGGTATTAGTATGACCCTGTGATTGAGGTTATGTGTGGATTAGGTAACGACCCAAAGTTTCATTAATAGAAATCCCTCTTGATATAATTAAATGTTTCTTTATGTAAAATTTTTATATAAAATGGAAAATTATTTTGTTTTATGTTAAGAATTGTGATCGTTGCTTTTATAGTCATTGAACAGTGATCACATGATTAGTATAAATATAAGGCTTTAACAAATCCAATTTACTTAGAAAAAGGAAGTCATGGCCTCATCCAGTAGAATTTATCCATACGAATCCCATTTGTCGAAGCTCGGAAAGGAGGTGGCGTCTTTGGGCTTCGCTCTTGACCAAGATCAAGCTGAGCTTCATCATGTCAAGCTCGAACGAGACCGTCGACAGGAAAAGTGGATGTTGATAGAGATTACCACTTGAAAAATGTTATCTGAGCCACCCCAAGAGTCTATCACCATCGCACACATTACCCTAAGGTCTTATGCGGCTATTTTAAGGGTTTATGTAACAAATCTCTAGTACTATGTTCATTTACATTATTTTTGTATATAATAATGAATATACTTTTTTGTCATTATTGATACATTGTAAATAGTTTTTAAAGTACAAGTAGTGTGTTTAGTTATTATTTAATTAAGAAATATATTTTATTAAATTTAGGGATTTTTGAATTAAATAATATTTTAATAAATTATTATTATTATTATTAAATTAATTTTATTATATATAAATTATCATATAATTTTATGAATGCAATTATAATTTTTATTAAGGTTTGAAAGCCATTTCTGTCAAAACCTGTGAATTTTCGATAAATGTATGTTTTTATTTTAAAAGTAAAAATTAACATATTTAGAAAATAAAATAAATGATATTTCTAGAATCAGCATGTCGAAATTATCCAACGGTTAATTTTTCATAATTTCCTAAGACAGTCAAATGTTTAGGTAAAAATTAAATACCGTTTAAATATATAATGTGTTTTATGACATCATAATGACTCAATAGTGATGTAATAAAATACTATAAGCTTTATGTTCGGCCAATATATGTTTTACCATTAAAATAATTTTATTTTGGGTTTTTTTGACTTAATTTTCAAAGCATTAATGTACCCCTCAAGACTTATTAAACATCTTGTCTTTTTAAATTATTTTCCATGGGAGTATGACTCACCTCCACATAATCAACCCCATTATTTTAAGAAGTTAGGACTTTGTCCTTATAAAATATTTTTTTCCTCTTCCCTTTTACAAAAACCATGGGCAAAAACCATGATCTGATTTGTGGTTTGGATTTGTTTAATGCAAGGGGCCCCAAACCTAAATAATAAATAATTCAGTCACCTTTCCTATATAAACCCACCCAAGCTCCCACTTACTCCTCACTAAAAGCCATTGGAGTTCGTCCAACCTCTGCCCAACTCTATCTAGAATCCTCCCAAGGTGCCCCAAGCTTCCATGAAGCCTCTCTCAAGCCTCTCTCAATCCTTGGAATCACACTTCCAAGTAAGGGTTTTTCGTCCTTTCACTTTTTTTCCAGTTTTCATAATATTGTTATTCCCTTTTAATTTAAATTATAAATGATGGGGTATGGTTTCACACCTCCCTCATACTGCCCTCTTATTGTTTGGATGATGGGATACCCCTTTCTCTCTCATTAAATGCCTCCCATGTACACCCGTTACAATGCCGAAATTCCGAAAGGAACTTCTCTCTCTTCATTTACATTCAAGAAATACTTTTGTATCATGAATCTAAATTCCATTAAAATTGTTTTTAAATGTATCTATATGACCCACTTACTTTAAATTATATGTAAATATGATGAGACCCCCCTTTCTTTCTCATCAACCACTTTTATGAATTCTTATGTCACGCCATTACGCTACCGAAATTAAACTAATTTTCTAAGCCAATGCCTTTGTGTAGTGAATACCATGCCCATTTCTCCATAAAGGGTATTAACCTTTATGCACATTTACGTATTGATTATAAAGTTTCATGTATTAATTCCACATTATTTATCGTAGAATAAATTATTATGTTTAATGAATCCATGTTTTATGATCCATGTGGCACACATATGCATGAAATGAAATGCTTGAGAAGGGTGCGCCCTTATAGCACTCCAATGCATTGGGTAAAGTATAGTATCATGATACATCATGTGAAATGAGTGTTGAATCATGATAATTCAAGTGAAATGAGGTTTTACTCATGCTTCATGTGCAACGAGAATTTACTCATGCTCTATGTGCAATGAGCCTTGGCTCACGCTAATTCCATGTTAATTGTTGTTGCCACATTTCTGTGTTATGATTATCATGATTTGTCATGCCTTTATGTTCATGTTTATCTTGTGCTCTATTGATATGCCTATTGTCTAACATGTATTGTACTCCTCATGTATTCCATGTTTATTCCCTTACCGGTTTTTATAGATCACCCCTTTTCTTATGCATGTCCTCAGGTTATCCCATGCAATGCTAAGTACGATGGAATGTAGTGGTCATATAAAGGATATTTTCAATAAAGATGTTGTATTTCATGTTTTAAGTTGTTATGTAATGATCCTAAGACCCAAAGACACTAGAACTCTCGATATTCCATGTTGTATCAAGTGAATAGTTTATGTAATAAATCATGTTTAAGTTTCTAATAAAATAAGGGTTGTCATAGTTGGTATCAAAGGATAGGTTTAGTTATTTTTTGGATTAGGATTAGAAAACCCCTGTAAAGATTTAGAGACAAGACTATGTATAATAAAAACATCCCTAAGTATTGGTTAGTACTTATTGAGTGGTTTATCAAGAAAATACATCCCTGTCTGGATACAATTAGGTAGAGGCGGCTCTGGCACAGATGTATCCTAGGGGTAAAACCTGAAAACACCACTTCGAGCTAGACTCGAACGGGAACTGGTGCATGACAAAGGGCCTTGCTGCACTCTTGGTTACGACACTCTCGGGGGATATGTTTTGATAAATTCACAAGCTTATTATGAACCTTTATTAAGGGAATTAAAAAAATTCCCCTAAGAATATATGTTAGAAAGTAGATCATGAAAATCATAGATTGAAGCCTATAGACTCATGAGTTAAGGAAATAAAATTTTATTTATAATTCATCAACTTTTGTCTTTGGATTATCCTTTATGCGTTACCTCCTAACTTTCCTTTTATTCAAGCCAATGGCTGGTAATAGGAGGACTTGGGCTAACAACCGATGTGAAGATCAGTGTGATGACTGTACTAATGAGATGCCCAATCCAGTGGGAGCGGGGATCACGAACTTTGTCACACTTCTCTCTCAGCTAACAAAAGATTTTAATAGAAAAACGTGTCCAGAGGATCGTCCAAACCCCCTAATAAGGAACAAGTCTCTATCAAGAGCTTCATTAGACAAAGGCCTCATACTATTAGTGGATCATCTGATCCCACGATTGCTGAAAATGGATCAACTCCATTGAAAATATCTTCTCCATCCTTCAATGTTCTGAACAAGAGAAGGTTCTCCTGGCGGCTTATCGTATGGAGGGTGAAGCTGATCAATGGTGGACGTTGATCAAAAATACGAATCTTGAGGAGGAGATCGAGGTGTTAGAATGGAAGGATTTCCGGAAGATTTTTTTTGATAAATATTTTCGGTGCAGCCTCCGGCTTAAGATGGAAAGGGACTTCCTTTCCCTCAAGCAAAAAGATGAAGAATATGTTGGAGCGTACAAGGAGAACTTCACAAGTCTTGAACGATACGCTTCCGACTTTGTTGTTACCCCCGAATGCAAGGTTGACCACTTCTTTGGTGGGCTGAAGCCTAGCCTATGGAACGCATTAGCGATCCGTGACTTCAACAACTATGATGAAATTGTCCGATGTGCCCTCAAGGTCGAAATGGAGATCGGGGAATCATAGGGGTATCATGGGGGGCAAGAAGCGTAAGGTGGAATTTAATGTTGGTGGTCCGATGGATAAATCCAATGGTGCTAAGAAGATCCAACACCCCACTTTCCAAATGTGCGGAAAGAAGCACCCTGGAAATTGGCTCAAGGGGACTAAGAAATGCTTTAGGTGTGGAGGAGAAGGGAACCTAGCTATTAACTATCGGCAAGAAAGACCCACAGCTGCAATAGAGGATAGGAATGCTCCATTCAGACATCAACGCATTGTTCATTGCTACAACTGCAAAGAACCAGGGAATTTTTCAAATCAGTGCAATAATCCATGGGGTTTTGAAGGCAACCAAAAACCTCCAAGGCAGCAAGGAAGATCTTTTGCCATCACTTATGCCAAAGTGAACCCCCAACAACAAAGTTGTGACAGGTATGCTAGTTATTCATTCAATAATAGAAAAAGTACTTTTTGATTTGGGTTCTACGCATTCTTTTATATATCAAAAGATTAGTAGAACAATCCCAGCACCACCAAAAATCATGGAAGTGAAGATGTCAGTGAGTAGGAAAAATGGGGAAATCATTGAATCCCATGAATAAAACTCATCCCCTATCATAATCTGTGGATTGAATTTCCCAGTGAACCTCATCATACTCCCTCTAGTGGAATTTGAGGAAATTCTTGGAATGGTTTGGCTTTCCTTATATTGATCCAACATAAATTTTCGAGAGAGGGAAATCACACTCCATATGGAGAATCGACCCCCGATTCTTTACAATTGTAAGGAGGAAGATGAATCTCCTTTAGCTCCATCATCTCAAGAATGGATATTACTGCCCTATGAGCATGCGTATTTGGCTCCAATGATTTAGTCCAAGGAAGAAACCATCCTTGAAGAAATTCCTATTGTGAGGGAATTTGCTGAAGTGTTTCCCGAGGAACTGCCTGGTCTTCCTCCTGAAAAAGGCATTGAATTCTCAATTGAACTTATACCAGGGGAGCTAAAAATATCCAAGACTCCATATAGAATGGCTATCGTGGATCTTGAAGAGCTGAAGAAACAACTACTGGAGAATTTGGATAAAGGGTTTATACGCCCAAGTGCTTCACCATGGGGTGCACCAGTCCTCTTCGTCAAGAAGAAGGACGGGTCAATGCAGCTTTGCATCGATTATCGTGAACTTAACAAAATAAAAATAAAGAACAAGTATCCTCTGCCACAGATCGATGAATTTTTTGATCAGCTGTGTAGAGTACAATACTTCTCCAAGATAGATTTGTGGTCGGGTTATTATCAAGTAAGGGTGAAGAAGGAATATGTCCCCTAGACTGCTTTTTGTACAAGATACAAGCACTATTAATTTATAGTAATGCCTTTCGGAATCACTAATTCTCCAGCAATATTCATGGACTTGATGAATAGAGTCTTTAGAGATTACCTTGACAAATTTATTTTAGTCTTTATAGATTATATTCTAATATACTCCAAAACCAAGGAGGATCATGAGGAGCATTTAAAAACTGTACTAGAGACTTTGCGCAAGGAGAATCTCTGTGAAAAGTATAGAAAGTGTGAGTTCTGGTTGACAGAGGTATCATTCTTGGGCCATATCATCACAAGCAATGTAATATCTGTGGAACCATCCAAAATAGCTGCAATTGAGGGATGGATGAGGCCAACATCGATAACGGATATCCGTAGCTTCTTGGGGTTAGCTAGATAGAGAAATTTCTCACGATTGTACAACCCTCTTACCAAGCTAACTCGAAAGGGGTAACGTTTCCTTAGAGTGATGAATGTGAAGAAAGATTCAAGGAGTTGAAAATGAGTCTTATCAATGCGCCCATTCTCACTTTACCCACAAGTGGGGAACCTTTTGTGATATTCAGTGATGTTTAGAAGAAGGGAGTAGGCTGTGTGCTGATGAAGAATGATAAAGTGATATCCTATGCCTCAAGATAGTTGAAAATCCATGAGTGAAACTATCCAAAGCATTATCTGGAGTTAGCGGCAGTGATCTTTTCCTTGAAAATCTGGCGGCATTATCTGTATAGGGAGAAATGTGAGATATATACTGACCACAAGAGTCTTAAATATATATTCACAAAGAAAGAGCTTAATATACACCAGATAAAGTGGATAGAGCTCATCAAGGAATATGAATGTTCAATACATTACCACCCTGGGAAATAGAAAAAGGTTGAAGATGCCTTAAGTAGAAAGGACCCAACGATTCTATCAATGATGAGAATTGAGAAGGATCCAATCTTCTTAGACTTGATAAATATGGACATGGGAATCATAAAGAAGGGAACATCATCAATCCTTTCAAAAATGATTGCTCAACCATCTCTTTTGGAAAGGTTAAAGGAAGGAAGATGTGGGAATTCCGGAAAAAGTAGAAGCAATCAAAAAAGGGAAATCCTTGGAGTTTAATGTTAATGAAGAAGGAATTTTGCGATTTTGGAAAATACTATGTGTTCCGTCAAGTCCAGAGCTGAAGAAGGAACTTTTGTATGATGCACATAGTTCAAATTTCTCTATTCACTCAGGGAGCACAAAGATGTATCGAGATCTCTGGGAAAATTTTTGGTGGGATATTATGAAGAAGGAGATCGCTGTATATACATCCAAGTGCCTGGTGTGCCAGCAAGTGAAGGTAGAGAGGTAGAAGTCTAAGGGGATGATGCAACCATTTCCCATACCAGAATGGAAATGGGAGGACATCACCACGGACTTTGTCACTGGACTTACACAGACATCCAAAGGCAACAATGAAATCTGGGTTGTGGTGGATCATCTTACAAAGACTGTACACTTCATTGCTAATCAGGAAGATTTCTCATTGGATCAACTGGCATAGATATATATCAAGGAAGTGGTAAGGCTACATGGAGTACCACTATCTATTGTGTCTGATCAAGATCCAAGATTCACCTCTAAGTTTTGGAAGAGTCTTTAACATGCTCTGGATACTGAACTGAACTTCAGTACGACCTATCATCCTCAAACTGGTGTCCAATGCGAGCGGACTATCCAAACACTTGAGGACAGGTTGAAAGCATGCTCAATGGACTGTAAAGGAGGATGGTATCAACATCTTTCTCTGGTTGAGTTATTTTATAATAATAGTTTCCACTCGAGCATCCAAATGGCCCCATATGAAGCCCTTTATGGGAAAAGGTGCAGAACACTGGCGTGTTGGGATGAGGTCAGTGAACGTAAGCTTCTTGGACGAGAAATGGTCGAGGAAGTGGTGGAGAAGGTGAAAACCATTTAGTAGCATATCAAGGCAGCCCAGAGTTGACATAAGATTTATGAAGATAATCGTCGATGAGACCTTGAGTTTAACATTGGAGACATGGTATTTCTATGCATATCTCCATGGAAGAAGGTCATGAGATTTGGAAAGAAAGGTAAGTTAAGTCCAAGGAACATCGGCCCCTTTGAGATTCTTGATAGTGTCGTGGATGTGGCATATCGACTAGCACTTCCACCTACCATGGTAAAAGTACATGATGTCTTTCATGTATCCCTCTTAAGGAAGTACATACCAGACCCTTCACATGTACTCTCTTCTGAGGTGGTACAGTTGGAGGATGATCTTTCTTATGAGGAGAAACCATTGAAGATCTTAGATCGTAGACAAACAGTTCTACGAAATAAGACAATGCCCCTCGTCAAGGTGTTGTGGTGAAACCACAAGTTTGAAGAAGTGACTTGGGAATCAGAGGAAATGATGAGCTAAGTAACCCACATCGGTTTTAGTGTGGGAAAAGGAAATTTCGAGGGCAAAATTTCTTAAGGGGGGAATATTGTAACGACCCAAATTTTTATTAATGGAAATCCCTCTTGATCTAATTAAATGTCTGTTTATGTAAAATATTTATATAAAATGTCAAATTATTTGGTTTTATGTTAATAATTGTGACCGTTTCTTTTATATCCGTTGAACAGTGATCACATGATTAGTATAAATATAGGGCTTTAAAAAATCAAATTTACCCAGACAAAGGAAGCGATGGCCTCATCCAGTATAATTGCTCCATACGAAGCCCATTTGTTGGAGCTCAGAAAGGTGGTGGTGTCTTTGGGCCTTTCTCTTGACCAAGCTCAAGCTGATCATCATCATGTCAAGCTCGAACAAGACCATCTACAAGAAAAGTGGAAGTTGATAGAGATTACTACTCGATTAATGTTATCTCAGCCACCCCGAGAGTCTGTCACCATCGCACACCTTACCCTTAGGTCTTATGCGGCTGTTTTAAAGGGTTATGTAACAAATCTCTAGTACTATGTTCATGTACATTATTTTTGTATATAATAATGAATATACTTTCTTGTCATTATTGATACATTGTAAATAGTTTCTAAAGTACAAGTAGTGTTTATAGTTATTATTTAATTAAGAAATCTATTTTATTAAATTAAGGGATTTTTGAATTAAATAATATTTTAATAAAATATTATTATTATTATTAAATTAATTTTATTATATATAAATTATCATATAATTTTATGAATGCAATTATAATTTTTATTAAGGTTTGAAAGCCATTTCTGTCAAAACCCGTGAATTTTCGATAAATGTCGGTTTTTATATTAAAAGTGAAAATTAAAATATTTAGATTTTTTTAAATAAAATAAATGATACTTCTAGAATTAGGAATTCAAAATTATCCAATGGTTAATTTTTTATAATTTTCTGAGACGGTCAATGTTTTGTAAAAATTAAATACCGTTTAAATATATAATGTGTTTTATGACATCATAATGACCCAATAGGTATGTAATTAAATACTATAAGATTTATTTTCGGCCAATATATATTTTAAGATTAAAATAATTTGATTTTGGGTTTGTTTGACTTACTTTTCAAAGCATTAATGGACCCCTCAAGACTTATTAAACATCATATATTTTTAAATTATTTTCCATGGGAGTGTGACTCACCTCCACATAAGCAACCCCATTATTTTAAGAACTTTGGACTTTGGCCTTATAAAATATTATTTTCCTCTTCCATTTTCCAAAAACCATGGGAAAAAACCATGATCTTATTTGTGGTTTGGATTAGTTTAATGTAAGGGGCCCCAAACCTAAATAATAAAGAATTCACTCACCTTTCCTATATAAACCCACCCCAGCTCCCACTTCCTCCTCACTCAAAGCCTTTGGAGTTCATCCAACCTCTTCCCTACTCTCTCTATAATCCTCCCAAGGTGCTCCAAGCTTCCAAGAAGCCTCTATCAAGCCTCTCTCAAGCCTTGGAAGCACACTTCCAAGTAAGGGTTTTTCTTCCTTTCACTTTTTTTTTCAATTTTCTTAATATTGTTATGCCCTTGTAATTTAAATTATAAATGTCGGGGTATAGTTTAACACCTCCCCCATAATGTGATCTTATTGTTTTAATGATGGTAGACCCCTTTCTCTCTCATTAAATTCCTCCCATGTACACCCGTTACTATGCCGAAATTCCGAAAGGAACTTCTCTCTCTTCATTTACATTCAAGAAATACTTTTGTATCATGAATCTAAATTACATTAAAATTGTTTGAACATGTATCTATATGACCCCCTTACTTTCCATTTCATGTAAATATGATGAGACACCTCTTTCTGTCTCATCAACCATTTTTATGAATTCTTATGTCACGCTATTAGGCTGCCGAAATTGCACCGATTTTCTAAGCCAATGCCTTTGTGTAGTAAATACCATGCCCATTTCTCCATCAAGGGCATTCACCTTTATCCACTTTTACTTGTTGATTATAAAGTTTCATGTATGAATTACACATTCGTTATCGTGGAATAAATGATTATGTTTAATGAATCCATGTTTTATGATCCATGTGGCACACATATGCATGAAATGAAATGTTTAAGAAGGGTGCGCCCTTATAGCGCTCCAATACATTGGGTAAAGTATAGTATCATGAATAGTCATGTGAAATGAGTGTTGACTCATACTAATTCAAGTTCCATGAGGGTTTACTCATGCTTCATGTGCAATGAGAATTTACTCATGCTCCATGTGCAATGAGCCTTGGGTCATGCTAATTCCATGTTAAGTTTTGTTGCCACATTTCCGTGTTATTATTATCATGATTTATCATGCCTTTATGTTCATGTTTCTCTTGTGATCTATTGATATGCCTATTGTCTAACATGTATTTCACTCCTCATGTATTCCATGTTTATTCCCTTACTGGGATTTATAGCTCACCCCTTTTCTTATGCATGTCTTAAGGTATCCCATGCAATGCTACGTATGAGGGAATTTAGTGGTCATGTAAAGGAAGTTTTCAATAAAGATGTTGTATTTCATGTTTTAAGTTGTTATGTAATGATGCTAATCCCCAAAGACACCAGACCTCTCGATCTTCCATGTTGTATCAAGTGAATAGTTTATGTAATAAATCATGTTTAAGTTTGTAATAAAAGCAGGGTTGTCATAGATTAACAGTGCATTAACCCAGTGACGATAGAGAACGAGTATCTAATACCAAGTATTGATGACCTCTTAGATCACTTAAGACAGAGGTGATGACTAGAGTTTTTCCAAGACTATAACTTAGAGATTGTCTATGCTTCTGGGAAGGGGAACGTGTAACTAGATTCTCTTAGTAGGAGATCCAGTTCACAGTTACGAAATAAGGCATCAGAGTAGTTGTCCTCGTTGTAAATATCTTTTGTGGATGGAGATGGAGTAGTTTACCTCAAGTCGATGGTTGTCACCCCTCCACTCTTATGGAGAGGAAGAAAGGCATGACTTAGGGATACCAAATTTGAGGCTCTGTATGATCAAATGTCCACATGGCATGCCCCTGATGAATATTTAAAAGGTGGGGAGCACATTTTTGTTTTTAGAGGGTGCACAAAGATACTTGTGGTGTTGTGATAGGTGGTTATGAGAGAGTTCATGAATCCCCTTTAACAGTACATCTTGGTGTGGCAATGATGTACCAAGACCTCCAACATCTATTTGGTGGCTAGGGATGAAGAGGGAATTTGTAGAGTTTTTGTCTTTATGCCTTACTTACCAAAAAATGAAGGCTAAGCATCAGGTTCCAGTGGGTTTAAGTCAACCCTGTGAGGTGCCATAGTGGAAGTGGGATGAGATATCAATGGAATTCATGATAGGTTTACCATGTACGTCCAGGGGAAACAATTCCATCTGTATGATCATTTAATTACTCACCATGATGGGACACTTCTATTTTTTCAAGAGCAGAGTTTAGTAAAGAGCTTGGAACACCACTACATGTAGGAAATAGTTCGACTCCATGGAGTCCCTTAGGTGATAGTTTCAGATCATGATGCTTACATTACATATTAGTTATAGAAGGGATTGCACGAGGTGTTTGGGACTCAGCTGCACTTGAGAATATTGTTTTACCCACAGACGGACGTCCAAGCTGAGTGGACCATTCAGGTTCTGGAGTTAATTCTATGGCCGTGCATGTTAATGTTTTGGATATAGTTCAGAGGATCGTCTACCTATGGTAGAGTTTGTGTAGAAAAACAGCTACCCCTCCACCATCGGTATAACACCATTTGAGCCTTGGTATGGGTGACCCTACATGTCACCACATTGTTGGACTGACCTAGTAGAGTCAGCACTTATTGGGCCAAAGTTGGTACATGTGACTATATAGAAGGTGTTGGTCATCCAAAAGTGGATGAAGACTGCACTGAGCCATCATAAATATTATGCTGACAGGTGAAGGTGGCCTTCAGATTTGGAGGATGGAGAAAATGTGTTTCTTTGGTTCTCTCCTTGATGTAGGATATAACGATTTGGCTGCGATGACAATATATCATTGAGGTTCATCTGCCCTTTCCTAATACTCTATAGAGTTAGCGAGGTGGCGTACTGCTTGGATCTACCTCCTCAGTTGGAATGAGTACACGACATCCTCCACAGGTCTTAGCTGAGGAGATATGTGAATGATTCATCTCATGTCATTAAATAGGGCGACATTTGCAGAGTACCCAGTGGATTTCGAGGATCTACGTGAGAAGATCCTTCATGGGAATATGATTCCTCTGATGCACATTTGGTGGCAGCGAGAGAATATCCCAAAGAGCACTTGGGAGCACGGGGCTCAGATTCATGCTCAGTACCCTAAAATTTTTGGATAGCCTTTATTTTGGATTTTGGGGACGTAAACCCCTAAGGTCTAGAGAATGTAATAACTAAGATTTTATGATTTTTTTAGAAATTTTTTGGGAAAATTCAAAGCCCAGGCACTGATATGGCATGTAATTATGAGGCCTGGTGTGCCTGAAATGGTTCGGAGAAAAATATTAAGTTTTTAATAGCATGGGTGGGTGATTTTCTTGAAAGATTATAATAACCTATAAATGATTTCTCGGATCAAAAATATAAGGGCACTATTGAGCTCAGAGTACTGACTTTATCCAAGGCATGACTTTAGTTGGTGCGAGTCTTCTATGAAAAAACTTGAAAATGAAATAACCGTAAATAAAATTATTAAATAAAATTATTTTATTTTTAAAATCCAAATAACTCATAAACAGTAAATCATATTGAAAATATGAGACCATTGTTGGGTTTGTAAGGGGGTGTTTTTATTAGGTGATGCCTAACCATGGTCGGCGTAGGCCAGTTGTGAAAGATAGTTTTTGGATTGGAACATCATTAAAATATTTTAATGAAAATATTTTATTTATCGTTACATGATGATGAAACAGTGGTTTCCCTTTTTAATAAGAATTGTTAAAAATCTAGGGTTATCTCGATAACCCTGATGTTTTCCTAAGGAAAAGAGAAGGATGCTCACTCACCAATGATGACAGATTGGAGGCTGGAACTCAGATCATGCATCGACAGACATAGACAACACATATTCGTTCTTCATTAGCGACTGATCCAAACCCTTTGTAGGGTGAAGGTTTTCTTAGTAGTATATTTTCATGTCTAATTAGTGTTTCATTTTCAGCACTTCTTCATGGAGATGGGTGTGTGTGTACAAGTATATGGTAAAATGACTCCCACTTGTGGGATATTTCTACTCGATGCTAGTCACCAGCCCTTGGCCTATGAGAGGTGGGATTGGGATAGTCACGACATGGGCCCCAGAGGATGGGTCATGACATAAAAGGAAACTTTAGAATTGATCTTACGTATCATATGAGTTACTCTTACGTATTGAACCCCTTGTATCGATAATTTTTCTTTTTTTAAACTCTTCATAGACTGACTCTTAAATGTATCAATGAGTTACTCTTACTTGCTCAGGGGATTCCAACACTTATCTAATTTCCATACAATAGGAGGACTCATGTGCATGCCTCTTCTTCTGATGGATCTACTTTTGGTGGACTTACTTCTGATAGATTTTTTTTTCTGGTAGTTCCCCTTGTGGACATCCAAACCTTATTTTCACCACTCCACCATTATCATCCAGATATCATAATTTTAATCACTTGATTCCTGTATTCTGTTAGTCTCAACACTCAACCAAAATATAGTTTTCACCAAGCTGACTAGTTTGGAAAATATAACATAAAGACTACTTAACAAATTCAACCCCTGAATCAATCATTTATCATGACTTAACTTAGTTGTACCATGGGACTAAGGAAAACAAATCCAGATTCTCGATGTTACTTCAAACCCCATCCAGAATCATCCTAAATTCACATAGACTTCCAATTATAGTAAAACATGCCCAAAATGCTCTTTCAGATTTTAGACCTCTTCCAAAAACCACATGTAGTATAATTTCACAACAATTTAACTCTTACGCCCTGCCCAACTCCCAAGACTCTTTCCCTGTCTTATACCAACACCCTAACACCTCAAAAAGTTCTAAATTTTCATAGTCGATCCATAAGCTAATCTGATTTACTATTACAAAACATTTGAGACTATACACTGATTATAATATTGAAAAGAAAATAATTTCTGGAAAATATGACTTTGATGTTAGCATCTTTTGATTGTTTTGACCACCTTAAAAAAGATGAGTGTAGGAAGGTTTATGAGACCAAAGTGTTTTTATTTAAAGAGGCAACCAATATTTTTTTTAAATGATTGCAATGCTCAGAGAACATCATAGATGAATGAAAAGAATGTATTCTAGAGTAAGATATTAAAATTTATAGTTGAACATCATCTGGTATGATTTATATGGATAAATACATTAGATTTATTGATATTATCATTCAAAATATAGAGGAACATGTAATATAAGATCTTTCATCAAAATTATTAGATCTTAAATGGAAAATAGTTTAATTCAAGGTTGTTGCTTTCAATTATGTTGGGGATTTTGTGGTGTCATAATTTATTAGTTTTGGCTTCATTGGTCTAAGGTGTCTATCCACCATAAAAAATTCTTCTACTAAATTTTCCTTTATTTCTAAAATAACAAGGTGAGATGCTATAAAAGTTTTTTTAAAATATGGTGGATTGTTTTTGGAAAGAAAAGATTTAAAGTTGAATGAATTTTTATAAACTAATTTAAAAAATCATATTGTATCCACATCGCCTAAATGGGGATCTCCATGTTGTATCAAATCTAGTAGTCCCCTTATAAATTGATTTTGAGTGTTTTTTAAATTTTTTTACACCATCATATCTATTTTCAAACTTTTTATTTTCACTAAGAAAAAAATTAATGTTGTTAATAAGAAGAGGATTACAACTTTTGATGGAAAAATTACAATGTTTAGAAAATTAGATTGTTTTCTTATTTACTATATCTTAGAATATACATTTTTCATAAAGTGGCCATAGGTTTTTAATCTCTTGAATTGGATTAGTTATGATCCATACTTTCTAGATGAATGCTAAAAATAATGATAAGGACATGAATTCCTCAATATAATTTCTCTATGAAAATGAGTCCACAAAGGAAAAAGTTTTAAAATATTCCACGTAAATTATTAGAAGATTTCATCATGATAGTCGATTAAATTTATAATGAAATTATATATTTTACACAATAGTTGAGTTTATTTAGGATGATGAATAAAATTATTCAAATTAAAACATTTTCCCTTAGAAAAACACCTTTAAATCATTGGAATTGTTTAATTTCTTTGGCATTCGGTGGTCATTTTTAAAAATGGGTTTTTGTAAAAAAAATTACAAAATGGGATAGGGTTCAAACTATTTTTAAAAATGGGTCTCGAGATGTGTGAACCCTGTTCGCGTATATTTCCTCACCAGGAAGCATGAACGAGGTTCACACATCCTACAGAAAGTTTTATTTTTTTATTTTTTTTTGTATTTTTTAATTTTCTTTGTTTTGTTTTGTTTTGTTTATATATATATAAGTAAAATTTCCAGTAGAATTTATCTGCTATTAAATATCCAACAGTACTGCCATTATAGAAGTCTGGAATCTGACAGAAACCCTTACCCAAGGCTTCCTATTATAAGAGGGTTTTCCCTAGAATTCATTCTGCATTTCAGATGTGGGATTCAGGTTCTCCCTTTCCTACACAGAAGAGTCTTCATTTCCGATGTAAGATTCTGTTTCATGTACATGGATTTCAAAGACTACAAAATAAAAACTATAAGACCAATATAAATTAAACATAAAATATGGATTAAACATATAAGAAATAGTTGAAAATAAAAAGAATTTTGTAAAAAATATTGATAAATAATAATTTATAAGCTTTCAAAACCAGCAACTTGAAACTTAAAAAAGTTTCATGTACATGACTTTGAAAGACTATAAAATACAAACTATAGGACGAATATAAATGAAACATAAAATATGGATTAAACATATAATAAATAGTTGAAAATAAAAATAATTTTGTAAATAATGTTGATCAAAAATAATTTATAATCTTTCAAAACCACCAACTTGAAACTTAAAAAATATTTTAAGTATGTGGCTTTGAAAGACTATAAAATAAAAACTATAAGACCAATATAAATGAAGCATAAAACATGGATTAAACATATAAGAAATAGTTTAAAATAAAAATAATTTTGTCAAACATGTTGATGAAAAATAATTTATAAGCTTTGAAAACCTCCAACTTGAAAATTAAAATGGTTTCAAGTATGTGGCTTTGAAAGACTATAAAATACAAACTATAAGAAAAATATAAATGAAATTAAAACATGGGTTAAACATATAAGAAATAATTAATAAATAATCAGTTAATTAGTAATATAATTATTAATTATATAAGTATTAATTAGTTAATAATTGATATAATTAATAATTAATAATTATTAATTATTAATTACTAATATATAATAACTAATTATTTAATTAGTAATATAATTATATAATAATTAATTAGTTAATTATTAATATATTTATTAATTCACAATTAATTAGTTAATTAGTAATATAATTATTAATTATTTATTATATAATAATTAATTAGTTAATTAGTAATATATTTATTAATTATAATTATTAATTATATATTAATTAATTAAATAATTTGTAATATAATTATTAATTGTAAAATAAATAAATAAATAAATATTAATCTAATTATTAACTATAATTAATCATTACAATTATTAATTATTAATTATAAAATAATTAATTAACTAATTAAAAATACAATTATTAATTAAATAATAATTAATTAAATAATGATTATTTATTTACGTAATAATATAGTTATTAATTATAATTAGTAATATGATTATTAATTATAATTATTAATTATTAATTATTTAATAATTAATTAGTTAAATAGTAATATAATTATATAATAATTAATTAGTTAATTAGTAATATAAGTATTAATTATACAATAATTAATTAATTAATTAATAATATAATTATTAATTATAATTATTAATTATTAATTATTAATTATTAATTATATACTCATTAATTAATTAATTAGTAACATGGTTATTCATTATAATTAGTAATATAATTACTAATTATAATTTTTAATTATTATTCATATAATAATTAATTATTTAATTAGTAATATAATTTTTAATAATGATTTTATATTTTTTTTAATTTTTATTTATTAATTATATAATAATTAATTAGTTAATTAGTAATATAGTTTTTAATTATAATTAGTAATACAATTATTAATTATAATTAATAATATAATTATTAATTATAATTAGTAATATAATTATTAATTATAATTAGTAATATAATTTTTAATTATAACTAGTAATTATTAATTATATAATAATTAAATATTTAATTAAAAATTTATTTATTAATGATTAATAATTAATTATATAATAATTAATTATTTAATTAGTAATATAATTATTAATTATATAATTAATAGTTAATAATTATAATTTAAAACTATATTACTAATTAACTAATTAATTATTAATTATATAATTAATAATTATATTACAAATTAACTAATTAATTATTAACTAATTAATTATTAATAATTAATAACTAATAATTATAATGAATAATTATTATTATTTATTATATTACTAATTTACTTATTAACTAATGAATTATTATATAATTAATAATTATATTACTAATTAAATAATTAATTATTATATAATTAATAATTATATTACTAATTAACTAATTAATTATTATATAATTAATAATTATATTAAGAATTTACTAATTAATTTTTATATAATTAATAATTATATTACTAATTAATAATTATATTACAAATTAATTATTATATAATTAATAATGATATATACCAATTAACTGATTATTATATAATTAATAATTATATTACTAATTAACCAATTAATTATTAAATATTTATTATATAATTAATCCATGTTTTAATTTTCATTTATATTGGTCTTATAGCTTATATTTTATAGGCTTTGAAAATCACATACTTAAAATGCTTTTATGTTTCAAGTTGTTGACCTTGAAATCTTATAAATTATTTTTCATTAACATTTTTTACAAAATTCTTTTTCTTTTTGACTACTTATTATATTTTTAATCCATGTTTTAATTTTCATTTATATTGGTCTTATAATTTTTATTTTATATGCTTTTAAAGTCACATACTTGAAACATTTTTAAGTTTCAAGTTGGTGGCTTTGAAAGCATATAGATTATTTTTCATCAACAATTTTTATGAAATTCCTTTTTTTAAACTAATTGTTATATATTTAATCCATGTTTTATATTTCATTTATATTGGTTTTATAGTATATATTTTATAGTCTTTCAATGCCGCGTATGTGAAACAGAATCACACATCAGAAATACAGAATGTTCTACGCATGAAAGGGAGAACCTGAATCCCATATCGAAAATACAGAATGATTTTCAAGGCTTTCCATCTTATAAACGGAAGCCATGAGTGAGGGTTTCTGTCAGAATCCACACTACTATAATGGCAGTATTGTTGGATATTAAATAGAAGATAAATTATGCTGATTTTTTTATTTTATTTATATATATATAAACAAAAGAAAACAACAAGTAAAAAATCTAAAAAAACAAAAATAGCACAAAAATTTTAAATAATAAGAAGTTTCTGCAGGATGCGTGAACCATGTTCATACAACCTTCATCAATTTTGCAAAGGATGCGTGAACGAGGTTCACATATCTTTCATCGTGCCTATGATGCATGAATGGAATTCATGCATCTCGAGACCCATTTTTAAAAACACTCCTAACCCTATACTATTTTGTTAAAAAAATCAAAACCCCATTTTTAAAAATTATTCGGCATCCAGTCTCACCCTTCTGACACCCCACTGATCTCATTGTTTCCCTCTCATTCAAGATCTTCCTGTCTGAAAAAGTGAACTCTAGTTAGTCTGATAAGGGAACCTAGAGGATAATGCCGATACTGATGAAGTGTTGCAAGCGACCGTTGATGTTTTTCAAGAACAATAGAGATAAGGACCTCCTTTTCTACAATGCCAAGGACCACACCCTCTAGTTCGCTGATAACGGTGAGCGCCTTGGAACCTACCGTGTCTATAATGGCGCTGTTTTGTCTTGGGATGTCTTAAGGGATTCGATGTGGCTCATCACCAGTAGTGTAGATCAGATGGAGAGGCTATTGGATGGGTTCAATTGGTACTCATCTTTTCACCTTCAATTTTGATTATCTGGATAGGTCCATGGATTTTTCGGTGGGTGATAAGCTTGTTGTGATAAGGACCAACCTGTTCATGGAAGCGACTTCTGCAATCCAGGTCAAGTGAATTGCTTGAGATCCCACTGAGTAGACTACTAAATCCATGCTTGTAATCCAGGGCACCCTATGAATTAATAGAGTTGTTTGGGAACCCCTTAATGAGACCATTATCAATGATGGTGAAGATTCCAACATTGGTATGTGGGATTATAAGATAGGAACATTGCATAAAGAGACAGATAGAGAAACTGGTCATAAAAAGGTCATTACATCTCTTTCAAAATCAGTAGATTCCTCACATTTCCTCACTGGTTGTCTGGAAAATTATGATAAACTTTGGGTTTCAAGGAACTTGACATTGATCTAGACATCTGTGACAGAACACCCAGTTAATGCAGTTACAATGTCCCCACTGCTTGACCATGTTATCCTAGGATGTGGTCAGGATGCCTCTCATTTCATTTCCACTGATCATCATGCTAGAAAGTTTGAGGCCATGTTATTTTACAAGATTATTTAAGAAGAAATTAGAGGCATGAAGGGTAATTTTGGAACTATAAATTATTTTTTTGCTCTATCTATGATATAATTGTTTTCATATTCACAAATAATGTCAATCTACAGATTCTATTATTTCATGTCATTTAATATCTCTAAGTAAATCAGTTTTGTCATAATGAAAAATACATTTCAATAACTCAAAAAACTAAATTTATACATTAATATATTTAGATGTGTCTGTTTACATGTATGTTTAGATTTCACTTAATCTTGTAGTGCTATTTTTAAGATAGAAACTTCATAAGTTACTTAGAGTCCATGGAACCGTTAGTGCAAAATGACTCACTGATGTTCGACACACCGATGTTCGACACACCGATATTCGACACACTGATGATTGACACACCGGTGATCGACACACCGATATTCGACACACCAATTTTCCACACACTGATGTTTGACACACTGATGTTGGATACACTGATGACCGACACACTAATGTTCGACAAACCAATGTTGGACACACCAATGTTCGACACACCGATGTTTGACACACCGATGATCGACACAACGATGTTAGATACACCAATATTGGACACACCAATGATTGACACTCTGATGATCGACACTCCGATGACCGACACATCGATGATCGACTCACTGATGAATGACACACCAATGATCAACACACTGATGGATGAGTCACCGATTAACGACTCACTGATGAGCGATAGACCGATAACACAAATGACCCACTGATACACTGATTCACTGATACTGATGGAAATAACTCACTGATAATCGAAGTCACTGATACTGACAGAACGATATTGACATACTTATGATTATAGAGCAATGAAAATGAGTCACTGATTTTTATGACTCACCGATAGTTATAAATACTATTTCAAATTTATTAATTCAAATTTATTTCTAATTGTCATATTTAGGCAAATAAATGTTTCTAAAATTAGTTAATGTTGTATTTAGGACTATCTGTAGAAAGTATGATGTATATGCACATGGGAAGATCATCATGCCCGTTGGACCTTGAAGTATAAAAGGATTAAAATCTAAATCGTGCAGTGCATGTGTGTGAGATAGACTGGGTGAATGTGTTAAAAAGTGTAAACAGAAGAACTCAAAAAAGCAGTGCAAGAAATCAAAGCTGAAAACACAAGGAGTTCAATAATGCAAGAAAGAATGTTCTAAACTTCTCTGAACATTTAAACATAGAAGTGCTTTATACACCTAGAATATAGAATACAGAGGCTGTGATACTCTGTTCTAAAGTCATCTTCTAGAAGAGGAATCAAATATCTTTTTCCCTCCTTCAATCTTGTCCAGATATTCATTGCATAACACACAAAGAATTCTAAGCTCTATTATTTGTTTATAACTCTATTTTGATCTTGTTTTTACTTTTTCGAGTAGTGTGTGTGCATTTGATTGTTTCACACACACATTATTCTATGCATAACTGTAAGATACTCAATATCCTCACACTGACTCCATTTTTACTCTTGTATCCCATTTAAAATATTGGAAGAGATCAAGTGTGACATGTTTGTTGTTTTTCCCATGAATAATTATGGTAGAAGTCAAGTGTGACCTAGACAGCCTTGTGTGCTATGGTGAACCCCGATCCCGAGTGTAGATCAAAATTTTATTAATATAAAATGCTTTGTGGTAGGTGGTCACTTAGTGGAGAGGACTAAGTCTCAAACTTGAGACTGAACCTCTTGTGTTTATCCATTGTGTATTTATCTTTTAGTTTAATCTGATCTCTATTTATTTCATTTCAAATGAAACTAAATTGAACTTTGATAGTTAGTTTAGCAAGTGTTTATATCTATTTTGAATCAGTAGATTAGTTTCAAAAGTTTGACTAATTGTTATTTTGGTAAAGCTGAGAACTAATCAATCTTCTGATAAATTAATTGAACATTCAGGACTTTTATAAATTCACTACAAACTGACTATGATTTTATTTTAATTGGGGGATATATTTTAAAGAACCTTTTTAAAATAAATTTTTATAGATACTCAACTCACCCCCTATTTATTGATCTACTCTGACCAACATTTGGTATTAGAGGTAGAATAATTATTGCCAGTTTTCAAATCTTTTCAACTGTGATTATAGTTGTTTTTAAAAGATCTTATAATTTCTATTATTTTTAAATTTTTATCACTTTGAAATTATTTTACAATTTAAATCATGGATAATATATTATAAGGGGATGTTACCAATATACCACCTTTCTTTAATGGAAATAACTATGCTCAGTTGAAGCTTAAAATAAAAATACACCTAGAAAGCATAGAGTTTGAAATATAGACTACTAATGAATGTAAATATGCAATTCCTGGAACTGCTAGAAACACTTTGGATGAATATACCAATATTTCCTTTAAAAATAATTTTAAAGTAATGAATTCTCTGTACTGTGCACTAGTAGATGAATAGTTTAATCGTATTTCTTCTTGTAAAAATGCACATGAGATTTGGGACACTCTGTCTGTTTCTCATGAGGGAACATCTAATGTTAAAGAAATGAGATTAAATACATATAATATTAAATATGAAAACATCAGAATGAATTATGATGGATCTGTTTTTGAAATTTATCTCAGGTTCAATGAAAATGTGAATACTATTATTTCTTTAGGAAGATAAGTTACAGCCAAAGTGAATATTATGACGCTTCTGCGATGCTTACCAGAGAGATGGTGAGGGATATCTGTATCTATTAGAGAATCATATGACATTGATAAGATGCAAGTGAAGTAATTGATTGGAAAATTAATGATGTATGAAGAGTAATTGAAGGTAAATCAAGAATAGGATGAACCAAAATGAACTTTTCTAGCCTTCAAGACTACTGCCTCTAAAAGTAAAGAAAAGGATAAATTTCATGTTGTTGTTGAAAGCACCAATAGTGAAGAATCAGCTTCATATAGTGATGAATAAATGGCCCAGCTATCTAGAAGATTCAAGAAATTTTTTTTGAAAAAGAAGTTTTTTAGAAATCCAAATTACAATAGAAAGTATGATAACAAGGGAAAATTGAAAAAGGATTGGAAGAGAAATGACAAATTAGAAGAGATAATTTTCTATGAATTTCAAAGGAATGGAGTGTCAAGTCCGACTATCCAAAGATAAAATACAATAAGAAGTATGAAAGTATGGATATAAAGTATAAGAAAACAATTAAGGCCACCTAAAGTGCCTCTGAATACAGCTCCAATGAATTTTCTTCTACTCATAATGGGAAATATGATATGGCTAATATGTGTTTTATAATAAACATAACCTAGGTAACCTTAGACTTTCTTGTACTTAATTCTTGTTATTCTGAAAAAGAAAGTGAGTATGAGAATATGAAAAATAATGAATTATTTGAATATTTAAACATGATAGAATAAAGATTCAATGAGTTAAAAGATAAGTATAAATTTTTTAAGAAATAAAATGCTCTTACTATGACTATTAAATGTGAACTTACAACTGAAAAAGAGAAAAATTCTAAACTTCTCAAGGAAAGAAATGAGTTAAAAATGTCTAATGAGTAAGTAAAGGACTTGGAAAAGTTTACCAACGGAAAACATACCCTTACTCAAATTATTGGTAAAAACTAGATCCTAATTACACTTCTAGGATAAGATATCAACCAGGTCAAAGGAATTTATCCAAACCACATTTTGAAACCAAATCTAGAAAATCTGCATCCTTTTTCAAAAACCATAATTTTACTATAAGTTCTAGTTCCAAGAAATATTTAACTGCGTCCAATTCTTCAGGACCAAACAGAGTTTATTTTTCAAACACTCTATATTATGTATATAGGAATCCCATAGGAAAATTGTGGGTTCCTAAATCTTATATCACTAATGTATACGAACCCAGAAAAATATGGGTACCAAAATCTTTTGTTGGATGAACTATTTTGTAGGTAAACTGCCTAAAGAGATCCTACAGAAATCTGTGGTAATTGAACAGTGAGTGTTCAAGACATGTGATAGAAGACTATTCAATATTTAAAAGTATTATCAAGATTGATGGAGGAAATTTCCTATTTGGTGACAATGGTAAAAGACAAATCATTGGCCTATGCCAGATTGGTAACCCTAACTATATTTCAATTTCCAAAGTACTTTATGTTGATGGATTAAGGTATAACCTGCTTAGAATATCTCAATTATGTGATGATGGATTTAATGTTAAATTCAAAAATTATTCAAGCTATATTTTTTATGCCAAGAATAACTTAGTATTTACTACTTTTAGAAATAATAATGTATATGCTATAAATTTAGACACACTGGCCTCACAGAATGTGTCTTGTCTAAATTTATTTCACAAAGAGTCATGGCTCTGGCATAGAAGTCTAGGACATTTCAACATACACTCTCTTAAGAAGTTAACTAGAAAAGGTTTAGTTAAAGGCCTACCCAAATTAGAGTATCCAGACAATAAGGTGTGTAATCATTGTCAAAAAAGAAAGCATCATAAAACCACTTTCAAACCAAAGAAAGAATTAACTAATTCTCAACATCTTGAGTTGGTTCAAATAGATTTGTTTGGACCATCTAATGTTTCAAGTCTCAATGGGATGCACTATGTTTATGTCCTTGTATATTATTTCTCTAGGTATACCAGAACCTTTTTCTAGCTCACAAGAATGAAGCTTGTTCTCACTTCACCAAGTTTTCTAGGACTGTAGAAAATTATAGTGGACTTAAGATTAAATCCTTAAGAAGTGATCATGGAAATGTGTTTGAGAATCAATATTTTGAATATAATCATAACTTCTCTTCTCCTAGGACACCTCAACAAAATGGTGTGCTAGAAATAAGAAATAGAACCCTACTAAAAATTGCCCGAACTATACTTAATGAATACGACATACCGATTTATTTTTGGGCTGAAGCTGTTAACATAGCTTGTTAAATAATAAATAGAGTCTTAATCAGAACCATCCTTAAGAAAACTCTTTATGAGTTGTGGAAAAATAGGAAACCCAAAGTAATTTATTTTAAAGTGTTTGGATGTAAAGTTTATATTCTGAACACTAAATACAATTTAGATAAATTTCCCCCAAAAGTGATGAAGGAATATTTCATGGATATTATACATTAACAAAAGCCTATAGATCCTTTAATAATAATAAAAGAGTGTATAGGAATCTATACATGTCAAGTTTGATGAAACAGGTCCACATGAGCCTGATAAATCACTAGAAAATATTGAAGAGGATATGTCCAATCTAGATTTTAATGATAAAACCTCAAATCATCATATAAAAGAATCTATGAAAACTCCCAGTTCTGAAAATTATCCAGATCCTATCCATAATGAACCAAATTAAAATGACCAACCTAAAAAAACTATTCCTACATTTTCTAGACTAACTAGGTCACTTAAAAATCATCCCTTAGATGCTGTGGTTGGAGATTTAGATAGAGGAACACAAACTAGATATTCCTTGAGAAAACAGGTTGAACATCAAGGATTCCTGTTACAACATGAACCTAGAAATATCATTGATGCAATCAATGATGAATTTTGGGTAATGTCCATGCCAGAAGAACTTAACCAGTTTGAAAGAAATCAAGTTTGGAAACTTTTAAATAGACCAAAGGATATTCTAACCATATAAACCAAATGGGTGTTTAGAAATAAAGTGTATGAAGCCAAAAATATAGTTAGAAATAAAGCTAGGTTGGTTGCACAAGGATATAATAAAGAAGATGGAATTGATTATAAAGAAACCTTTGCACCAGTAGCTATGCTTGAAGCCATTGGAATCTTACTTTCCTATGCAGCACACCTTGATTTTAATCATTACCAAATGGATGTCAAGAGTTAATTCTTAAATGGTTATATAGTTGAGGATATTTATGTTGAACAATCCCCAGGTTTTAAAAATCCATATTTTCCAAATCAAGTGTTCAAATTATCTTAAGATTTATATGGTTGGAAACATGATCCAAGAGCTTGGTATGAAAGATTAAGTAATTTTCTTATTTCTAAAGGCTTTACAAAAGAACGTGAAGATCCTAAATTGTTTATAAAAATAATTCCAAATGATTTTTTCATAGCGTAAATATATGTAGATGATATTTTCTTTGGATCTCCTAAAAATTCATTATGTAAGGATTTTTCTAAAATATTGCAAAGTGAGTTTGAAATGAGTTTTATGGGTGAACTTAAATATTTTCTTGGATTTAAAATATTTCAAAATAAAGAAGATATTATTATAAATCTGAGTAATTCCACTAAACTTATTTTTAAAAGATATATCCTTGATATCATTAAGTCTAGTGAAACCCCTATGAGTTCTACATGAAAGTTAGATCTTGATGAAAATAGAAAATCTGTTGATCAAACTGCATACAGAGGAATGATTGGGAGTTTTATATTCTTAACTACTAGTAGGCTAGATATTTTTTTAGTGTGTGTATGTGTGCAAGATTTAAATCAACCCCAAAAGAGTTACATTTAAATGATGTTAAAAGAGTTTTCAAATACCTCAAGTATACAACTAATTTAGGACTATTTTATCCTAAAGGACACCTTTCGATTTAGTTAGTTATTCAGATGATGACTTCGGTTGATGTAAGTTAGATAGAAATAGTACCTCTAGAACATGTCACGTTTTGGAAAAGTCTCTAATATCACTGTGTAGTATAAAGAAAAATTCAGTTTCATTATCAACTACTGAAGAAAAGTATTTTGCTTCTGGTAGTTTCTCTGCACAAATTTTGTAGATGAAACACACCATATTAGACTATGGATTTCAATTCAGACATATCCCCATAAACTGTGACAACACAAGTTCCATTAACATTTTTAAGAATCTAATTTCTCATTCTAGGGCAAAGCATATTGATGTAATACATCACTTTTTGAGAGATCGTTATCAAAAAGGTTATATAACCCTTGAGTTTATCGGGACTAAGCATCAACTTGCTGACATATTCAATAAACCCTTAAAATATGAGAGAATTAACTACATCATACATGAACTAGGAATAGTAAATCTCTAAAGTCCCATCAAACTTCTATGATCCCGTGAAACCGATTTCTTGAAACAGATCCCGTGGAACTGATCCCATGAAACTGATCCCGTGAAACCGATCCCGTGAAACCGATCCCATGAAACTTATCCCATGAAACCAATCCTATGAAACTGATCTCTTGAAACTGATCCCTTGAAACCAATTGTGTGAAACTGATTCCTTCAAGGACCATTTTTTATTTTTGTATGTTTTAAATAAAGTGATGCAGTTTTATGTTCTTTTTACTACTTTTCAATTTTTGTGCTTTATGATTTACAATCCCTAAATGATATAATGAATTCAATCCATCCCGAACTTTCGTCTTCCTCTCTACCTTTGAAACTTCTTCTCTTTTACACTCTATCTCTTGACCCTTGAACCTTCGACTCCTTTCGAATCTGAACCCTCGAAATGGAAAGGGAAAAGCGTGCGATGGAAGATTCGAGAAAATATCCATCAGCTAAGCATCAGAAGGGTGAGTATAGTGGTACTGCAAAAAAAATGTTTGGAAGGGAAAGTGGTTATAGCTAAGAAGGACGTGTCTACTGAGTGGCTTCTGTCAAGAAAGTCCTTTTTGTTGAGAGTACGAGAATCTCAAGGGTGGTTGAGCTGGTTCTCAAATAATGAAAGGCCTTATTGTCCTCAAATAGTACATGAGTTTTATCTATACTTAAAGATATCCCTAGATGGAGATAAGGAAGCAAGGATGAATTCATTGGTGAAGGAAAAAGAGAAAACCTTTTCATCTAAGGAATGGGTTGAGTGCTTGGAGATGCCTCATGAAGGTGTCTATGTTGACTATCAGGGAAATATTCCACCTTCCTCTAATTTTTTTCTTATGAGAATGCTCTAAATGAGCTGATTGGAAGTGAAGAATTGAGGAGAGATACTGCCTGTGAATTTAATGGATAGTTAAGATTACTTTTTAAGTTTATTCAATGTCAAATCTTCCGAAGGAAGGGATATTTATCTGCTGTGAAGTATCATGATGTATTCCTGATTTACCTCTTGAAAAATGGGATAAAGGAGAATCTTTGTAGGGATCTAATGGTACATATTTTTGGTATGATAAAACTCACCAAGAAAGAAACATGCTTATATTATCCCAAGATGATCTCTACCATGCTAAATAAATTGGGTTATTTGGAAGATGGAGATGAAATGATAATTTCCTATAGTGGTTTCTGCCTTCAGAAAGATACTTGCAAAAGAATGAAGATTTTCTAGAACCTGTGGAATAAATGTTTCACAGGAGATAAGGAAATACTATATGAGGAATTAAATTTGATTGATTATCCTACTAGAACAAAGGATCACGTTGATCCAGGCCTCAAACAAGGAGAGAAAGTTGTTTATTCTGATGAAGAAGATGAGGATGAGTTTCCAAGGGAAAAAGGATATCCTATTGATGACAGGAGTGATTCAGATATTGCTGAAATCCCAAAAGACTTGTCTTATGGACTGGCTAGTCCACCGTTGAATTTACCCTCAAGGGAACCTTTATTAGGTGATGAGGATGAGGAAGAGACAGAATTCACTAGTGTGGAAGTTTATGTAAGCAATTCATATGAGGAGTCTGATGATGATGATGAGGGAGATGCTGAGCATGTTAGTGATTCTTTAAAAGTGGGACACTAAGTAGTTAATAGATCTAGTGAGGAAACTATACATGGAGCTGTAGATGGTGCTGATCTTGTTGGAAAGGAGGTTGTTAATCATAGAGATGATGGTAATGAAGACATAACTCATCATACTGTTGTTGAAAATCAAGAACTCATTAAGGATTTGAATGAAATTGTCGTTGGTGGCCATGAAGAAGACGCTGAGGATTAGGTGCCTCAGATTGAGGAAGTTCCTGGAGAAGTTGAAGTGGCTAGAGCAGATACAGAACCTCAAGTTCTTTTGGTACCTGTTCCCATCAATGTTGTTTTGTCTAGAGGATGTGATGGTGAAGAAGAAGAAGAAGAAGTTATACATGAGACTTAGGGAAGAAGAGTTATGATTTAAAATATTGATCCAATAGATTATAAATATACTCGAGAGTGGAATAATGATCCAGGTTATAATCTATTTGGAATGGAATATAATTCTATTGAGGAGATAGAAGCACCTCCTCCTACACTACAAGTTCAAGATGAAGTAGAACCGGTTGTACCTGCTTCACCAGGTGCACTTCCAGCAGATGATCTAGTAGCACAGCCAGTGCCTAGTGACTATGTCACTAAGAATGATTTAGAGAAATTCAAAAATGATATATGTGAGTCTATAAGAGATTCAGTTAGATCTAGAAGTGAATCCTATACATCAATGAGTAGTTTGGATGTGGATGCTACAAAAATTGCAAGGATGGAGCTCCAGAAGATTAAACCTGATCTCATTACCTCAACCAAAACCATCATTAGGAATAATAATTTGATAATAGAAGAGGGGGGATTATAAATGAGTTGAATACTCCGACCACTAATTTTAAGACATCTTTTAGTGGTGTAATGGAAGTTCTTAGGAAATTAGGGACATATCTACTGAGTGTAGATTTAAATAAATTGAAAGAAGAAATTGGTAATATGATCACATGTTTATCTAGTTCTAGAGGTGGGAGAGGTGATGTTGCTGATTTGGAGTCTCTTAAGGCTGTAATAAGAGAATATCTCAAAAATATTTAGAGTGATTCAGACAAAGAAAATATTTAAAAGGTACATAGAAATACAGACCAGGTTCACAACATGGAAAGGAAGTGCAAAAATGATGCCTCTGCTGCTAAGGAAGAGATTAGATAGAAAGTGGATAAGTACTTTACTAAGATCTATACCAAACATGATATCATCAATATCTAGCAGAAAATCTCATAATTCTCACAGTTACAGCAGGCTTTAAGGCACAGGTGGCATAGTTTAAGGGGTTTATCTCTTTGTTGGATAAATTTATAGAGAATAAGAATGATTTCGAGAAGGCCATGAACTATGGTGGTGAAATCGTTAATGATTTCATGAAGATCCTCAAGACATATCAGCATGTTCAAGATGAATCAATTGTGGTTCCTCCTCCTGCTTACATTGACACTACCTCTCAGCCTCCTACTCCAACAAATGTCTCTCAGGTCCTTTCTCAGATTCGACCAGTCATTACCGAGCAACCTCATAGCCATGTATTATCACAAAGAAGACCTATCCTTGCAGCAAATATCCCTACATGTGTTGCATTTCCTGGTGTTATCTTCAGACAACCTCTTCCCACTTCCAAACCAAAACCTTCTGATCCTACTCCCGATCCTTATGATAAAGGAAAAGAACCTCAGAAGCCAAACCCTTAGTGGTGGACTGTGTATTTGATAGGGATTTTTCTCTTTATTTTTTGACCGTACCCTTTTGACCCTTAATGAAAATATTTTTTTTCTTCACTATGTTTCTCATTTTCTTTACGATATTTCTCTTTCTTATTTCTCATTCTCTTCACCTTTTTACTAATCCCAAAAGGGGAGAAATGTATAGGCATACATTATTAATTAAAGGTATAGACATACATTATTCATTTCAGGGGGAGCAACTCTAGTATAGGCCAAATGGCATGTACTCACTATAATATATATATATATATATATTCCCTCTGATCCAATATTTGAGGGGGATCTTTGTTTTAAAAACCAAAAACTAGGGAAATCCTTAGTTATATTGAAAAATTACATTCAGTGAGATATGATAGGTCCAATAATTACTATTCCTTAACTTTACATGTATGCCATAATTTTTTATTATCAAAAGGGGGAGATTGTGGGACCCTCTATGATATAATGGTTTTCATAATCACAAATAATGTCAATCTACAGATTCAATTATTTCATGCCATTTAATATCTCTAAGTAAATCAATTATGTCATACTGAACAATACATTTCAATAACTCAATAAACTATATTTATGATTCAATATATTTATAAGTGTCTATTTAAATGTATGTTTGGATGTCATTTAATATTTTAGTTCTCTATGTAAGACAGACACTTCATATGTTAGCCAGAGTCCCTAGAACCTTTAGTGAAAAACAACTCACCAATGTTCGACACACCGATGATCGACACAATGATGT
This sequence comes from Viscum album, assembly GCA_963277665.1. NCBI lineage: Eukaryota > Viridiplantae > Streptophyta > Magnoliopsida > Santalales > Viscaceae > Viscum > Viscum album. Next base: position 76,719 of record CAUJRU010000773.1, read on the forward strand.
TTGAAACACCGATGTTTGACACACTGATGTTCGACACACCAATGTTGGACACACCTATGATCGACACACCAATATTCAAAAAACCGATGTTGGACACACCAATGTTCGGCACACCGATGTTTGACACACTGATGATCAAAACATCGATGTTCGACACATCGATGCCTGTCACATCGATGATCGACACACCGATGATTGACACACCAATGATTGACACACCTATGATCGACTCACTGATGGATGACACACATATGATTGACACAAAAATGGATGAGTCACCGATGAATGGATCACTGAAAGGCGACAAACCGATAACACAAATGAATCATCGATACACTAAGTCATCGATACCGATGGAAATAACTCACCGATACTCGGAGTCACCGATGTGAATAGACCGATACTGACATAAAAATGATGAAAAACTGATGAAAATGAGTCATCGATTCTTATGACTCACCGATAGACATAAATACTATTTCAAATTTATTAATTCAAATTTATTCCTAATGGTCATATTTAAGAAAATTAATGTTTCTGACATTATTTAATGTCATCTGTAAGACTATCCATAGACTGTACAAGGTACATGTATGTGTGTATATCTTCATGCTTGCTGGACCTTGAAGTATAAAAAGATTAAAAGCTAAACCGTGTAGTGTATGTGTGTGAGACTGACTGGGCGAATGTGCTAAAAAGTGTAAATAGGTGAACTCAAAAAAAGTGCAAGGACTCAAAGCTGAGTACAAAAGGAGTTCTATAAGGTAAGTAAGAATGTGCTGAACTTGTCTAAACATCCAAATATCAAAGAGCTTTATACACTTGGAAGCTAGAATATAGAGACTATGATACTCTATTCTGAATCCATCTTCCAGAAGAGGACTCAAATATCTATTTTTCTCCTTAAATCTAGTCCAGAGCTTCATTACATAACACAGATAATTTTATCTATATTCTTTGTTTATAACTCTGTTGTGATCTTCTGTTTACATTTTCAAGCAATGTGTGTGCATATTTCTGTTTTACACACACTGTCTCATGTGCATAACTGGAGGATACTCAATATCCTCACACTCACTCTATTTTTAATCTTGAATCCCACGTAGAATAGTGGAAGAGATCAAGTGTGATATATTTGTTGTTTCTCCAACGAATAATTGTGGTAGAGGTCAAGTGAGACCTAGAAAAACTTTTGTGTTGTTGTAAACCCCGATTTAGGGTGTGGATCAAAATTTTATTAATATAAACTGCTTAGTGGTAGGTGATCACCAAGTGGAGAGGACTAAGTCTCAACTTGAGACCGAACCTCTTGTGTTTATCCGCTGTGTATTTATCTTTTAGTTTAATCTGATCTGTGTTTATTTCATTTCAAATAAAACTAAATTTAACTTTGATAGTTAGTTTAGAAAGTGGTTATATCTGTTTTGAATCAGTAGATTAGTTTCAAAAGTTTTACTAATATTTAGATTGGTAAAGCTGAGAACTAATCAATCTTCTGAGAAATTAATTGAAGATTCAAGACTTTTTTAAATTCACTACAAACTGACTTTGATTTTATTTTAATTGGGGGATATATTTCAAAGAAAATTTTAAACAGAAATTTTTATATATACTCAATTCACCCACTTTTGAGTGATCTACTCCGACCAATAGCTTTAGAATTCAATCCTAATTAAAGAATTTTTTCATTTGGAGGAGAAGATCGATACATGAGATTGCACCATTTTGATGCTGATTGCTTTAGCAAGAGGAAATAAATGGTTTGTTTTGTATGATGATAGTGATGGTTTGGCACATGAAACAATCATGTTCTGATAATGTTCTTAGTGAGGTCACTTAATTACAAGCACAAATTCTTCTATCTTCCCACTCTCTATCCTCTATGTTCATTAATTTTTCCTGAGGAATATTGGTTTCTTTTTGTAGACTGATTTCCCTAGATCTACTAATACTCTGTTGAATCACAACTAAGGCGGGCTATTGAAAATCCCCACAATATTTTTATCATTTTAAGCAGTGATAAAATTTTATTAATTTCTTAGTATACAAGTTCTTGGGTTTGAGTTTGGTGTTAGGATGGAGAGGTAACCTTTGGGAAAATTTATTATGATTTGAGTGGTTAAAGATGCATACATACATCAATGCATGTGTTCACACACACATGCATATATATATATGTATGTATGTATGTATATATGTATATATCATCTAACCCACAACTATGTGCATCGAATTCAATAATCTTAATTAAATTAGGTATCTTGGTATAAAGAATCATGACATTGATAAATAAATAGCGACACATCATGTCATACAAAAAATGATAATGCACAATATATGTTTTTCCTTGTGATTTTATTTAAGTAATTATTAGTCACTTTTTATTTAATGCCTTCATTTTTTATGCCATGATGCTTTATTTAATTTAGATTATTAAATTCAATGACCATGATAGTGGGTTAGATGAGTTGATAAGCTCGATTGATGGATTATTTCCATAATTTTATAGGCAAAGGTCAATAGTATATATTCATTATTCTACTTTTTTGTTAACATGTGAGCTTACTATTTCTCAAGACGGGGTAATGGAGGGACTTACTTTTTTTAGTTAATAGTTGGTGAAATTTCATGGGAAGTTTAGTCATTTTGTAAATTGAGAGGAAAATGGTTATTTTTTATAGGGTCTGGGATCTACCAGTAGAATGACAGGTTTATTCAAGAAGGGGAAGAATAGTAAACACTACTTCAGGGAGTTTGTTAGGAGGTTGAACCCACATGGGCGGAGTGAGCAGGAAATCTGTATATTTGTTCAGTGGCTGTAAGCTTGGGCTGAAATGTCACATTCATGATTTTATTTAGAGGGAATATTATATTTATTTTTGGTCTTGTGTTTATTCGTTAGTTTCTTGGGTGTTTTTGGTGGAAAATGAAGATTTTTTCATTGTCAGTAGGCGCACAGTTTGGGAAAACCATGGGCCATACCCCAAGTAAGCGTGCAACCAATTTCCTCTTGGACAAAAGAGACTGCATGGTTTGTCAAACCGTGCAGACTAACCGTGAAGCGTGTAACTCTTGGATAATGAGGAATGCATAGTTTGAAATACCATGTGAGTTGTCCATGTCATTAAAAAGTGAAAAATTACCTTGTTTCTCTCTTTGGATTTAACCCAAAACACCTATAATTTGAACCCTATAGAATTTTCATCCTTGGGAGCATCCTGAAAACCTTCTTGGATATTTTGAGTATCAATATTTGGGTGGTTTTGATCATACATCACCACAAAAATAGGTTTTCGTAGTTCCACCCTTTAACAGCACTAAAAAAGCACTGATAAAGGAGGTACATTTATTAGCACTAAAAAGTGCTGAAAAAGGGAAGTTTTAACAATTCTAAAAAAAGCGCTAATAAAAGGACCATTTTATCATCATTTTTTTGTGCTGATAAAGGTACCCCATTTATTAGTGCTTTTTTAGAAGCGCTAATAAAGACCCCTCTTTATCAGCACTTTTTTACAAGTGGTGATAAAAATATACTTTAAAAAATATATATTTCATTAAAAATAATATATTTATATATTTATATATTTATATTGATATAAATATAATATATATTTTTTAAATATGATTTAAATAAAGCTAAATAGGCATTTACACTTAATATAAAAGATAATTAGTGAACATATCTTATAAAATAATTAAAAATATTTTTTTAATTAATAATTTTCTAATTATTATCGTGTAATAGTCATTTAATAGCAATTTGAATAAAAAAAATAAATAAATAAAAGATCGAAAATAAGTTGAAAACATAACTCGAACTTCAAATGATCATAAATTTGGATCTGGGTGTCCGTTTGAGCTCTACCACATATCAAATCAAAGCATGCGACAAGATCTACACCCTTAGTTAAATAGGTAAATCTTTGCCACATTTTTTGTGTTCAATAAAGGCCTAGAAGGCCTCCAAAACTGAGTTTCTTGTCAGGGTATTCTAATTTTTTAACATTTGATGGATTTTCAGTCTCTTTTAATGGGGTCTTATTGTTTTTTTGTGGACATTGAATTAATGTCTAGGTCTTACATTCATATTGATATTATGGTTTTGAAATTTTATCCTTTTTCATAATGTAATGTTATTTATAATCAAATATATAACAATATATATATATATATATTATATATTCACCCATAAAAATTTAATTTTAAAAATAATTAATTAAATATATTTAGATATAAAACATATTTCTCAATATATTAACCTTATCTAAATAAAAAATAATACCCATTTTATTTAAAATAAAAATGTATGAATATTTATATACATATACATATGCAATTAATGTATATATGATGTTTATATATATATATATATATATATATATTTGTGCATGTATTGACAAACATATATACATTTATATAAATATTCTAATATATATATATATATATTAATATATAATATATGTCAATAAATATAAATATGTATAATTATATTTATATATTCACAAATATATATATAAATATATATATTTATGTATTTATAAACACACACACACAACAAATTTTATTTGTGTTTAAATATAAATAAATATATTTATATGTGGATAAAAAATGTAACGATATATATATAGATGTATAGATATATCATAAAATGAAATACAAAATAATATAGGTGAATGGTAGAGTTGCGGGCGCATAAAGAGGTGGTCTTAGATTCCTAACCCAGCAAAGGTAAGGGCACGCAAGCGTGGGTGAGCAGGTTCCTAGCGCTGATAAATGGGGGCAGGGGAGGCTAGTGTTGTTAAAGGGGGGTGGGGGTAGAACAATGTTAAAAGGTGGGTGGTCCACCCTTTGATTTGTAGATTTTTTTTAAAAAAACTCACCTTTATCAGGGTTTTTATAGTGCTGATAAAAGGGGTCTTTATCAGTGTTTTTTAGCGATGATAAAAGAGACCCCACTTTTAACAAAACCTTGATTATCAACGCCTTTTTAGCCTATATAAAGACTTTTTTAGCATTGATAAAACCCTATTGTATGGCTGTGATAGTTATTTATGGGGCATGGTGCACAACGAAGACAAGGGACCCCGACGCAAAAGTGTATTGTGTGGGACATAGTGCATGACAATATTAACTTTCAGCACATAAAGGGAATATAAGTAAATAGTAATAATAACAAAAATAATCTTGATGACAGAATTAACAGTAATAACAAAAATAAAAAAACCTTTATAAATTTTTTGTTGAAAATTTAATTTGAAAAATAATCTATTGTTAGTAAATAACCTTAAGTCATTGAAATAATAAATAATTACAATTCAATCCTGAGAACAATGTTAAGAAGGTTGTAGTGCTGTTGGTGGTACTTGGTTGTGCTCAGTTGTGGCGCCTGATCGATGCGTCGCACAGAATAGGGGGAAGGAGGAGCATGGATTGACTTGTAAAAGGGTGTTTTAATAAATATTTTAATAAGGATTGGGTTGGGTGGTAAAAAAAGTGAAAAAAACAAAAACAAACAAATTAAGATGGCACAATGGCGTGTGCAATGCCATGTTGCACCATGGCGCAACATAGTGTTGGAGTTGATGTCCTAGAACTAACTACTTTTTACTTTTTGATAAACTTGTATTCATGGTTTTGAATATTAATAAGTAGCTTACCAAATCTTGATTGTTCTTCTACCTAACAATGCATGTGATAATGTCCTAAGGATAGCTGTTTCACTAAAGGGTCATAGCGGATCCCTGCTATGATGAGAACTAGCGGATCCCTGTTATGATTGAACCCATAAGTTCCATAACACTATTTTTGAATATATGTTCTATGGATGGATAATGTTATTTGAGGGACACTATTAATACAGGACATTAGGGGTGAGTACTCATAAAACTTCGAGGCACCTTCTCACGGTGTGCGTCTTTGATAATATCTAGGAGGATATTCTGAGAACGAGAACAGCCAGTGGGAAATCCACATTTCTTAGTGTCATTGGATGTTCTCATCTGCGAACGTGTGTATTGTTCCTTAGACTTTAAGATTATAATTAATGGGTATTAAAACTCGCATAGTTAGATGTATTCATGAAAACTATGATGAAACACTATTCTCAGCGAGGTAGGATATGTTGGGTGCGTCACGAGTAATAATGCATTAATGGATAATGCAAGAAAGAACTTGTCCCTTATGTTCTGTAACAGAAGTTGATATATCAAACCCTTTGATTTAATTAATATATCCTAAATAAATCGATGGCCATAGTGAGGAATTGGAAAGTTCAATTTTGAGAAGTCAAAGAAAGAACAATTGAGCACATGGGTTGATGACACTAGTATGAAACCCTCTTGATTTTAGATATCGAGACAAAGAGATTACATTTCATGGTAAGAATTCGTAGGTGGTTACACTTCATTGTAGTGTTAACTTATTTCTCTAAGGGTGCCTTGGCATGTTTCAAGATGCTAACTTTTTTACTTTAGGCAGGCTCTACATAATTCCACTAAGAAAGAGGTCTAGAGGTTCACACACTAACTATATCCAAGTATCTCAGTTAAATATTCATTTAGCAAGTTGAAAAAAAATTACTCCCGATTGTGGTTTAATAATTATTCCAGGATGCTTGATCACATTTATTTCGACACTAGTTATTCTAGAGAATATATTATGGGTGAAATAATATATTTATTAGTGAGTAATGCAGTGATATTTATTTAAGAAATAAATAGTCATTGTTCAAGGTCTAATAAATATGGTGGAGGAAATAAAGAAAATGAAAAAAAAAGTACATGCTATGTATATTAATATATACACGCTGTTTGGTTTTTCTAGGGATTTTTTAGAAATAATATTATATATTTAATTAAATAATATTAGGTGTAATTCATTGGGTGCATGTCAAGTGATAATAATAGTCAAATGTTATTATTAGACATGGGGTCTTACTAAGAATTAAATGAAATGAATAAATGACTTTGGGTAATTAATTAATTCAATTTATTATTCTAAGTAATATTACCCTCAATTACATTATTCTCATTAAGCCTGGCCATTATTTTGTGGTTGTGCACAACAGATCTGGAGAAATCTCTCAATAGAGAATTACTTTCCTCCAAGAACTCTCTTAAGTCACGGGAGAGATCCTCCTCCTCTAGATCAAGGAGAGAACTTTGGAAGTGACTCTCAAGATGATCTAAGGAGGACATCGCAAGAAAATTCTCTTCTACACTAGAACCCGAAGATCCCTTCGGTGATGTCCAACGATACGTGGAGCACATGTGGATCACCGCTAAAGGAAGCCTACACTTGTATTCTGTGACACAACAACGGATCACATTGGATCGTGACAGGAAACATCAATGAAGAGAAAATTCCATCAAGGTAATTATTTTATTTTAATTAAATTAATAATAACCAAGATATGATGATCCTATATATGGTTTCAGGACATCCCTCTTTCCTCTTTGTTCTTCGTTCTATTATAAAGATCCAGCGTTTTATCATCGTGATGGATCTCAGATTGATTATTGTTAATAGTAAAATTAAAGATGGGTACACCTATCCATGTGCTTCCGCTGTGCCTGGAACATACACATAGTGCATGCCATGATGCACCATCCCCACTGGGCTATTGCATAAGTAATGCACGATGAAATGGTCTTTGGTGCTTGCCATGGCGCACCACGGCGTGTGAAATTAATAACTATGGTTTTGGTTTGGATTCATCAAAGAATAATTAAGTAAGTCTATTTTCCTTCTGTTCCTTCCTTCTTATAGGGTTTTTATTCCCTCTTTCTTGGGGTTTCCTTTTTTCTGGTGGGTTTTGACCTAATTAGGGGTCGATCTTGTGTTGTTGGGAGAAATCTTGATGGTTGTTGTTGGATCTTGCCTTTATAGGGTTTTGTTGAGGTGTAGTTGTGTTTTTGCACCGAATTTCAGAATTTTCCAAGTGTGAGGTAGGTGGTTACATGCATTTACATTATTAGATGATTTTGGATTGCTTTATTGGTTTTATAAATGTGTTCTATGGATTATATCTGTAGTATAAAATATGTTTTGGAAACGTTTTAGCATGCATATGTGATGAAAGTTGATTTTATAATTGGAATTGGTTATTTTTATGTGTGCTTTATTCTGGTGCTTCTTGGAAGCGTTCTATGATTTTTTTGAAATTTTAAAAATGTGTTTTCAAATTGATTCGAGGTGAGAATGAGTTGAAATTTGGTTTTTCAAAAGAAAGTTCTTTTTTTTCATGTTTAATTCTTTGTTGTGTACCTTGAATGTTGTATGTGAATTGTTAATATAATGTGAAGCATGTTAAAAAGGATTTGGTGTGTGTATCAATTTTGAAGGGGATTTTCCCAAATAAATGGTTGTATTTCATTTGTGGTTTTCTTATAGTGTCTCCAAATGGAATTTATGATGAAGTGATGAAAAATGTGTTTCCAAATGGTTTTGATGTGAGTGGGATGTGAAAGTGGTTTTGTTTATGGAAAATGGTGGTTTCCATGTGAGCTTTGATTGTTGGATCAATTTGGAATTGTGAAATTGGTGATTTATTTGGGTGTTCTTGATTCTTAGTATATGTATATGAATGTTTTTATTGATGTGACATGTGAAATGGAATTTGAGCACAAAGGGAATCTCATGTATCTAGGTAGGCTAACTAGAACTAGTATGTTAGTTGATTCTATGGGACTGATGTCTGGTTTCATCTAGAAAGATTGATGCTACAACACTAACTAAAAATGTGATATGTTTGGAGACCACTAGACCTTGGGGTGAGCTCCCCTCTAGTGGATTGTGCATAAGAATGCTGTTGTTTTTGATTTATGACATGGAGACCATTAGACTGTGGGATGAGATCCCCTCTAGTGGCTTGTGCATGAGAAAACTATTGGTTTTGGCTTATGATATGGATACCATTAGACCTTTGGATGAGATCCCCTCTACTGGCTCATGCATGGGAATGATTTTTCTATTAGTTTGAGGATTTGATCCCCATGGTATGAGGCTTCTAGGGCCCCACTTGTTCTAGTTACCTATAGGGATTTCACATGGTGCTCTCTTTTCTGACATGATACTTATGTGATGTGGTGCTAGTCATCAGTATATGATGGACCTTGAATATGTTTATGTTCAAAGAAATTTTCTTTTCAGAAAAAGTTTTCTCTAAAAGTGTTTTTCGGGAAAATTTTTCCTCTAGATGTTCCTTGAAAATTTTATCAAATGTTCTTATCAAAATGTGCATGTTAATTTATTTTCTAATGTCATACCATGAAATATTTTATTTTGGTGGAAACCTATTGGGTTTTGGATCACACCGTAAAAACATCTTTGCGTGTATGTATACTTTGTTATGTATGATCTAGGTAAAGGCAAGATGTATCGTGGTGGTGATGGTGTATTCAGTTTCTAGTCTTCCACTTATTACTGGTGTTGGTGGTGGTGGCTTGAGGGTGATGACCCTCTCATTACATGGAGTTTTTTTATGGTTTTGTTTCTATTTGGTTATGGTATCTTTGGTTTTGGTTAAAGTTGTAAAAAATTGAATACGAAAAATTGTTGTACCACTTTTGGTTATGATTATCAGTTATGAGATGTTTATTCTTGTTTGTTGTTTATAGTTATATAAATGGGTGAAATCATTTCCAATATGTATTGTTGATACCTAGACACTAGTTTCCAGCCCATAGGGATTGGAAACACTTTTCGGGTCATGTCTCGGGTCGGGTGTCAGGTTAGATGACATACCGGCATGGTTTGTGACAAAATAGTATCAAATCAGGTCACACTCTTTTGAGTCAAGTTATTTGGGAAGAGTATATATAGACTAGATCTAAGATTGTAGGGGCTTTGGGTTCTTCTTCTAAGTGAGGTGTTTGGCCAACACACCTCTTGACAGGACTCGAGTCACCATGAGATTTTGGGAATTTGGTTTGACTTCTCCTCCAGGTGATACATACATGATATAGATTGTATATAGACACTAGGCATGGGTGAAGTGGTTGGGAATGTTATTGTGTTTGATGTAGTTTTTTTACGATTTATGGAAGTGTTTGGGATTTTTTGTTACTTCAATTTTTTTCAGAATGTGCGTTGATGGTTGTATTGATGGTTTTTCCTTGTGATTATTTCTTGTTGTAGTAAGATGGATCCTCAGAGAATTCATATGCAACCATAGGAAGAGTCTGGAGAGAGTTATACTCACAAATTTATCAGAGGCTAGTTGAAGCAGTGGTTTAGGATGTCCAAGATTTTTTTCAAGGAGCAAGGTTTGGTCCTTGTTAGGTTAAGGAAGCTGAACTAGGTATTGGAAGGGAAAAATATTAGGAGTTCTTTAAGAACAAACATCCTTTCCAAGGTAGCATGAATCCCCAAGAAGCGGAACAGTGGCTTGAGAAAATAGAGAGGTTGTTTGAGTTTCTTGATACACATCAGACAGTTATTGTGAAGTGTGCTTCATTCATACTGGAAGGTCCCAGTTGAAAGTGATGGGTCTCAGTGGTTCAAGATGGGAAGCATGAGCAGATGGGTTGGAAGGACTTTAAAGTCATCTTCAATGAGAAGTATTGTCCTGAGATTTTATCCTTCATCAGGTCCTGGGTGTTTTTGGAGCTTTTTTGGGAGATTAGACCTTGGAGTACGCTAACCACATTGCAGAGTTAGCTCAATTCACACCCAAGGTCGTTTCGAATGAGTATATGAAGGCTCATAAGTTCGATATGGAGTTGCAACTAGAAATCTGATCCCATGCCTTTTTTGTTCAAGCATAAGACTTATGCTGAGGTGGTTGATCATGCTATGATTGTGGAAATTGAACATAAAGGAAAGTTTGGTTTCTCTGGAGCAGTGTCGATAGTGGGAAGTGACAGTTTATCTAAGAAGAAAATGAAGTGTGATGAGTATGAAAATAGGGGAGGTGGTAGTTTAGGCCACTTTCTTGTCTGTCTTCGTCTATGGATTTAGGTGTTGGGTCAGTCGTGTTCCATCCTTGTGTGAAGGCAAGATACATGTGGTCAGTGTGTTTGTATCCCACCCAAGCCTTTCCACTGTTGTGGAACCATGGGACACTTACAAAATTTATCAAAATTGGTGCACCCATATTATATTGGTGCAATATATATGGCTTCGAGAGGGATGTCAGCCTGGTCGGAACCCTCTATGACAGTGGGCTATCAGTTTGGAGGTTGTGACAATATGGTTGGATCATCTTCTAGGTAGTGTCAATTTAGGGAGGAACTGCAGGCCAGTGGATGTTCTTAGGCTCAGGTAGATATGGGTAAACTTCATGCGGTTGATTGAGAACCATTTGAATTAGATGCATGACTTGTGATAGTTTGATGTACTATTCATATTGCACCATCTTTATCTGTTGTTCTATTTGATAATGGTGCTTCTATTTCTTTTATTTCTACCCATCTTTTCGATGTGTTAAAATTACCAATTGAGTTTATGCCTTATGCGATGGATTTGTTAATGCCGATTGGTAGGTAATGAGAGTAGGGTTTCAGGTGTTCGTCTTGTGCACTCACTGTGTCTGGGGTCGAGTTGGAATGAGATTTTCTAGTTTTGGAGATGAACAACTTTGACCTAATAATCGATATGGATTGGATGGTGTATTTTTAAGTGCACATTGATTGTTATTGGTGATGAGTAAATTTTTTGGCACACGATGGAAGTACCCATGTTTTTCAAGGTGAATGAGATCCTCAATTGGGACGTGCTGGACCTCCACTTCCGTAGTTGGGAAACCTTGTTTTTCAGATATCATCATTCACATTGGATGATGATGAGGGTGCTCGTGAGGGTGGATTACCTCCTATTGTGGATGAGTCCTCAGATCTTTTCCCATAGGATTTATTGGGTTTTCCTCTAGCGTAGGATGTGGAGTTCTCCATTTATTTGGCACCGGGAAAACAACTGAAATCTCTTCCCTCATACCCTATGCCCCCTCATTGAGTTGAGAGAATTAAAGGTACAACTAAATTATTTGGAATCCAAAGGAATCATTCACCCGAGCATCTCATATTGGGCCACCATAATTCTTTTTTCCAAATAAGGTTGATGAATTTCTTTATTTGTGCATTGATTACTAGAAGTTGAATAAGGTGATGATCAAGAATAGGTACCATTTTCCCTATATTGATGATTTTTTTGATCAGATTAAGTGGGAAAGGTGGTTCTCTAAGACTAATTTGCATTATGTGTATCATCAAGTTAGAGTTAGAGAGGTGGATTTTTTGAATATAGCCTTCCGAAGAAGTTATGTCCATTATGAGTATTTGGTCATGCCTTTCGGGTTGAGAAATGCTCTAGCGGTCTTTATGACGCACATAAACAGGGTGTTCTGCTATTATCTCGATTCCTTTATCATAGTATTTGTGGATGACATCCAGTTCTACCCAGGGACTGAGGAGGATCATGAGAAATATTTGAGAATTGTGCCAGGCACCCTTCAAGATCATCGTCTCTATTCGAAGTTTTTTGAAGTGAACCTTCTCAATCAGGGAGGTGAAGTTTTTGGGTCATGTGATCTCTGAACATGGGGTTTCAGTGAAACATGTGGAGACCCGATCCTAGAAAAAAAAATTAGGAGTCAGTGCCTTCAGAACATGATTTGTCATTTTATACAAAAACATGCAATGATAAGATGCACATCATGTCCCATACAGAGGATCGAATTCGATTCAGACTCTGAGAAACCAACTACTTTAGAAATGTTTCATCTATTAAAAGTTGATACCTGTAAAATTTAAATCAAACCATAGGGTGAGCATAAGAATTCCCAGTAAGGGGTTTTAAAATAAACCAATGTAACTTTTGAAAACATTCTTTAAAACTTTTTGTAAGGCATTTCTCTTAAATAAAATTGTAACACATGTAACATATCATAAGAGTGCTCAAATAAGAATATACCAACAAAATTACAAGGATATATGATTCATTTAATGGCATACTCATTTGGAGTAACAAATAAAAGTCGTTCTAAACATGTATGAAATATGAACATTTAAGCACAAAAATGAACAACTAAGAGTAATGGTTAATTAGAGTTGTGCGTGAAGGAAACAACTTCAATTTCATATATTGGACACTCATTCACTGAGTGCTAAACACAATTCATTCCATAATCTTTTACTTTTCTAATACTCATAAGTACTGGCTCTTAACCAAGGATATTCTACTAGTCGAATATCTATTGGTTAATTAATTATCATACACATAATGAGGGAATGTATAATGTTGGACTTCTTGTGTCAAGGCCTTGCACCAAGTCCTAGGTATAACTGTAACCGGACCGCAACCCGGAGAGCATCTGTAACCAGACTCCATCCCGGAGGGCTTACTTTTATTGGTCCCCAACCCGGAACATAATAGTCTGATACATTCCTCATATGCCAAAATCTGGTCGTAAATTCAAAATGTCCCATACCATTCTGAATATTAAATTTCTCATTTCCAATTATTCAAAGTGTCACATACCACTTTGGAGAATTTCATACATAATTCATCATAGTAGTTGAATTTCCTCCTTTAACATTTATATATTTTAAAAAGTGACACATGCATTTGGTTTTTTAAAAACCAAGCTAACAATTATATGACTGTCATTAAATGATAAGAATAAAGGCAGATTATGGAATGTGTATTGACATCCAAGGTACTAAAAGAAAAACAGGATTTGTCACATGCAATTTTATTCCTATAATTATAAAACCTTATTAACCAATTAATAAAAAATGTAAACCAGAATTTCTTGTAGGGTTTTAACCTTGCAGATGCTAAATCATTCCATACTGATAAGCCTTTGTTTACCACAGAATAATTTCCATAATATAAATCATAAATCTTCACCATAATCAACATCATTTAAAATATAAGAAAATAAGTGACTAAAAAATGTGGATATAAGTTTTGAGTAACACATCATTTCTTATGTTTTAAATCTCTACTAAAACATCGAGACTCATGGTACAAAGACCTCAAGAACTGGGTATAATACCAAACATATATGTCACTATCCATGTAAATTTTAATTTATATATACATATATACAAAATATATAATCGCTTATATAGAAATTTTACATGAAAAATACCACACTTGCATCTTGAAATTCTTAATTTGAAATCTTTCCAGAGGTTGGTGGATTGGGTAATTATGGGTCTCTACTTGAAACTGAGAGACAACGTTAATACCTATGTATATATAAACTGAAGTACATATACCATATATATGTCTATATATATAGCACATCTTAAGCTTTGTAAACATTAAATAACTTTCAAATTTACAAACACTCCAAAGTACAGAATTAGGAGACTTAGGTTCGCTCTTAAGGAAGGATTTAAACTAACCCACATGGTTATTTTTAATATACGATTTTATGAGTGGATATATATATATATGTGTGTGTGTGTGTGTGTGTGTGTGTATTTGAAACAACAAGGCAAGGAAAAATATAACCTTTACATCTTTTATACCATTTGAACCCGAAAACCCGAAGGCCTAGGTTCAGCACAGAAGAACCTTTAAACTAAAACGTAAAGTTATAAACATATTTTTTATGAGCGTATATGAATATATATACTCTCAAAGAAACAAGACAAGGAAAAACTAAAACCCTTACCTTGGTTCATGGAGGAAGAGAGACTCGAGAATATTCGGTGGTTCCTAAAGGATGTGTTGGAGGTAGAAGGAAATTCGAGGGTTTCTTGGGGTGCAACTGGTTAACTTATAGACTAAAAAAACACAAACATTCAATTCCACCACTGATAAAGCCAACTCCTACATGGCATATTAAAAGTATGGTGACAACATGTAGGAAATGGGAAACAAAGAGGGTCCACCAGCGGTCATAGGTGAATAAAGAAAAATGGTGTAGGGTTACTGGTGCAAACCCATGCAGAGAGGAAGAAGAAAATGCGACAAGAGGGAGAACCAAAGATAGATTGGATGGCTCAGATTACTCCGAGATAGATCAGTCAACCCTGGTTCGACACGACATATTAAAACACATGGATGATCGAGATTAGATCTGTGGTAGATCGAACGGCACACAAAAACGTGGTGGAAATCTACATTTGTTGAAGGTTGAAAGCGGGATATGGATCGATGGTCCAGATCGTGTGCGACGTGATCCAATGGCCTAGATCACGTTTCGCCTAAAAAACCCATCCCACATCAAAACATCGAGCTATTTTTTCCTCCTTTATAAGCCCTATCCTCCTATCCACAGCTTAGAAAAACACAAAGCACACACAAAGGCGTCCCTATACACGGGCTCCCTCCCCCTCGTAGGCCTTGGCCTACCTATGCACCGACGCGTTCTCGCACCCATAGTGGTGTTCCTTATAACTCTTACTCCCAGGCACACTTCGGGGAACCTCTGCCCAAGCTTGAGCCAGCCTTGGCTTGGGCTGAGGGCTAGGCTTAGCCACTTCATGTGAGCTACCTCCTTCGGCCAAGATTAAAAAGGGATGGACCTAGCAGGCCTTTTTTTATATAAAATCCCACAATCAAAATTATAAAGTCTTAAAGAAGAAGAAAAAAATACTTTTATTATAACAATAAAGAAATTATCTTTTTAAACATGGATTTTATTAAACACTAGGATGTTAATTAAACTTTGTCTTAGTTGAAAGTATCTATAAAATTATAAACACCAAAACTTTAACATAAAAGTTATATAAGAAGACATTTAATAAAACTACAAGATAATTCTTATAATTGCATTACAGAAAACATAGTTTAATCAAAAACATAATTTAATTCGAAGAATTTAAACATAGTTTACAACACTGTTTAATAAATGAAAATCATTATATTGTATTTTAAATATTTGAAAAGTGTTTCAAATTCCTTAATACTTCTCAAAATAAATTAAGTGTAATTCGATGTATTAAACCATATCCTTTTAGAGTTCATAAATGGTGGTTATATTATAATTTTAATTATAACTTCAATATTTGGAAAATAATTAATACTTAAATATATACAGATTTTTTGTAATTATCCTAACAAAGTCCAATGGCTATAATTATGGCCATTACATTTCAACGGTCACCAGAGCAATGATCGGGTTGATTCCCTATAAAACCCTGCCATGGGGTGTCTAAACTTAAAGAAAGTGACAAGGATGGTGCTTGTTATACCCCTGATGATTAGTACAGTCTTCATGATCATGGTGGTGGTGTTTGTTCTCACTAACCCGAAGGATCCCATTTATTTACCATTCCTTGTTATCTTTGTAGGGGGGCTTCCCATAGTTCTGATAGGGTTTTTATTAGGCATTTTGGGTAGGATGTTTCCTTGTTATCTTGACACATTATAAACACTATAGTTTTATTTTTATTATGAAAAGGCTTGTGTCCATTTTTTTGTTTTACTCGATTTCATTCTAATATAAATTAAAACCATATTATTAGTTTCTCATGAGAAAGAAGTTTTGTTTTAGTTGTTATGAAATTCAAACAAAATGAAAATATAAACTTATGAATACAATAGGTACATGTTTTTGGGGTCTTAAAAACCCTGAGAGGATCAGTGCAGTGGTGTCATGAGAGAAACCAAGGAATGGGTTTGAAATCAGAAGAATTTTGTGTCTGGTAGGGTATTACAGGCGGTTTATCTAGGATTTCTCTTGTATTTCTTCATCCATGACGATGCTCACCCAGAAAGGGGTTAATTTTGAATGGATCCCAGAGTGTTAAGCATCCTTTGAAGAGATTAAGTGACAGTTGACCATGACCCTTCTTTTGATCTTTCTTGAATTTGGAATGGGATCTGTGGTCTATTGTGAAGATTCAGGTATGGGTATTGGGTGTGTGTTGATACAAAATGACCATATGGTGGTGTATTGTTCATGCCAACTTTGATCACATGAAAATAATTACCTAACCCATGACTTGGAGTTGACATCGGTGATACATTCCTTGAAAAAGGGTCATCATTGTCTTTTTGTGGAGAAATTTTTGGTTTATTCTGATCATAAGAGCTTAGCCTACATTTTCTCCCATAAAGGTATGAACTTGAGGAAACGTATTTGGGTTGAGTACCTTTAGGGGTTCGATTTCGATATCGTCTATACCCTGGGAAAAGGTAATGTTGTTGCAGATGCCTTGGGCAGAAAAGTTCCAGTGCAAGTGTTGAAAGAGTCTAGTGATGAGTGGACTTTGATGAGGTTTGTTTCGCAGATGCATCTTGAGACAAAGGAGCATAGTAGAGGTGTGCTCTTGGCTAGTATTCATCTAGCACCTTCTATTATGGAGTGGATTCAGCAAGATAAGTCAAGTTATGAGTTGTTCCAGCATTCCATGCGGTTCTTAAATTGTGGGGAGGTGCCTTGTGGTTGGATGTTGTCTTCCAAGAGAGTTTTGTGCTTCCAGGGTCGCTTCATGGTGCCTTTGTCATTGTGGGAGGTGGTGATGCAATATAGAACCCAATCTCAATAGGTCATTCTTCCTTGTACCACCAAGATGTTTTATGATGTGCATTGGCTATTTTGGTTGCCAGGTATGAAGCGAGATGTAGTTGACTTTGTATCGGTGTGTTATAAATATCAGTAGGTTAAAGAAGATCACCAAATGTCCTCCAGGTTGGTTCAGGCACTACCCATTCCTACCTAGAAGTGGCATGATATTTCCATGGATTTTATTTTGGGATTACCTTGTACACCCTGGGGAAGGAATTCCATTTGGTTAGTGATTAAACGTATAACCAAAATCATCACATTTCATTCCTATCATGGATTTGGCCAAAGTACATGATTTGGGTCGATTGTATGTTCAGGAGATAGTGATGCTTCATGGTGTGCCGTCAAAAATTGTTTCAGACAGTGACCCCCATTTTACCTCACGGTTTTGGGAATGTATTCTAAAGGAAATAGGGTTGCAGGACAAGTTGGTCACATCATACCATCTACAAATGGATGGTCAGACAGAGCAGACAAATAATATTTTGGAAGAAATTCTCCAGGCATGTGGGTTGGGATTCAAAGGTTCATGTGATAGACATTTGAGATTTGTTGATTTCACGTATAAATTTTTTTACCAATCATCAATTCGAATGAATACTTTTGATATTTTTATGGCCAGTCGTGTCGATCTCCTTTGTGTTGGGATGAGGTGGGCGAGACCTTGTTGTTGGGAACAATCCTTGTGAAAGAAACTTATGATACAACTAAGTTGACCATACAACGTTTTTTTACAACATAGAGTCATCATGAGTCTTATGTCTATCAGAGGCGCTAAGATTTGGAGTTTTTTGGGCGACCGTGTGATCCTAAAAGTGGAAATTCTCTTGGCTCATCATCATTTTGGTAATAAAGGAAAACTAACACTGAGATATGTTGGACCTTTTCAGATTACCGAGAGGGTTGGTAAGGTGGAATACTGGTTAGATTTTCCTTCTTAGTTTACATCAATTCACAATGTGTTCTATGTCTCTCAACTGAAAAAGTATAATCCAGATCCATCCCATGTGCTGAATTGGGAGGAGTTAGAGTTGGAGCCTAATTTATTTGTGTTTGAGCAGCATTGCGGGTTGTGGATTCCCAGGAGAGAGTGATTCATGGGAAGGATTTCGTTGGTCAGAGTTATTTGGCATCATGGTTGGGATGAGAATGAGACATTAGAGTAGAGGTCTTGGGTCAAGGAGTGTTCATTTTTGTTTTCTGATGAAACATTGGAGTGAATTTCTGAGGGCATAAAGTTTTCATAGTGGGGATAATTGTCACCTATGTGATTTTATTTTAAGGAAATATTTTGTTTATTTGTGGTCCCATGTTTATTCCTTAGTTTCCCTTGGAGTTTTTGGTAAAAATTGGATATTTTTGTCTTGATAGTAGGTGGCACACGATTGGTGAGTGGTTAGAGAAAAATGAGGACCATCTCCCAGGTAACTGTGCGGCTGGTTTCCTCTTGGACAGAGGAGACCACACAGTTTGTCAAACAGTGCGGGCTAACCATGCGACATGTTCCTTTTGGAAAGTAAGGGATGCACGGTTGCTGAACAGTTTGACAAACCATTTAGGCAAACCGTGTGACTTGTCCAGGTCATTAAAAACTAGAAAATTACCTTATTTCCCACTTCAGATGAAACCCTAAACACCTCCAATCTCCACCCTATGGGGTTTTAAGATTTGGTATCTTCCTCCAAACCTTCATGGATCCTTTGAGGATCAATATTTGGGTGGTTTGGTGTGGATTCATCAAGGAATCCTCATATATCTCTTTTTTCCTTTGATTTCTTCCTTCTTCTAGGGTTTCTATTCCCTCTTTCTTGGGTTTTCATTTTTTTTCAGTGGGTTGCTGACCTAATGAGGGGTCGATATTGTGTTAGGAGAAATATTGATGGTTGTTGTTGGATATTTCCATTATTGGGTTTTGCTGAGTCGCGGTTTTAGTTTTCCACCAGATTCCAAATATTTTCTTATGTGAGGTAGTTGGTTCCGTGCTTTTACATTATTATATGATTTTAGATTTCTTTATTGGTTTTATAAATATGTTCTATGGATTATGTGTGTGGTGTGAAATATGTTTTGTAAAGGTTTTGACATGATTATGTGATGAAAGTTGGTTTTCTAAAGGGAATTGGTTATGCTTCATGTGTTTTTTATTGTGGAACTTTTGGAAGCATTTGATGATTTGTGTGAATGGTGTGAAATGTGTTTCCAAATGGATTTGAGGTGTGAATGAGTTGAAAGTTAGTTTTCCAAAAGAAATGACTTGTATTACTTGTTGGATTCTTGAAAGTAATGTGAATCATGTTAAAAGAGGGATTTGGTGTGTGTATGAATTTGAAAGGGGATTTTCCAATGTAAATGGTTGGATTTCATGTGTTCTTTTATTATAGTGTTTCAAAATTGGATTTATGAACTATTTATGTGATGAGAAATGTGTTTCCAAATGGTCTTGGTGTGTGTGGAAAATGAATTTGGTTTTGTTTATGGAAAATGATGGTTTCAATCTGATCTTTGTAGTAGGTACTATTAGGTAATATAACAGCCAGAACTATTCACATGTATCAACCTTCGGGCAACCGGTTTGGTCTTCGAGTCCTGCAAGGCCTTTGGGCCACCCAAGGCCTTCGGGCCAGTAAGGATTTCGAGCCACCTCAAGGCCTTCGGGAAACCTCAAGGCCTTTGGGAAACCTTAAGGCCTTCAGGGAACATGTAATGCAGATGGAACCAAAACGACTAATGCATTGGTGTAGCCCGATCTGGTTGGGCCGAATTCTTGTTGCCCGTACTTCTCACCAACCTGCAACTTTCCTGGGTTGGGCTGCACGGTGTGCTCGTTGGGGGTTGTAGGGGGAAATGCGCTACTACTTCGGGGGTCGAATTCCCCCAAACCAAATTTTGGGGGATTGTACCAACTCTGAATATTGTAGTAGAGATGACCGACCGACATCGACAAGACACTATATTAGTGAAGACTTTAGAGTCAACAGAACTGTATCTCCTTGGACTTCCAGTCGGCATCCACTGTAGCACTTTTGACTTGGGTGACCTCCTTTCACTGTAGCGACGCGGACTTCTAGAAACCTTTCACTATAGCACAACAGAATTTCCAATGGTTGGTGGAATAGTGATTCTTCCTCTATATTAGCCCATTTTCAGGCAAGGGTTTCATTTGTGTGTGTGGGAGAACTCTGAAAAACTCCATGTAAATTGTGCACCCGATTTATAGTTATTTTCTACCTCTCTGTGGATTTAGGGATTATTCCCAAACCATGCAAATATTTGTGTTCTTGGTCTTTTTTTCCTTTTACTCTTTTCAGAATCGTTTTTTTGTATTTGCGACTCCCAACATTTTTGTATCAATGACTTCAGGGAACAAGGCCCTAGATGAGGATTCAGGAGCAGCCACATTCACCAGAGTAGACCTAACTAGAATTGGAAAAATGAGAGGGTATGACATTTCCATCAGTACTAGGCCTATGCATCTCTACGCAGGACAACTAGTCTACCAGCCTTGTGAAGTTGGAGAGATAAAATCAAGATATTTGTTGTGGAGTGGAAATTTCAAGTTGTATATTTGGGAAAAATCCTTTTAAGGCCTCCGGGTCATGCAATGTGTGTCAATCCTACAAGCCATGTAAGGGTTCCCCCTCATACCTTAAAAGGGGTATTATCATAATTCAATAAAAATTGAAGGCCTTCAGGCCATTCAAAAATGGGAGCATTGTGTTATATTGGTGTATCCCAATCCACTCTAGATAATGAATGAGTAGAATGCTTCCGGGCCATACTGCGCACCATGCTGCAACTCCATGGGTCGAGCTCTGTTGTGAGCTCATTGGGGATTGCAGGGGGTAATGCAACCCTGCTCTAGGGGCCAAAGGTGCCCGACCCAAATTTTAGGGCACTGTAGAAACTCCAACCACTATATTAGTTCTTACCGACCAACACCAATAGGACACTGTAGCAGTGTGGACTTTTGATATGACTACTGTAGCAGGTCAGACATTGGAGTCAACAGTACTATAATGACGTAGACTTCCTACCACCAGCCACCAGCTTCTAGCACTGTAGCATCTTGGACTTGAGTGGCCGCAACACTGTAATGATGTATACTTCTTTCCACCTTTCACTGTAGCACAATGTAATTCCTATTTAGTTGGTGGAATAGTACTTCTTCATCCTTATTAGCCCATTTTGGGCTAGGGTTTTTTGTGTTTTTTAGAAACCTTGAAACTCCTTGTAATTTCATGCTCCTGACTATAGTGATATTTATGACTCTCTATGGACATAGGGATCATTTACCAAACCACATAAATCTTTGTGTCTTGTGTGATTATTTCTTTTATCTTTTCTTCATATGTAAACCTTTTCTGTCGTTGCGACTCCCAGCGTTTTACTCCAAACTTTGATTATTGGATTAAATGTGAATTGTGAAAGTGGAGATTTCATTGTGTGTTCATGATGCTTGGAATGTGTATGTGAAAGTGGTGATTGATGTTACATGTGAAATGGAATTTAATCACAAACTGAATCCTGGGTATCTAAGTGGGCATACTAGAACTAGTACGCTAGTTGATTCGGCGGGACCAAGGCCTAGTTTTTTCTAGTGGGATTGACGATACAACACTAACTAAACATGTGATATGATCAAAATACTAATATAAATTGGGATGAGATCCCCTCTAGTATATCATGTACGAGAATTTTGTTGGTTTTGGCATATGATATGAAGACCATAAGACCTTGGGATGAGATCCCCTCTAATGACTCATGCACAGGAACACTGTTGGTATTGGTTGGAGGATTTCATCACTGAGGTACGTGATTTCTAGGCTCCTACTTTTTCTAGTTACCTACAGGTATTTCCCATGGTGCTCTCTTTTGTGAAATTATACTTATGTGATGTGTTTCTATCCATTGGTATACAGTGGAACTTGAGTATGTTTAATTTCAACAAAAGTTTATTTGAAGAAAATGTTTTCCTTAAAAGTTTATTTCTTGAAAATGTTTTCCTTGAGATATTCCATGAAAATGTTATCAAATGTTCTTATGAGCATGTTCATGTTAATTTAACTTCCAATTTTACAGCATGAAAGCTTTTCTTGGGGTGAAATCCTAACGGGCTTTAGCTCACACCCTACATACACCTCTGGGTACATGTATACTTTGTTATGTATGACCCAGTTAAAGGAAATATGTATCGTGACGGTGATGATGGATCCGGTTTCTAGTGTTCCACTTCTTGTAGGTGTTGGTGCTAGTGGCTTGAGGGCGATGACCCTCTTGTTTCATGGAGGTTTTTGGGATGGTTTTTCTTTTCTCATTCCATTGTGGTATTTTTGGTTTTGGTTAAAGTTGTAAAACTTTGAATCCGAAAAATTATTAAACCTCCTTTGGTTATGATTATCAGTTATGTGATGTTTATTCTTGTTTTTTGTTTATGGTTATATAAATGGGTGAAATTTTTCCCAATGTATATTGTTGATACCCATACATAGTTGTCAGACCATGGAGACCAGGAACTCCCTTTTGGATCATGTCTCGTGCTAGGTCGAGTGTTGGGATAGATAACATTCTGACTTGTTTCGTGACATAGAATGCTCTATTGGCTCTTTGATTTGTGTTCTTCTTTCTTGAACTTTTCATACATATTTCAATACAAAGCTTTTACCTCTTTGATTTTGGAGAGGGCTGGTTAGTGGGTTCTATCATTTTTGGTCGACCTTCTGCTCAATCCATCACACTCTGTTTTTTGTTCCAATGGAGACTCATAGCCATTCTTGTGTGGATGGTTCAGAGCAACCTATGAAAAGTCTTGAAACTGTTTTCTTTGACCTGACATCTATAGTCAACAACATTTCTTCCTCACTGAAATCCTTTTGACACCGAGAGTAATGATGGGATTGAAAAATTCTAGAAATGAAAAAATTTATCATGTATGATTCGGACTTGTTGCACCGTTGGAAAAAACAACCTATTTTGGATGACAATCATCCTTACATGGTGACTATATAATCATGGGTGAACATTTCATACACTAATGATGAAACATCTTCGGGTCATCACCGTACACTACTGCGCATTGGTTGTGCTACACATGACTCACCTCTGTTCAGAAAGGGGGTGGACATGCCCAGTTTTGATGGCACTGATCCCTGAGGTTAGCTTAACTATGCTAAGCAATAGTTTCAGATCTAGTACATTCCAAAAGAATCAGAAATTCCTTTAACCCAAGTTAGCATTTTGGGCATTTCCATCCATTGGTTTATTATTCTGATTGAAGTTCATGATCATCTTTCCTGGCTAGTCTTTAAGGAAAAATTTATTGATTGTTTTAGTGGTCTGGTTGTTCACAATCTATATGAGGAATTGGTCGCACTTCACCAACAGAGGAAATCCAAGATTATATTGACTAGTTTGAATATATCACCTTCTTGATACCACATCAACTAGAACCCCAATATGTTGGGTATTTTCTCCATGTATTATATGAGGATATTAGACACTAGGTGCACATCTATAATCCTGAAACTCCTCTTCATGATATGTGTGCATTGGGACACAGTTTCATGGGGTGGTTCACATTTCTTCAATGCACCAAGTGGGAGCGATACATCAGCGTTTTTAATACATTATTTATCATCACAAAATCTTGACACTCCTCTCTAACTAGCTCAACACATGGAACCTGTGTTGTTTTCGATCAAGTCGCGAGGTTCCCAAACCTTCCTCTATCGATGGTAGAGGTGTTTGACAGCTCAATACACAAGAATTGGAAGATCATCACAAACAAGGGTTTTGTTTTCATTGTGGTTTTACATATACACCTTTACATATGTGTGCTAATCCTAACATGCGAGTTTTACTTATTAACGAGGATGAAGGATTACTTGAAAATTCACCCCACTTACCCTCCAAGGATATTCTACAGGATGTGGAGGATCGTACCAGTTGAAGATAAATGCATAATTGTGGAAAAACAAACTTTACCCACTAGTTCATCGGTTCTTCTTAGAAAAATTGAGACTTTGTCTTCCATGAAGGCGGTGAGTAGTGTAGGAGGAATTTCCATTATTATCTTACTGGACAGTGGGGCAACCCATAATTTCATCTTTCCATAGGTTCTCAAACTGTTGGGTCATTTGGTTAACCATCCTCACCAACTGGATGTCAAATTAGGTTATGATCATTGGATTAGCATGCAAGGGGTGTGAAGCATTTAAAATTGGTCATGGGATACTGCAAAAATTTTATTTATGCTCATGTCTTGGATATGGGTGGCCTTGAACTTATTTTGTGTATCTCTTGGATACAGACTTTTGGGGAAATGATCACTAATTGAGAGACAATGACCATGAAATTTTTTGTTGCACACAAAAATTATGTTCTTCAGGGCTCTTGTTCGGAAAACCAAACAACCTCTGTGATGGCTAGGGTTTTCAATATTTTTAGTAGAAGTTGTGTCCACCATATGATAATAGGAACCAAATCCAATAACATTTCATCCCACCTCGATAACCACTAGAAAATCGGTTTACACCAACTGCTTGACATATTATTTCATGTCTTTGCTGACCCTATAGGCCTTCCCTAGATCTTCTACCACATGAACTCCATACAGATAATGTTAGTTCAGGCCCTAGTTTTAGTTAGACCATATCGCTACCCACATTTTTAGAAGAATGAAATTGAACAAGTCAATGAGATGAAAACTTTGGGAATTGTCTGACCTAGTTCCAATGCCTTTTCCATCCCGATGCTCTTAGTGAACAAAAAAGACAACATGTTGTGATTATGTGTGGATTATCACTCCCTAAACAAAGTGACCATTTTAGATAAATTTATTATTCTGATGGTGGATAAATTATTGGATGAATAATTCTGGAGCTACTTCTCAAAATTAGATCCCAAGTTCAGCTATCACCAAATCCCCATAAAGGAAGATATTGAAAAGACCATTTTTAGACTCACCAAAGCCATTATGAATATGTGATCATGCCATTTGGGCTTACTAATTCCCCATCCACTTTTCAAGCTTCAATGAATGATATTTTAAGAATGGCCTTTCATAAGTCTATGCTCATTTTTTTAATGATATATTAGTCTACAACACTACCCAGTAGGTCCATTAAGTACACTTGGAGGATTTCTTACAACTTATTCTAAATAGTAGTTTCGTTGCTAATCTAAAGAGGTTCATTTTTTACCAGCGTGAGGCCAAGTGTTTGGGACATGTTATTATTGTCACAAGATTTTTTTTGGATCCTAGAAAAATACATTCCATTCTTGAATGGCCTACTCCTACAATAGTGAATGGGATCCACATATTTCTTGGCCCTATTGGTTATTATCACAAGTTCATCCAAGGCTATGGTAAAATTGTAGAACCTTTCACTTCCCTCACCAAGAAGAATAATTTTCATTGGGATCACGAATCAAGTTAAGATTTTCGACATCTGAAACAACATATGACTCAAGATCATGTGAGCACATTACCTAACTTTCCATTTATTTTGATGTTGAATGTGACGCTTCTGGTAGAGGGTTCGGTGCTATCCTCAAGAAAAATCGTCATCCCATTAAATTCTTCAGAAAATATTTTTGGGAAAAAAATCTGGCCAAATACCATGAGAAAGAATTCATGGATTTGGTATTCTCCATCCAACATTGGCGCTCTTATTTACTTGGCTGGCATGTCCTTTTTTATTTTGATCTTCGTAACCTCAAGTTCTTTCACCAATCACTTTGGCTAATCAGCAATGTTGGATTAAAAAATTTTAGGTTACCAATTCAATATTAAATTTAATCTAGGCAATGAAAACTCCACAGTTGATGTCTGGTCTCATACAGATGATCCCTCTGCCTACCAGTTCCTTCACTCCACCCTTGTATGGGAAGTGAGATGACACATTTCTGAAAGAGTCCACAAATATCCTCTCCTCTCCAAAATTATTACTACTATAAATTCTAGATCCTCCTCTTACCCACCTTTTCAATATACCCAAGGCATGCTACAATATATGCAAAGATTGTTCCTTCCTACTACCTCTCCCTGGATACTCATTTTGGTGGATGAATTTAATACTAATCCCTAAGGTGGCCACTTTAGTTTTTTTCCAAACATACGACAAGCTCGCTGTCAGTTTATACTGGCTCGAAATGAAGAAATTGGTTTCGGAATATGTGTGCCACTTTATAGTTTGACAACATAATAAATACTTTGACCTTTCCCCCATTGGTATTTTACTACCACTTGAGATTCCAAAGTCAATATGGGTCGATCTCTCTATGGACTTCATCACGGGCTTACCCAAATCTCATGGGTATGATATAAATTTTGTTATCGTGGTCATAATTTCCAAGTATGCACATTCCATTATTTTAAAACACAAGTTTTTTTGTAAAAATAGTGATTGTTATTTTCATACAGGAAGAAATTCATTTACATGGAATGCCAACTTCAAGAGTCAGTGACCAAGACCCTATATTTCTTATCCATTTTTGAACTGAATTATTTTACCTTCATGGGAAAAATGTATATTTTAGCTCCGCCCACCATCCATTGTCCGATGGACAAACCAAAATGGTTAATTGATGTTTGGAATCTTATTTATGTTTTATTTCTGGGGATAAACCAAAATGCTGGTCTTATTGGATACTTTGATCCGAGCTCAGTTACAACACCACCTGACATGTTTCTATAAATTCTACCCCATTCTAAGTAGTCTATGGCAGGAAACCACCCATGATATTCAATTATTGATGTGAATTTATTTTTTAGCGATCCGCGGTTGTGCTATTTTATAGAGTAGATGTTTGGCTATGCCCCATGGTGAGACTGTGATGTTGATGGTGTTTTAGACCAATGATTAAAGTTGTTTATTATGTAAGGATTTACATTGTTATGTTTGAGAAGTGGTATTCTTGATCCTTGTATTTAAAGTCATCCAAAATGTATTTTCATAGGTATGGGGTATGAATCATATAGTTGTATTCATGTCATAATTATATCTTGTGTGGATTATAGTATAAAATATTTCATATGATGGACTATAGGGTATAAATATTTTTACATTTCCTATATTTATATATATGGTTTGAGTTTTATGGAATCTCTCATTTTCATCTTCACTAGACATGATAGTTGATATGGATTGTAGAGATGGTCACTTTGAGGTAGTGTTTGGAACAAAGATCTAGTAACCACAAGGTATATTTCAGCTCACTAGGAACATTATCATCAACATCCATTGAATTTATAACTGCAATGAGGGTGACACCCTCTAACGGCCTATGGTTCACTCCCCACTATGGATTCCCTTATATCGCTCCTAGAGCACAACCTCAACAGGTTCCAACATGCTTTCCTGAAAATCCGCGTTAAGGCACACACTCGGGTCCACCATACCATGAAACCCTAATCTATCTCTGATATTAACTCTTATCACAGAGGGACATTTCCCCATTAATGAAACCTTGAAAAAAATAAATCCTGTAAGCATTCCATATAAACCCATTGGTTTGTGGTTCATATGAAGCCACTCACTGACTCACAACTCAAACGACACCTCAGGTAACCAGTGCGTACTACCTCAATCTCATCCAACCTAGCGGGTGTATGCTCTTATTAAACCCAATCACGTAACCCAACTAATGTTCCTTTCATCGCCAAAGTGAAGCATCCCGAAGGAGGAAAACACCCTAGTGCTACCATGCCATATCATTCGACTTGGACCACCTCGAGTCCCATCTCATCAATCCTTGGCTCACAAACCTAAATCAATGAACATACCCCTCATGCATGTCAATATCATCTATCCAGAAGCACCCTAAATGTTCCTCTACAAAATCGAGGCATTTCACCCATGCTAAGGTCTATCGCATGATTTCCCACCAAACTCAATTTCATTTCAAAAAACAAAAGCATCTACCAACTCTCTAATCATTAAAGATCCGACCATCTGCAATCAGGATTTGCAGTCTCATCATGAACCACACCTAAAATCAATAGGTCCATACATCCTACCAATCCTTCCCATCAAAACAAAACTTTTATACCAAAATCACCTCAAGTGCTTTTCATCACAAAAGACCATGACATCTCCATGCCTATATCACAAACTCGGTAGCACCTCCTGTGCACCGATATCTCGACCCAAAGCATCTACCCAGGTTTCTTGCATCTAAGGCACTCACTCTCCCAGGATAACCCCGAGTAACCCTTATATATGTCACATCTCAATAGAAATGGGAAAAATTATGCTACTTAGTCACAACACTCAACTCATCCATATCACGAGCCGTATCTCAACACCACTAGGCTCTCATTTTCAAATCTTCATTTGTATATTTAATAGTTTTCCTTTTCCAGGAGGACATACACCCATTTAATATAGAGATGAGCTCTAATGTGTTAGTGTCAAATTTGTGCTACAGTGTTTGGAATTTTAGAACTCATGCAATTTTCTCATACAAGGTATTAATATCTCTGATTTGATTCTAGAAATGCATTGATTGGATAAATTAAAAGACTAAATTGATTTTTAGGGGGATTTTCCCTTCACATTTCCTTTGAGGATTTCATATACCTTTATAGGGGGAATTGGACGTACAGGTAGGGAAACATGGCTTGTGGGGAGGCAGGTGGGTCTCCATTACAACAGTTCAGGAGAGGGGGATAACAAATTAACAAAGAAACTACTACACATACAAGTAATTGAGGAGACTCAATCATGAGACCTCCCGTGAGACCCCTCAAAGGCATAACCACCAGGATATGCCCCTGGGGGCAGCAAGTGGGTCTCCATTACTTCAAAATTGACTTATCTTATGGTAGGAGAAAAAATTGTGGCGGATTCACCCGAATTTCATAGTATCATGGATTAGTTATAATAGATATTTATCAAAGAATTATTAGGATTTAATTTGGATAGAGAAGTATAATTCAAGATGAATTCATTCAATGGACTAAGAAAGATCTCCAAAACTTATTATCTAATAGATCAGAGTGTTGAAAATTTTTCTAGATAACATTTGGGAAATGGATTTATTTGATCGTGCAACTCTCTATGGGCTACTCCAATTTTATTTTTAGTAAGAACAATATGATTACGAACATATTACCAAGATTTTAATCAAGAGAATATAAACAATTGATGTGATATTACTTAAATAAATGAATTATTGATCAACTTAAAGGGTTATAGTGGAATTATAAAGTTAATTTGATTTTAGTTAACAACTTGTAATGTGTGAAAAAGGGAATCATTTTGAAGCCACTATGGGCATTACCGGGTGTGCTTTGATTTGGTCTCTCTATTACTCCAACCATTTTCATAAAGCTCCAGAATCTCATATTTCATTAGTTATTTAAGTCCCTTTTCATGTTATTTTTTGGTTACAAAGTAGTTAATTCATTATGGAAATACCAGGAGCACTTAGGAAGAAACAACTAAATGATGATATCTTAAAGTTTCAATTCAAGATATGTATATGAACTTAGAAACATTATGGGAGAGCCCAAGATCTCCGTTAATCCTAAAAAGGCTGATTTTTTATGCATTCAGTGAACTCAATATTTTTTCTTTTGATATTAGGTGATTACTAGGTTTGGTAAGATATTATATACACTTCATTCAATACTTTTGAGAATTATCTCATGAATGAAGACCTTTACATAGAATAACATGAAATGTGTAAAGGATGAATAACTAAAAGTGGAATTCATGTATTAAGAAGAATCTTACAACAGTGCTTGTATTTGTACTACCAGAGTCGAATAAGTGTTATGTTTTAGAAATGTATGTCCCATATCCAATCACGTGATTATGAATTTGTGATATTCGACTCATGTGTCATATATTATTCATATATTTAAGGCATCTATATCCATCATTTTTGAATTGTTTCTTTATATATATACTATAATAATTAGCCCGTATGTTTATGTTCCCTAGGTCCATCCCTAGTCATTGTACATCATGGAGTTTTTGGGTTGTGTTGTAATATTAATATTGGCATGAGTTGTCTATCATATAAAGATACGATGAGTAGATTCATAGGAATTCAAGTAATAAACTTTTATTAGGAAACCAAATATAATTAAATTACATGAGATGTTATTTTCTAGTCATTTAATGTCATCATTGTCTACACATATTATTTTTTTGACATTTGGTTTGATATATCTCTAAAATGAATGTTTATATACTTTGGAAACTATATTTTTTCTACAATGAGCTGCATTGTCAAATTTTGTTAAAGCTGGGGAAAGGACCGAGCTCCGGTGGAATTGAACCCAATGAATGTTTGAATTTCAGGTTTCTCGGATAAAAAAGAGAGCTTATGGATATGTTTGAGATGATGAAAAGGATGTTTTGGAGAATGAAATTAAGGTAAAAAAGATTCGAGTAAGTTTTCAGGCTTCTGGTAAATGATATAACATGGGTGGCTGTAGCAGAAGAACACGAGAATCTAGGTGGAGTTTGATAGAACCCCAGGAAACAATCAAAAGGTGTATATCTATTATCCAACATCGTATGAGAATTTCAGTAGAAATAGGAGGGAGAGAGAGTATGCTGAAATGAGAGGAGGACTTCACTGCTCTCCTTCCCAAGCGCTTAGCCAAGTCCTAACAGAAAGATTCCCTACTGCATTCACCCCACTCCCCCCTTATCAACTAACCTCTTGGCACACCACCCTTTGGACCCCTCTTCCCCCTACGTGTATACACCTTCCACGCATCTGGGTTGTCTCGGGCTTGTCCACATGACCGAAAGAAGGAAACTATTTACAGAGGACAAATTCATCTTCCTAGGTTGTTTCCTCTGCCCGACAACCCATTCAATGAATGTGGTATTGGGGTTGAGGTACGTCGTCCTGCAGCAGGAGATGATGTGATAACACAGCCCGAGGGGCTAGAAAATTAGAAGAGTCACCTGCAAGCCCTGTTGGAAGGGTTGGAAGCACCGTGTGGGAACCCACTTCTTGTTTTAATTAGGATACATGAAATACTGGGTGGATTCCTGCTGATTCTGACAACTCCAAGTGATAGGTGACAGGTCCGACTTCTTTGTGGATTTTAAAAGGCCCATTGCAACGCACTACCGACTTCTAGTGCAACCATTGGGTTACGGACTACTGCCGGTGGGGTTGGAGCTTCAAATTAACCTGGTCTCCCACCTGTAATGTAACTGGGAGATGGTGTCATTTTGCCTCTCTCTTCATATAATTTTGGGAGTGGGCCAGGTGACTTCAGAGCTGTTGTAAGGCCTCATCACGGTCCTCCAAGGCCATTTCCACGACCCCGACATGCGTTTCATTTGAAAAAAAAGCTGAAAACAAAAGGAGGTTTTTGGTTTTAGACTACCTCAAAAGGAGTTGAATTGATGGAAATATTCCAAGTAGAGTTTTAACTCAATTCCGCCCAACAATCCAATATGAACCAGCAACTGGTTGGTCGCCCGCAAAGTAGCGTAAATACGTTTCAAGGCAACGATTAACCACATTTTTCTGTCCATCCATTTTGGGGTGATAATCCGAGCTTATTTTGAGTTGGGTCCTTTGTAAATGAAACAATTTAGTCCAAAAATTGCTGAGGAAAAATTGATCACGATCGCGGACAATTGATATCGGCACAACATGCAACTAGACCACTTCTCGGAGGAACAATTCAGCCACTGTGTAAGGGTGTTTGAATAACAAAAAATGAGAATATTGAGAGATAGGATTGACTACTACCAATATCACATTAAACACTTTGGATTTCGGAAGACCGAAGATGAAATCGATATAGATGTCATACCAGATTGTCGTGGGTATTTCCAGCGGTTGGAGCTGCCCAGCCAGGGAGAGAGTGGAATACTTATAATGCAGGAAAACATCACAATGCTGAAAAAATTCAGGGACCGCAGCTCTCAAGCCTAGCCAATATAAATTAGCACATAATTTTTGATAGGTACGATAGTAACCGGAATGGCCTCCATGAGGGGATGAATGGAACTCATGGAGAATCTTAGGGATCCAAGGAGAAGTTTCTGGAATGGAAAAACACTCCTTTAGCAGCAGTGTGCCATTAGTGTAGGAGAAACCTGGAGGCGCCCTCTGGCCTGTTTGGACGATATGTAATTGATGCAGAAACGTCGGGAGTAACGAAACAAAACACGAATCACAGAAGAGTAAAAGGGAAAAAAAGAAACGAGAACACAATGATTTATGTGGTTCGAGAATAATTTCTACGTCCACGGAGAGGTAGAAAATAACTATAATTCAAGAGCATAATTTACAAGGAGTTTTTTAGAGTTATCACATACCCACAACCCTAACCTGAAATGATCTAATGTAGAGAACGAAGCACTATTCAACCAGTTGTCAGAAAGTTTGATGTGCTACAGTGAAAGGAGGCTAGAAGCCCGCGTCACTAGAGTGAAAGACGGATGGAAGTCCGCGTCGCTACAGTGAAAGACGGATGGAAGTCCACGTCGCTACAGTGAAAGACATCCACCCAAGTCAAAAGTGCTACAGTGGATGCCGACAAGAAGTCTAAGGAGCTACAATATTGTTGACTCTAATGTCCGCACTGCTACCGGCCTTGTCAGTGTCGGTTGGTCAGTGTTGCTAAAGTAGTCAGAGTTTCTACCTTTCCCCAAAATTTGGGTCGGAGGCCTTCGACCCCCCAACCCCCCCGGAGTAGGGGTGCGTTGTCCCCTACAACCCCTAACGAGCTCACTGCCGAGCTTAACCCACGAAAGCTGCGGGCTGGTGAGAAGTACTGACCATAAGTATTCGGCCCAACCGGATCAAGCTACACCAATCCAACGATTTCCCACTTGGAGCCTAATCCACTATGCTGTTATGCTTCGATGACACTGACTATGAAAACTCACTTAATCTAATCTCTTCATATTCTTCACTCACCAGTGCACATGTTTTCCATTCACAACATCAATTTCAACCATACGATTCATGAAATACAAGCGGTTTTCCTCTGGTGCTCTCATTGTGTCCTCCCATGTTCTGCCTCTCATCCTCTGTTCATCAGTGGAGACCAACAGAGGCTCAACAGTGCCTCAACTTCTGTATTACCATTGACTTTGTCAACATGTCTGCTGAATTATTGGTTCCCCAAATCTTCTACAATGTTAGCAACCCATCCTGTATCAAACCTCGGATGAAATGATATTTCAACTAAATGTGCTTTATTTGGGCATGAAACACTGGGTTCTTTGCAAGAGGTTTAGCACTATGACTGTCACAATACAATACATTCTCCTCTCGCTTTCTTCCCAACTCATCCCTGGAGTTCTTCAGCTGAACCATCTCCTTCCCAGCTTCTGTTATAGCAATATATCCTACCTCTGTGGTGGATAAAGCCACCACATCGTGCAATTGTGATATTCATCTTACTACAGTTCCTCCACATGTAATGAAATAACCTGTGGTACTCCTCCTACTTCCGACATCACCTCCATGTTCAGCATCCTCATACCCCTACAATGAATTTCCTTTGCCAAAGCACAGAGACACCTCTTTGCTTCCCTTCAAATACCTTAGTATCCACTTCTCAGCTTCCCAATGATGTTTTCTAGGGTTGTCCATGTACCTTCTCACAACTCCCATTGCATGAGCGATGTTATGTCGAGTGCAAACCCAGACATTCATCACGCTTCTGACAGCTAATGTGTATGGAACCTTTGCTGTGCACTCAACCTCTTCTTTTGTATTCGGTGATTGCTCCTTTGAGAGTTTTAGATGGCCTGCTCGGGGAATAGAGACAACCTTTTCTTCCACCATACTAAATCTTCTCAGAACCTTCCCAATGTAGTCAACATTTGATGACATCAAGATTCCAACTGCACGATCTCTCTTGATCTTCATCCCCAAAATCTTGCTAGCTTATACAAGATCCTTCATTTCAAACTCCTTAGCCAACTACCTTTTCAACTCATCAATCCTCGACATACATGATCCTAAAATGATCATGTCATCAACATACAAAATCAATATAATATATTCATCACCAAAGGATTTTATGTAGCAAAATTGATCCATGACACATCATTTGTATGCATTTTTAGTCATAAATGCATCAAAATTTTTGTTCCACTGCCTGAGTTCCTACTTCAACCCATAAAAGCTCTTCTGAAGTTTACACACCAGGTCTTCCTTCCTTGACTCAACATATCCTTTAGACTACTGCATATAGATGCCATCCTTCATATCTCCATGAAGGAAAGAAGTCGTGAAATCAAGCTGCTCAAGGTATAAATATTCTGATGAAACAATACTAAGAACCACTCAGATGGTGGTAATCTTCACCACAGGGGAATAGATTTCAGTGAAGTCCACACATTCCTTCTGTTGAAATCCTTTCACCATAGTATTTCCTTGTACCTCCTCTTTTCATCATGTTATTCCTTGACCCAGTAGACCCACTTGTTCTACAATGCTTTCTTTCATGTTGGAAGATGTGTCAGCTCCCAAGTGTTGTTATCATGCAATGAGGAAATATCCTCCTTCATAGCCATCTCCCACTTTCTCCACTCCTTTAGTTGCATTGCCTCTTCAAATCATTCTTGTTCTCCACCGTCAGTCAATAACAGATAATGCAAGGATGGTGATTTCCTCTACACATGCCTTCTTACACTTGTTGATCTCTTCAACTCCAGTAGAGTAGTTGGTTCCACCGGTTCAGATGTCTCATGATCAGGTACAACTTCAATATCCAATTTCTCTTTCCAATTAGATTCAATGTTTCCATTTTCATCTTCAATTGTATAGCGATCCTTGTACGCGACACCTTCATTGAATATAATGTTATGTCTCCTGATGACCATCTTCTTGAGATCATCCCAAAAGTGGTAACCAAACTCCTCAGAGCCATAGCAAATAAATAAAAATGGCTTATACATAGCATTAAAATTTTCCCTTGAGTTAGAATAAATGTGCACATAAGACAAACTACCAAAGACTTGTAAATGTGAGAGTTTTACCACCTTACCAGACAAGAGCAGCTCGGGTAAACGTTCTCCCATTGGAAAAAATGGACTCATATTGATCAGATATGCTTTCATGTTCACTTCATCAGCCCAGAAGGTCTTGGTTAACCCCATGTGTAACCTCATACTACTGACACGTTCATTCAATGTCATATTCATCCTCTATGACACACCATTATGTTGCGGTGTACCTGAAATATTTTTCTCCCACTGAATTCCATTATCAGAATAGGATTCTATGAACTCTTGACTTCCATACTCTCCACCAGTTTCAGACCTCAAGCATTACATCTTATCTCCCAACTCATTCTCCACCATGAACTTCCACTTCTGAAACATCTTAAACATATCAGATTTACTTTTTAGAAAGTAAACCCATACCATTCTTGTTGAGTCGTCGATGAATGCCACATATTATTATGACCCTCCAAGGGAATGTACTTGTGTAGGCCCCCAAAAATTTGTGTGCACTAGGTACAACTTCCATACTGGTGTCATGCATCCTTTTATAGAGGACACATTCTTATACTTTCCAAAGATACAATCTTCACATTGGCCAAAATCCACCGACTTCAATTCTGGTAGCAACCATTTTGTTACCAGCACCATCATCCCGTTCCCACTCATGTGGCCTAGTCTGTAGTGCCACAGTTGTGAATCTCCGAAAACTTTCAGTGATGTAACCATGTCTATGAAAGTTTCTATCATGTTGTATAAGGTACCATTCTTTGATCACCGAGCTATAACCATAGCACATTTGGTGATCTTCCATGCACTACCAGAGAACGTGGCACTCAACCCTGGATCATCAAGTTGTCTGACAGGAATAATATTTCTTCTCAATCTAAGGATATACCTCACTTTTTCCAAAATCAATAGACTCCAACTGTTGGTCTTGATCTGTGCATCTTCTTTCCCCACAATCTGAAAGGTTTTATCATCAGCAATATTTACCTTGCCAAAATTTCCAAATACATAATTTTTCAGGAAGGCCTTTTCAGATATAGAATAGAAAGATGCCCTGAAGTCTAAAATCCAATACTCCATTGGGCTATCCACGCTCAACAATAGTGCATCATCAATTCCTTCAGCTGCTATGTTCTTTCCACTGGTTTCAGGCACCTTACGTTTATCTCTGCACTCCTTATTGAAATTTCATTTCTTCTTACAAGTCCAGCAGGTAGGACCAACCCCCTTTTCCTTATCTCAGATTTTCCCTCTTGACTTTGATCACCCTATACAATTGTCTCAATGTGGGTACCCTCCTCTTTCTTCAACGTTCAGAGCAGAACCAGATAATTTTCCTGATTTTTTTCTTCTAATATCCTCACTGAGGATCGGGTATCGTACATCTTTTAGAGCCAACTTTGAATTCAACAAAAAACTGCTCACAACTGTTACAGTTACTTCCCAACTGCCAGGTAAAGAGGACAGTAAGACCAGTTCACATACCTCATCACCAAGATTATGTTTCACTAATTTCAGTTGTTATATGATGGTGTTGAATTTGTTGATGTGATTTTACAAAATTCTCCCTTCAACCATTTTAGGTTGATCAATCGTCGCATCAGGTGCACCTTGTTTTCTGTAGAAGGCTTCTCGTATATATTCATGAGAATTTTCATCGGATCAATCATTGTTTTATCCTCTCTGATGTTGAACACCACATTTTAGGCCAACATAAGGCGCACAATGATCTGAACCTGCTGATCCAGCAGCTCCCACTTTGACTAATCCATGTCTATTGGCTTCAGACCTAGAAGTGGAAAATTCATCTTTTCTTGATAAAGGCAATCCTCAACCTATATCCTCCAGAAACTAAAGTCAGTTCCATCAAAGTGATCGATCTTCACCTTGTCTTCTTCCTTAGCCATCGTTGGAGAATCTTGAACTCAACCTTTGATTCCAGTTTATTCAGAATGGTTGGGAGCAATGAAACAAAAAACAGATCATATAAGAGTAAACAGGGAAAAAAAGAAATGAGAAAACAAGGATTTACGTGGTTCGGGAATAATCCCTACATCCACAGAGAGGTAGAAAATCACTATAATTTAGAAGAACAATTTACAGGGAGTTTTTCAAAGTTATCACACACCCACAACCCTAGACCAAAATGGGATATTATAGAGGATGAAGAACTATTCCACCAACCGTCGAGAAAGTCTGTTGTGCTATAGTGAAAGACGGGTGGAAGTTCGTGGAGAAAAAAACCAACATAATGCATTTCCGGTTAGCAAGGAATCAGTGCTACCAGATACTCAAACTATTCAA
Organism: Viscum album; assembly: GCA_963277665.1. NCBI lineage: Eukaryota > Viridiplantae > Streptophyta > Magnoliopsida > Santalales > Viscaceae > Viscum > Viscum album. The sequence goes on from CAUJRU010000773.1 coordinate 114,444, forward strand.
TGTAATCTTGACCTATTCCATGCTGCCGTAGTAGAGTGAGTTCTTCACAAGGATTTCATACCTCGATCACACTGAATCACTCCATGAGTTTCTCTTTGAATTGTTTCTATGAAAAATCTAGATGGACCTCTTGAAAAACCATAATCCAATGCATTATGGACCCCCCCACTATAACATAGGCTAAGGAATTTTTTTTGTCGTACAGAGTATGATTAATCTGTAATTTGAGCTCAGATTGATTAATCCATCCTCAGGGATCCTGACCACCAAAGACAGGTAGATCGACATGATAGACATAGAATAAAGAGTCTGACGTACTTCCCAAAGGTGAATAGATTGGATGGGAACTATCATCAATGGGGACCTGGCCGACATGTACGACAGTGAGCGCTACAGAATTGGAAATGAAATCCAAGGGAGGTGGCTCCAAATGCGTGGGTAACTTCTCCAGACACTGTAGTAGTTGAGCCATCAAATTCTGACGGTCAACTAAATTGGAGACCTCTTGTTTGAAGATTCCCATAGTTTTCATGAGTCGTATGGTGGTTGACTCAAGCCATTCCATCCATTGATCTATATCATCTAGTTGAGATTGTAGCTGTGTTTCCATAGCCATTGTCGATGGACCATTGAAGATTGTCTAATGAAGACAAAGGTGCCACATTGTTCCACATGACAACAATAGGTCAGACTAGAAGTGATAGAACATCGGAAAAAAATCAAGAGGTATGTCTCTATTCTTCAATATTGTATGAGAATTTTAGGAGAAATATGAGGGAGAGAGAGTATGCTAAAATAGAAAACAAGTACACCAGAAGAGGACTTCCCTACTCTCCCACCCAAGTTCTCAACCGAGTCCTAATAGAAATATTCCCTACTGCATTCACCCTGTTCCCCCCTTATTAACTAACCTCTAGGTTCACCACCCTGTGGACCCCTCTTCCCCTTATGTGTATACACAAACCACGTGCCTGTGTTATCCCAGGCTCTATTAGAGGTTAGCAGAGTTCCGATGGTGAGGCGGTGGCTGCATGTCACTCTATGAGTGGTTCGTTTGAGGGAACTTGGGGCCTAGTGGAGCCAACAAATATCTAGTAGACTACATTTACCACCATGTTAATTATAGGAATTTTGGGGATTTAGGGGGATTCTTTTATTTACCCCTTCATGTTTTGGGATAATTGGCCACCTGGGAAAGGTTAGAGAGAACCTCTTGCTCCCCTTTTTTCCTCATTACTTTTTTATTCTCAATGGATCAAGATCATTGGATTTATTATTGAGGAAAGGATCCTTCATTTTTTTCCTCTATTCTTCCACTCCCCCTTTAATTTAAGGGTGTTTGATTTAGGAATTTGTTCATGATTCTACGAGATCAATGTGTATTCATGTACGAATGATGGGGATTCTATGTGTCAAGGCTATAAGATGCCAAGTAGTGGTGATCGTACATTGTTTCTCACTGATTCAGTAGAGGTAAGCCACTAATGTATTATTCTTTAATTTTATTTGTTTTAGTATGAAAATTGATTGGTGATCTGGGATAAGAATTTGGTATTTTGATTTTAGGGTGATTTGGATTTGTCTTCAGGTTGTTTGCATTCCCCTGTATGGGGTTCCAATGGGCATGCTCCACTCGGTGAGAATTCCTTCATTTATACATTTTTAATTAGTTAAAAATTTTATTCTAAATATTTTATAATTGATTAACTAAGCACTTAGATGAGATATGGGCGTGTGCCTTGATTACATAATCTTCAAGTGATATATTTCCCATAAGAAAGTCTTTATTAGAGTAAAATTGGAACCTTTAAGAGTTCCCCACATTTAGTAATGTAACACCCCAAGCTTCCATGGTACGCTTCCAATTAAATAATTCTATAGCTTGCGCTAAATGAAACATCGAGTTCGAGCGCACCATGATCTTTCAAACAAGCTATTTAAAAAACAGTTATGAACAGTATTAACCACATTTTGAAATTTTATAAATTTTATTTTTCAATATAGACGTCATTTTTGAATTCATAATATAAAAATTATCTTAGGGTTAAATTTTGGTAATTTTTTGAAAAGTTTCAATTTTTGATGAATAATGAAAACACACATTGACGTTAAAAAAACGCCTTTTATTATTTAAATAATTATTTTAATTTTAATTTATTTTAAATTAAAAATATATACACAATACATATATTATCCCAATGTAAGTCATTGGAGTCATTTCATAATAGAATTATATATATGAAATTTTATTGAACTTTTGAACGTCACTTTTACCCACCTTCCAGGAACATTTACAAATTAGAACTGAACGTAATTTTACCACTTATGCGATTTGAATTTCGAAAATCCAACATACATGGTTGTAATCAAGGTGACAAATGTGGTCTACTAGGATCAAAATAATTTTTGGTGAATAGTTACTTTTAAATTTTATTTACCACGATTAAAGGTAAATTGGGTAATTAAAGGTAAAAATAATGCTATAATAATATTAAATTACCCTAACACATGTTATAATTCTATTGGATAAGTCTATTTAGACCAAAATCAACCTTTGGTCAAAAATTTATTCATTTTTAAGCCGCTTGTTTTAGATTAGGACATTTATTATATTTCATTTAAAGAATGGTTAAAAAATGCCATATTCAAATTTTAAACCAAACCATTTTGAATATAGGGTTATACATAATATAAATTTAACTATAAATATTATTTAGAAATAATATTAATTTATCTACATAAAGATATTTTTTTAATAATTTTTAGACATTAAATAATTAAATTTAATTGTGACACCATGATGATTTAATAATTGATTTATTAATGGATGAATCAAATAAATGATATTAATAATATTAAAATAAGTATAATATTAATTAATTAATGACATAAACTAATCTTATCAATAACTTAGACATTTTAGTGACATAATGGAAGTATTGGTTTGATGTTACGTGTTGGTTTGATATTTTAAAAATGCAAATATTGAATAGTAACAAAATTGATATAAAGGATATTTTAAAATAAATACTATTTTATTAAATGATATAAAAGTCATAATAATATGAGGTTAGACCAAATAACTTGGATAGTTATAATTTTTTTATAAATTATCCACTTTAGTTTCGTTTGGCAATTTATAGTAACTATATTAACCATGTAATATAAAAATACTAGAAGACATGATAAGAGTTAAACTATTTAACTAAGGGTTAAATCTAAAAGATATGGTTAATTTTATGACATAAAAATGTATAAAACCTATTTTATGAGATGATTTAGAACCATCATAATCTTATCATTTAAATAAATCAATTTTGAGCTATTCAAAACTAAAAATCATTTTACAATAAATTAATATTTCATGATTTTCCTAAAGTGTCTCTCGCCTCTCTTATAAAATGGAACCTACATTTTTCATTAACTCACACCTTTAAAGCATTTTGGTTCGTCCAAACCCAACCCATTTCTACTTTAAACACACCTCACATCGTCATATAGTTGTAACATTGGATAGAAAGCCATTCTAGGGAGCCATTTTGTTCAAATCAAAAGGAAACACCCGAAGAAGAGGTAATTCTTTTATCAACCATTTGAATGTTCCTTTCTTCTTCTAATTCCTATTTCTTTGTTATTTCCATATCAAAATACTAAATCTAGTATCATCGATATATTTATATGTTATTATAATCATGGTACAACCATATTCATCATTTTATCCATCTTATGAATAACAATATCACCATACGTGCGTACGCACAACTTACCGTCTCGATGTCATGTGGTAATTTTTTATTCAAAACTATTTTTTTTGGATTGGTATAATGATGAGTATAATGGATAAAAATAATTATTATAACATTATAATTATTATTTATACTTAATATACCATCCAATCTCATAATTTTTAACAATTAAGGGAATGATACCATCGCCCTTGCGTACGTACGGCCTATCATCTCCATAATGTGGTGAGATTCATTCTCTACGTTAACCATTCAAGAATGATTATAAAATTTATTTGATGAGTAAAAAGAATAATTATGAACTTAATTTAATTTTGTATATGAATAAAATATATCATATTCATAACAAACATGACTTACATGATAAAATAGGAATGGGAAAATGAAGCAGTTAACACCCCAAACAATGGTAATACTAAAATATTATTACTAAAGTGATATAAGAGAATAATATATGATATCCTAAATATGGATATGGTCCTGATATAATTTAATAACATTTTTAACCATTATACCGGAGGCTAAATCACCCTTGACTAAAGGAAAGTATAAGGTAAGGGTTAATTTCACAATCTCTTTATTTTTCGATATTGTTTATACGTAATTATCTACTGGGGAAACCTTTTTACCCATGTCCATATTTCATTTAATGTATTTTATAATATTATTGAAATTTGGTTAAATAATTTTTTACCCATGTTTGAATTTTTATAAAACATTTTTAAAGGAATATTTCTATCGCTTTCCAAACGATGTACATTATGATCTTTTAGACAAATTAAGGAAAGAATATTTTTTAACATATACGGTGCAAGCGGCTGTTTTTCACCATTACGAAGCATTAACATTTTAAATATTCCTGTATAATCTTACAAGATTATTTTCAATGGAATTTTTTTATTTTACAATTGTGCGGCTTTTAAATTATTTTAAAATAAAAGAGATATTTCTCTCAAAGAGTTTTAATGAATTTATTAGATTATTTTCATCTATGTCAACATCTTTTGTTAGATTTTATGCTTGATTGAGGATGATTTGTTATGATAAAATATTCCAAATTGTATTGAAGGTTTTATGATATCTTTGATTACAGATGTACTATTTTTATACCATTTATGATTTATGGTTAAAGTATTAAGTTTTAATAGGAATGTTTATGTCATGGTTCACCCATTCCATAAGAGGAATGAATTGGACTTAGTAAGTGATGGGAGGGGCTCAATATAGCCCCTCAATGTGTTGTTAGGTCACAAGAGACAAACTAATGTCTTGGAAAAAGGCATTGAGAATATGGTAATGGTCTTGGCACGAGGCCTTGACAGTACGGTTATGATGTCTGAAATTATTAATTTCCTCATTATGAGATTAGTTATTGATATTGAATTGAGTAATCAAATAGTAGAATATCCATTTTAAAGTTTAAATGACATTATTTGATTTATTTTTTCTATATTATGCTTAAAATTATTTTAAAAAGTCTTGTGTTTTAGTTTTATACATTTCCTTAAATGTTTATACTTATTTATGATAGCTTCTTCTATATTTTGTTATCCTTACTGAAGCATATAAGCTCACCCATTTCTTATGTTTCATTTTCCCCAGGATGTGAAGAAATATATTATGATTGACATGCAGGGATAGTCTAATGAATATGGGTGTTTAAAAATAAGAAATTATATTTTTTTAAAATTCAATATTTAATGTAAAACTTATGTTTATATCTAGTTTTTCCAAGGCTACTAAACTTATCAGTCATTCATGATTTGATTATCTTTTGATCATGCCAATGTGGTAAAATAATGCACCAACTCTGGGAAACTGGGGTTGGGGTGTTATAGTTGGTATTAGAGGAAGTTTATTAAAATCCTTGGAAACTAGATTTATAAAACAACCTTGATTATATAACATTACCCTAAGATAAACTTTGAGGATAAGTTTTGAAGAAAATCCTTGAATTTCGGTAAAATAGAGATTACGTGTGTATTTTTCTCAAATACATCCATGTCTGGATACTTCAAGTGAACTTGGTTCTCACATAGATGTACGTAGTGGTAAAAATTTGGACAAGGTGTTCTGAGTTTGACTCAGGGTAACCTGGTACATGACAACGGGCCTTACTACCCACTTGGTTTGACACTCCTATGGGATATGTTTAGGATAACTCATATTTTATTTACAAACCATTATGAAGGATTTATGATTAACTATGTCCTCAAAGAAACCATGTTTATGATTATCGATTAGATATGCATAATATTTTCAATTTATGTTAAGTATTTTACTAGTTTGGAATCATGAATTTTGATTCATAACATAATCTAGTGTATGCCATTGTCTAAAAACGGTGCCCAGTGGAAGAAATAGAAATCATATAAAGGCATGTAATCCATGTAGGAATATCCCTCTTATGCAAGATAATGATAGTGGAGCCATTGATACAACTAGTATTAAACAGCTTATGAACATACTGGGAAAACCGACTCAAGTTATGAATTATATCATTACCTTTATGGAGCATCCTGACCCACAATGTAGAGGATGAATGTCAGACCACTTCATGAGACAACAACCTCCAACATTCAATGGGACTACAAATCCTTTTGTAGCTGAATAGTGTAGAAGTTACTTAGAGAAAATATTTCTCACTTTGGGGAGTAAGGAGAGGGAAAATATTGTTATGGAAGTCTATCATCTTTATAGAGATACATATCAATGGTGGTCATTGATTCAAAACATGAAGCAGGATAAAGAGGTCACAATTATGGAATGAAGGGAATTTAAATAACTCTTCCTTGAAAAATAATTTCCTCGTGATCTATGAGAGGATATAGAAAATAAATTTTATAGTTTAAGGCAATAGAGTATGATAATGTTGCAAAGTATGAGGATAACTTCATGAGGTTATCAAGGCATGCTTCAGAATACATACATAACTCAAGAAGTAAGATTGATCTATTCATTGATGGGTTAAAACCGTCCCTCTAATGTAACAACCCGAGATTTTATAAGATATATTCGTTTTAATTTCTTTCATATATTCTGTTGTACGCTACAACAAGATTATCTTGCGCTATACACAACACCGTATTAGCTTGCAGTATACGGAACACTAATCTTGGATCGTGTTACACAAAATTTCATCTTTGTTTGATAGAAGTTATTCTACGCAACATTGAGTGTATATATATATATATATTCAATGTATAAATGAAATATGGTTGGATTATGTTATACAAAACAACAAAGGAGTCTTTCACTACACGCAACCCTGGCTTGGCTTGCATTACACGCAATCGCGACCTTCCTCGATAGCGTGTGTTGTACGCAATACCAGGTTTCACTAAACAATGATATATTGTTATTATATTATTATGGACTAGACATTATGAATATTATTAACTACATTTTGAATTTTATAACATTATTATTCATCTTACACATTTTCTAGAACAATTTAAGAGTAAAAAATAAATTTTTCAGGTAAAATAAGTATTTTTCAAAAAAATGCAGTTTTACCGCCTTTTGATGGCACACCCACATTAAATATAGTTTTTGAAACGGTTATAAGTTCAATTTGACAAACTAAAATTCTTGTTTGGAATCAGGATATAAAAATTTACTTTGGATAAAGTTTTGATACTTTTCTGATAACTTTCATGTTTTGATGAATAGTAAAAATACGCTAATTTTTAATTAAAAACAACTTTTTTCATTAAGATAAATTATATGGTTAAATTATAATATTGAATGGTTTTGAAGTATAAATAGAATATATTTTTACCATTTAATATAATTTATGTCATTAGCATTGATTTTACCTTGAATTCGTAGGTTAAATCAATGCAATCTTTTGTAATGTTTTAAACAAAAACTCGTTTTCTTTCGACAACGGGATTAATTTTAATTTAATTTCTGAAACTTTTGTGTATTGAATTTGGAAAAATGGATTCCATATTTGGAATTTGTGGGTCCAAATTATATTAATAGACTAATTTTTATTTTTGGGCTTTATGAATAGTAACCACGGTAAATTTTATTTACCCTAGTTAAAGGTAAATCGGGTAATTAAGGGTAAATATAAGTTTATAAAATTAACCTAACACATTCCAAAATCCTATCGGATTACTAAAAGTCAAACCATATCACCTAAGGGTCGGATTAGAATCATTTAATGGACTTTTTTCCATGAAAATAATTTAATTATTATTAAAACCAAAGAAATTGACAACATGTCACCTTCTTAAATCTTATAAGTATAATAATTTTAGTTTAGTGATAAACTTCATGAAACATCATATAAATGTAGTATCCAGAAAGCTAATAAAATTATATACATCATATGAATTTATTTATAATTTTGAGGGATTAAATAATTATCATCAATTATGACACAATAGTGATGCAGAAATTGTTTATCTAGTGAAAAATCAAGAATATAGTTTTTATTAAACTAATAGTGATCATAAAAGGCACAAAACCCTGAAAAAAACTTATTGGACATGTAAAGTTAAACCATAACCATCTAATTGTTTAATATTTGACCATTTGGAGCCTTATAAAAGCGATTGTGACACTTATATTATTTTATTTTAAATGATCCCAAAGTTGTCACCTTCATAATTTAATAAATATATAAATTTAAATATTGTGAGTTTAAGATGTTAAACTCGATTAAAATTACTATTGGGAATTTTAATAGATTTATCTTCATCATAGGATTTTATTTTTAATATTTATGCAACAAATAAGTATATTAAATAATTATACAAAACGGTTGTAGTAATTATTTTATAAAGTGATAAACCAAATAAATAGTTTTAAAAATAATAAAATAAATATTATATGAACTATTTAATGTGTTCCACTAATTTTATAGATACATATGATCTATAATGAATCTATTAAATCTTTTTAGTTAGAACATATCTTCTGTATATATTTTATTTAAATTCAAATAAATGAATAGTGTCAAAATTGACAGTATTATTATTTTATAAAAATAACATATTATAAAATTGTTTAAAAATCACAAAAAAAATTCAAAATTATAAATTTAAATTTATATGGTCTAAAACTTTATAAAGTATCCAATTATAGACAATTCACAACAAATAAGTAATTATTTGTTATAATTTAAATTTTAGAATGTTATTACCACAAATAAAATTAAATTGATTAAATAATGATAAATCAAGTTGATAATGTTTAAAATAAATTCATAACATGTCTAAATTTTATTGGTTGATTATATTAAAACCCTATATCATATAATATTCAGATATGAGTCATTTTGGAAGTTTTTAAGTGGGGTTGGGATTTAATCTAAACTAATATTTCTTATATTTACAAAGGTGCCCCTCTCCTCCCTTATAAAAGGGAATCTCATCCCTCTCTTCCTCACACCAATTTGAGCCTTTAAGCTCGGCCAAACCCTGACCATTTCCCTTCTCAAATTCCCTAGAAACATCCTAGAGGTCCTGGTTTTCTTCAAAGACCAATTTCAGTAACCTAAGAGGAGGATTCAAAGAGGCGTGTCAAAGAAGAGGTAATATCCCTTACCGATTCTTTCAATTTTCTTTCTTCTTCAACTTATTCTTATTTAGTTGTTTCATTATGAAGTAATAACATAAGTATACCTAATATACTGATATGTTATTATAAATATGAAACAACCCTATTTCACCTTCTATCCATCCTACGGAAAACAAAATCACCGCGCGTGCGTACGTACGGAATACCGTCTCCATGCCGTGGTGTAATCTGTTTTCCACCAACAACTTACATGGATGGGTATAATGGTGTAAATAATAACTATATATGGTTATTATAACATCATACTTATTCTGATATATTATACCATCCACTCCAATTCTATAATTATGGGAACGATATTATCGCTCGCGCGTACGTACGGACTACCGTCTCCACAACGCGATGTGATTCATTCTCCATGATTGACCATACATGAATGATCATAAAGTTTATATAATGAATAATAATGAAATATATGAAAGAATAATGCTTCTGGATTTATGTATATATATATGTATGTCATCTATTTAATTCCATTCAATTCAATAAGGAAACGAAAACAACGTTCATGCGTACGTACGACCTACCATCTCCATGAACGGTGTATTTATTTCCATTTGTCAATCTATTATATATATGTATATTCTGAATATATATTATATATAATTAATGTTTTATATTCTGGAATTAATTAATCATGATCTAAGTAATCATATGAATAATTACAAGTCAAAACACGGACGACAAATGAAATGATTTTACCCAAAACGCTCTTTAACATGGAATTTACAAAAGAACAGGTAATATAAAGTCATAATTGAACCATATATGATATCATAACGATGAATATGATTCGGTAATAAGTCAATGACATTATTTAAATTATTATACATGAGTTTCGGATACGTACGAATCATATCGGACCTAAGGTAAGGGATAATTTCACAAATCTCATTTTTATCCGAGATTGCTTATTCATAAGTATTTACTGGGGTTATTGTTATCTTCTATGTACATGTTTTATATAAAGTGTTTTCATGTATGTTTATTGTTTTTTTACCCAATTTTTATTTTTACTACATGGTATGTATGGAATCTTTCTTTTACAAGGTACTTTTTGACTTTTCCGGCAAAAGTACGAGAAAAATGTTATTTTTAACGTATACGACGTGAACGGATTTTTACGGTTTTATAAAGTGTTATTTTCATGATGTTTCATCCAAAATATTTCATGACTATTTTAAAAAAAATATTTGTCTTTTAAAATTTCATGACTTTTTGTGGAAATAAATTGATTTTGAAAAAGAAATGATATTTTCCTCAAGAATTCATTTCAAGTGTTTTATCAAAACCATTTTCCATCTAAGATGGCATTATTTAATATGTGTATATTTCAAGTATAATGTCTCTATGATTTACATGGTTTCACTTTTCTTATTATGAAATGATATCCATTTCTTTTATATGGATTATGTGATGATGGGAAGATGTTTATGAAACCCATTTTATTTGTTATGAATGATGTATGTTTATTTTGTGGCACAAGTAAGAATGATTCCATTATGAGATGGATGAGACCTATATATACCTCCAATGAATTGGGTAAAGATTTATATCTCATGAGATAGACATGGCTGGAATGGTAAGTTAATCTGGTTCAGTGTTACAGGACTGAAACGAGGAGTGAACTCGATTCAGAAAGGGACTTTGTCCACTAAGATGGTCTTGGCAGCAATGCCTTGGCTACTATGGAAATCATAAGATGTGCTGAATGGTTTCCACAATTACATTTTTTATTCCCATTATATTTTATCATGGTTGATGTTCCATTTTGATATATGCTATACGTACTTCCACGATTTATGTCTTTGCTCAAGATTTTGATGTTTAAATTTCATGTTCAAGTTTTTGGTTTCAAATGTTTATGGATTGTTTTATGTTCCCTATGTTTACCCTTACTGGGCATTTGAGCTCACCCCTTTTATGTTTTCTTTTCCCCCGGATATAAAGAAATGTTTTAGGTAAGGAAAAAAGGGGACATATTTGTGGGAGATGTTGAATATCTTTCACCACGATTAGAATATTATATTCCGAGTTTCCAAAGACACTAAACTATTACGGTCCTTGTGTGTCTGTTTTTGTTATGTACTAAGTATTCCACAAAAGTAATGTAATGTCCATGTACGTCAAGCTTCGGGTCTCTACAATTGGTATCAGAGGAAATGTTTAGTCAACCTTTGGAAACTAGGATGTGAAAACGTTAGTGAGATCCCTAGAGATATTTCTAAGGTATGTCTAGGGATGTCCCTAAGGATAAGTATACGTATAGGATATAGTCCTAGAACTATGGTAACAATCTTAGAATTTAACATAAGATTTTAGATATTGAGGATACTCCCCCTTTACTATGTTGTTTTCCCTAGCATGATTTTTGCCTCTCACACTATTCTTTTTGGGTTTTAGAAAATGGTTGGAAACAGGAAGATTCACGATAATAGAGGATTTGATGGAAAATGGAATGATATTCTTCTTGAGAAACCAAATGATACAAGATTTGGAAGTCCAGACATCGTTATTATGCCTAACCAGCAATCTCGTAATATGATCAATAATCTCAACTTTGGTATGTTTCCCGACTCAGATAATAAGAGAAATATGGAGTTTCGTGATGGTCATAGAGGAAATAATGTTCAATTTCCCTCATGTAAATCATGTGGGAAGAGGCATCAGGGAGATTGTTTCAAAGGGACTAGAAGATGCTTTGGGTGTGGAAAAGAAGTACACAAAGCTAGTAAGTGCAAAGGAAAAGGATCAGTTAACACCATGGACAAGGATAATGGTATTTCTATGACATCAACAATGATTAGATGTTTTAAATGTGGAATGTATGGGAATTATGCAAACCAATGCCCTAAGGGAAAATCTCATGAAGAGAATCAGCATGGTGATATGAGTAGTATTTATGTGGATGATGATGAAGAGACTACAAATGAAATATGAGATGAAAGAAATGATGAATCCCATTCAGTGGTTTAAGAAGATAGTGGAATGATTGTATGTTTATAAAGAATAATGTATGGTACTATGGAATAAAGAATCATATAAGGATTGTTACACTATTGTTTTTCCTAAAGTATTTGAAAGTATATGTTGAATGGTACCGGTAACCATGGAAGGTTATTCAGATATTTTCGGAAAGTAGATGATATGCGCATAATGAAGGGATAAGAAGATAATGAGATGTTTGATTGTATTCATGAGGTCATGACTAATATAAGGACTAAGTGATATTATGGTTTGATTATATAGATTTTTTGAGATTTTGGTATGTTGAAAGAGTTACCTATTGACAAAATTCATGTTTTCACTAAGGTTCTATGGTAATTTATGTTTCAAGAGAATATATGACTAAGGTATTCATGTGTTTGGAATGCAACCAACAAGATATATCTTATGATATATGTGGGATAAATGCTTGTATTCACATTCTTGGTAGATAACCTTTCTAGTAATTGTTTTCATTATACTATGAGCTTGGACCGAAGTATTTTAGATAAGCTTAAATATTGGAATGAATTATGTTGTACATAAGTTAGTATTGTTTAAGGATAGAACTTTTTTTGATATTATTGATGGGATGTTATAGAAAAAGGACAACCTACAGGACGGGCGACCGCCCATCGAGTCAGACAAGGCTGTGGGAATCGAACCCACAACTGAAGTGCGACTGGCCTTTATCACATACCAAGGGCTTACAGGAAGTCCCTGGTTAGTAGAAACTAGTTTTATTTTATTAAGCAGTATGATAGATGAAGTATAAGTCAATTTTTGGAACCATATATGATTAATCTCACTATAGATGGACTTATATTTGATAACTTTTGCAAAATTTTTGTTTGAGATAGATGGAATGACCTGTCATTCTATCATATGATCTGCTAACACTTTGCAAATGAAAAATTCAACTTCATTTATTTAAGAGATGAAATGGAAATTGTCCAAGGAATGACCAACGGTGAGATTGTACCAAAATCAAGAAGGTATTTATTCTAATTCTAATTTCTTCAACTTTAGGGAAATGATCTTGAATACAAAAAAAATGTTGTCCTAGTGTTTTTATATCCGATGAATCAGATGGTACCTTAGATCATAAAAAATTTATGGCTTTCTGATTGTTGGCTTTATCATAGCCATGTTCTCTACCACTCTCTGTCAGAACTTGATGTTTAGATTTCTCTTCCATATCCATATTTTCACCTATGTTCTCCTATATGGAAACCCAATGATGAGTTACTTTGGGTAATCGTTACATTTTATACTTTAGTTTTTAAAATTAAGTTTTAGTATTCTTTTTTACGATGTGGGTTTCTAAGAATAGTAAACGATTTATAACCCCGACGAATTTCGAGGGTGAAATTCATTTTAAGGGGGGTAGAATGTAACAACCCGAGATTTTATAAGATATATTCGTTTTAATTTTTTTCATATCTTCTGTTGTACGCTACACCAAGATTATCTTGCACTATACGCAACACCATATTAGCTTACAGTATACGCAAATCTAATCTTGGATCGTGTTACATACAATTTCATGTTTGTTTGATAGAAGTTATTCTACGCAACATTGAGTGTGTATATATATATATATTCAATGTATAAATGAAATATGGTTGGATTATGTTATACAAAAAAACAAAGGAGTCTTGCACTACACGCAACCCTGACTTGTCTTGCATTACACTCAATCACGACCTTCCTCGATAGCATGTGTTGTACGCAATACCGGGTTTCACTAAACAATGATATATTGTTATTATATTATTATGGACTAGCCGTTATGAATAGTATTAACTATATTTTGAATTTTATAACATTATTATTCATCTTACACTTTTTCTAGAACAAGTTAAGAGAACAAAATAAAATTTTCAGGTAAAATAAGTATTTTTCAAAAAATGAAGTTTTACCGCCTTTTGATGGCGCACCCACATTAAATCTAGTTTTGACACGTTTATAAGTTCAATTTGACAAAATAAAATTCTTCTTTGGAATCAGGATATAAAATTTTTCTTTGGATAAATTTTTGATACTTTTCTGATAACGTTCATGTTTTGATGAATAGTAAAAATACGCTAATTTTTAATTAAATTTTTTTTCATTAAGATAAATTATATGGTTAAATTATAATATTGAATGGTTTTAAAGTATAAATAGAATATATTTTTACCATTTAATATAATTTATGTCATTATCATTGATTTTACCATGAATTCGTAGGTTAAATCAATTCAATCTTTTGTAATGTTTTAAACAAAAACCCGTTTTCTTTCGACAACGGGATTAATTTTAATTTAATTTCTGCAACTTCGGTGTATTGAATTTGGAAAAATGGATTCCATATTAGGAATAATTGTGTCCAAATTATATTAATAGACTACTTTTTATTTTTGGGCTTTATGAATAGTAACTACGGCAAATTTTATTTACCTTAGTTAAAGGTAAATCGGGTAATTAAGGGTAAATATAAGATTATAAAATTAACCTAACACCTACCAAAATCTTATTGGATGACTAAAAGTCGACCCATATCACCTAAGGGTCGGATTAAAATCATTTATTGGACTTTTTTCCATGAAAATAATTTGATTATTATTAAAATCAAAGAAAGTGACAACATGTCACTTTCTTAAATCTTATATGTATAATAATTTTAGTTTAGTGATAAACTTCATGAAACTTAGTATATAGGTAGTCTCCAGAAATATAATAAAATTATCTACATCATATGAATTTATTTATAATTTTTAGGGATTAAATAATTATCATTAATTGTGACACAATAGTGATGCAGAAATTGTTTATCTAGGGAAAAATCAAGAATATAGTTTTTATTAAACAAATAGTGATCATAAAAGGCACAAAAACCTGACCAAAACTTATTGGACATGTAAATTTAAACCATAAAGATCCAATGGTGTAATATTTTACTATTTGGAGCCTTATAAAAGTGATTATGACACTTATATTATTTTATTTTAAATGATTCCAAAGTTGTCACCTTCATAATTTAATAAATATAACAATTTAAATATTGTGATTTTAAGATGATAAATTCGAGAAAAAGTACTATTGGGAACGGTAATAGATTTATCTTCATCATGGGATTTTATTTTTAATTTTTATGCAACAAATAAGTATATTAAATAATTATACAAAACTGTTGTAGTAATTATTTTATTAAGAGATAAAACAAATAAATGGTTTTAAAAATAATAAAATAAATATTATATGAACTATTTAATGTGTTCCACTAATTTTATAGATACATATGACCTTTAATAAATCTATTAAAGCTTTTATTTCGAACATATCGTCTATATATATTTTATTTAAATTCAAATAAATGAATAGTGTCAAAATTGACGCTATTATTATTTTATAAAAATAACATATTATAAAATTGTTTAAAAATCAAAAAAATATTTAAAAATCTTAAATTTATATTTATATTGTCTAAAATGTTATAAATTATCCAATTATGGACAATTCAAAACAAATAAGTAATTATTTGTTATAATTTAAAATTCAGAATGTTATTACAACAAATAAAATTAAATTGATTAAATAAGGATAAATCAAGTTGATAATGTTTAAAATAAATTACTAACATGTCTAAATTTTATTGGTTTATGAGATTAAAACCCTATATCATATAATATTAGGATATGAGTCATTTTGGAAGTTTTTAAGTGGGGCTGGGATTTAATATAAACTAATATTTCTTATATTTCCAAAGGTGTCTCTCTCCCCCCTTATAAAAGGGAATCTCCTCCCTCTCTTCCTCACACCAATTTGAGCCTTTAAGCTCGGCCAAAACCTACCCATTTACCTTCTCAACTTCCCTATAAACATCCTAGATGTCCTGGTCTTCTTCAAAGACCAATTTTAGTAACCTAAGAGGAGGATTCAAAGAGGCGTGTCAAAGAAGAGGTAATATCCGTTACCGATTCTTTCAATTTTCTTTCTTCTTCAAATTCTTCTTCTTTAGTTGTTTCATTATGAATTAATAACATCAGTATCCCTAATATACTGATATGTTATTATAAATATTAAACAACCCTATTTCACCTTCTATCCATCCTACGGAAAACAAAATCATCGCGCGTGCGTATGTACGGAATACCGTCTCCACGCCGTGGTGTAATCTGTTTTTCCACCAACACCTTACATGGACTGGTATAATGGTGTAAAGAATAACTATATATAGTTATTATAACATTATAATGATTCTGATATATTATACCATCCACTCCAATTCTATAATTATGGGAACGATATCATCGCTCGTGCGTACGTACGGACTACCGTCTCCACGACGCGATGAGATTCATTCTCCATGATTGACCATACATGAATGATCATAAAGTTTATATAATGAATAATAATAAAATATATGAAATAATAATGCTACTGGATTTATGTATATATATATGTATGTCATCTATTTAATTCCATTCAATTCAATAAGGAAACGAAAACAACGTTCATGCGTATGTACGACCTACCGTCTCCATGAACGGTGTATTTCTTTCCATTTACCAATCTATTATATATATATGTATATTCTGAAAATATATTATATATAAATCATGTTTTATATTCTGGAATTAAGTAATCATGATCTAAGTAATCATATGAATAATTACAAGTCAAAACACGGACGACAAATGAAATAATTTTACCCAAAACGCTCTTTAACATGGAATTTACAAAAGAATGGGTAATATAAAGTCATAAGTGAACCATATATGAAATCATAACAATGAATATGATTCAGTAATAAGTCAATGAACTTATTTAAATCATTATACAAGAGTTTCGGATACGTACGAAGCATATCAGACCTAAGGTGAGGGATAATTTCGCAAATCTCATTTTTATCCGAGATTGCTTATTCGTAAGTATTTACTGGGGTTATTGTTATCATAAATGTCCATGTTTTATATAAAGTGTTTTCATGTATGTTTAATTTTTTTTACCCATTTTTTACTTTTACTACATGGTATGTATGGAATCATTCTTTTACGAGGTACTTTTTGACTTTTCCGACAAAAGTACGAGAAAAATGTTATTTTTAACTTATACGGCGTGAATGGATTTTTACGGTTTTATAAAGCCTTTTTTTCATGAAGCTTCCTCCAAAATATTTCATGAATATTTTAAACAAAATATTTTTCTTTTAAAATTTCATGACTTTTTGTGAAAAGAAATTGATTTTGAAAAAGAAATGATATTTTCCTCAAGAATTCATTTCAAGTGTTTTATCAAAACCATTTTCCATCTATGATGGAATTATTTCATATGTGTATGTTTCAAGTATAATGTCTCTATGATTTACATGGTTTCAATTTTCTTATTATGAAATGATATCCATTTCTTTTATATAGATTATGTGATGATGGGATGATGTTTATGAAACCCATTTTATTTGTTATGAATGATGTATGCTTATTTTGTGGAACAAGTAAGAATGATTTAATTATGAGATGGGTGGGACCTATATCTCCCTCCAATGCATTGGGTAAAGATTTATATCTCATGAGATAGACATGGCTTGAACGGTAAGTTAATCCGGTTCAGTGTTACAGGACTGAAACGAGGAGTGAACTCGATTCAGAAAGGGACTCTGTCCACTAAGATTGTCTTGGCAGCAATGCCTTGGATACTATGGAAATCATAACATGTGCTGAATTGTTGACACAATTACATGTTTTATTTCCATTATATTTTATCATGGTTGATTTTCCATTATTATATATTCCTTACGTACTTCCACGATTTATGTCTTTGCTCAGGATTTTGATGTTTAATTTTCATGTTCAAGTTTTTGCTTTCAAATGTTTATGGATTGTTTTATGTTCTCTATGTTTACGCTTAATGGGCATTTGAGCTCACCCCATATATGTTTTCTTTTCCCCAGGATATAAAGAAAGGTTTTAGGTAAGAAAAAAAGGGGAGATCTTTATGGGAGATGTTGAATATCTTTCACAACAATTAGAATATTATATTCTGAGTTTCCAAAGACACTAAATTATTACGATCCTTGTGTGTCTGTTTTTGTTATGTACTAAGTATTCCACAAAAGTAATGTAATGTACATGTACATCAAGTTTCGGGTCTCTACATCTAATAGTCATTGGCCTCAAAATATTTCTTATCATATGAAGATATAGTCTCATGTACTATCAAGATGGAAAATGAATTCTCTAAGTCTTATAACTTTAAAAGGAATCAAGAAAAGAAGAGGGCCTCTAAACACTTTGAGAAAATAAATATGGGGAATAAGGGAAAAGATGAATTTACAACCTAAAGTAATTGTGGGATGAAACGCCCCAAGACTTTCCTAAAGGGGAGGGGAGTTTGTTACAAGTATGCAAAAAAAGGACACCAAACTCGTGATTGCAAGGGAAAAAAATAGGTTGTAAACGTTCAATGCTAAAATTGCAAAGAAATGGGTTATTATGAAAATGAATGATCTAAGCATCAAAGAAACTTTCCTTAGAAAAGGACGAGGGAGCGATGCCAAGATTATGCGATCACAACTACTGAGGTTGAAGTTTGAAATGACATGGTGGCATCTACTATAATTGTCTCCTCAAATTTATCCAAAGAATTATTTGATTCTAGATCCTCACATTCCTTTATATCTTCTTAGTTTGATTTAAAAAATAGATATTTCCAATTCACTTTAACAAGGGAGTTTTCAGTCAAAACCCCTAAGAGAAGTATCATTACAACAAAGATATGTCAGGAAGTTCCAATTATAGAATATAAACGTACTGTATATGATGACTTTATCATTATACCTATGTCCGACTTTGATATAATCCTTAGTATAGATTAGCTATAAAAATAATATGCGAAAATATATTACAGGAATATGGAAGTTATGATTTGTGAGGATGATGTAGAATCCATTATCTTTAGAGTATAAATTTCATCATCTGATTCTTATTTAGTTTCATCCTATATAGCTCTTCTAAATGAAATACTTAGGGAGGAAGAGAAAACATCATCCATGGGTGAAGAAAGAAATATTAGAATTGAGGATTTCCCTGTTGTATAAGAATATATTGATGTATTTCCATAGGATTTACATGAACATCCTGTAGAGAAAGAAGTTGAGTTTAATATTGATTTAATCCCTAATGAAAGACCAATATCAAAAACTGCCTATAGAATGACCACTATAGAATTAGTAGAGCTGAAGAAACAATTAGAGGAGTTGAGTAAAAAGGGATTTATTTTCCCTATTGTTTCTTCATGGGGAGCCCCAATTCTTTTTATTAATAAGAAAGATAAATCAAAGAGGCTATGTATTTACTATAGAGAAATAAATGCTATTACCATAAAGAACAAGTATCCTCCACCTCACATTGATGATCTATTCGATCAACTTCATGGAGCTCAATATTTTTCATACATTGAAATTTTTACTGGATATCATCAATTATGTGTAAAAAAGAAATATATTACAAAGACAACTTTATGAATGAGGTATGGTCATTATGAATTTACAATAATTCCATTTGTATTGACTAACGAACCCTATGTTTTCATGGATCTAATGAACAGAGTGTTCAAGGAATATCTTGAATATTTTTTATTTGTATTTATTGATTATATCCTGATATATTCCAAAAGCTATGAAGACCATGAGAACCACCTGTGTATTATTATGAAATCTCTTAGAAGATATGAATTATATGATCAATTTAGAAAGTGTGAATTCTGGCTTCCAGAAATTTCTTTTCTTGACCATATTGTCTCCAAATATGGAATCTCTATTGATATTTCAATAACAGAATCAATCAGAGAATGGTAAGAAATAACAAGTATAACTGAGGTATAAAATTTTATTGGTTTAGCATGTTACTATCAGTATTTTGTCCAGAATTTTTCTTGACTGGAAAACCCATTAACCAAGATCACACGGAAAGGGGTTAAATTAATTTGGATAAAAGAGTGTGAAGAATGTTTTGAATAATTGAAGGGAAGACTAGTAAATGCTCCTAACTTGATTCTGCCATCTAGGAATCATGTGTTTGTGATTTATAGTGATGCATCAAGGAAAGGACTTAGTTGTGTCCTTAAAAAAATGATAGGGTTATTTCTTATGAATAAAGGCAATTAAAATTCATGAACAAAACTACCCAACTCATGATTTGGAGTTATAAGTAGTAATATTTGCTCTAAAGATTTAAATACATTATCTATACGGTGAAAGATGTGAGATATATACTGCTCACAAGAGTTTGAAATATATTTTTTCTCACAAAAAGAACTCCACATGAGATGAATGAGATGGATTGAGCTACTCAAGGATTATGATTCCACAATACACTACCTTCCATGAAATGAAAATAAGGGGGAATATGATTTGAGTAGAAAATACCATGGAGTTATAAAAAATTAGTGTTGAAAGGGAACATATTTTTATGGATCTAGTAAAGATGGATATGAGAATTATCATAGAAGGTGAAAAATCAATACTCTTTAAAATGGTTTCAAAACCTTCTTTATTGGAAATGATAAAAAGTTATTAGTCTGATTCTGATGATTTTAAAAAGAAAATTAAAGTTTTGAATGATGAGAGACTGATTGACTTTTTATTTGAAGATGGTGTTTTGAAATTTGGAAAGAGACTTTGTGTTCCACCTATACCTTTGATAAAAATGGAATTATTGGATGATTCTCATAGCTCGAATTTCTCTATACACCCTAGTGGAAATAAGATGTATAGAGATTTGAAGGAACATTTTTGGTGGGACAACATAAAGAGGGATACTACTGATTATGTGCCAAGATGACTGTTTTTCAATAGGTGATGGTCGAAAGACAACATCCTAGAGGTTTCATGAAATCTTTTCCTATGCCTGTGTGGAAATGAGATGATATTACGATGGTAATTGTCATAGGACTATAAAAGAATCTAAAAAGAAATGATGTGATATGAGTTATTGTTGACCGTCTTACCAAATCAGCACATTTTCTTACTATAAGAGAAGATTTACCAATTGAATGTTTTTTAAGAATATATATTAATGAAGTTGTAAGACTTCATGGTATACCCCTATATATTTTTTTTGACCATGATCCCCATTTTACATCACAATTCTAGAAAATTCTTCAGAAGTCCCTAGATAACGAGCTTTGTTTGAGAACATCATACCACCCTCAAAATGATGGATAATCAGAATGGACTAATCAAACTTTAGAATACTTTTTGATATCTTTCTCACTTTAATCTCAGGGTATGTGATTTCAGTATTTACCTACAGTAGATTTTTTCTATAACAATAGCTTCCATTAAAGTATTCATATGGCACCATATGAAGCGTTATATGGAAAGATATATCATACACCAACTTGTTATGATAATGTTGGTGAAAGAAAACTCTTAGGCCAAGAACTTGTTGAAGAAATGGCAGAAAAGGTAAAATCTATTCAGAACCCTATCAAAACAGCTAAAAGTAGGCAAATGAGATATGCTAATAGCTGAAGGAAGGATTTGTAATTTCAAGTGGGAGATCATTATTTTTTGAAGGTATCTCCATGTAAGGGTGTTATATGATACTATAAGAAGGGAAAATTAAGTCCCAGGTACATCAGACCTTTTGAAATTCTGGAATGAATTGGAGATGTATCTTACTGTTTGGCAATGCTGCCAAATCTATCCCAAGTTCATGATGTGTTCTGTGTGTCAATTATAAGTAAATACATTCCAGACTCAATGCATGTACTCACCTATGAAGAAATAGAACAAAAACTTGATTTTTCTTATTGTGAAGAGCCCATAAATATTATTGATACCAGAGAACAAGTGTTGAAAAATTAGATGACTTGTCTCGTAAAGGTTCTTTAGAGAAGCCCTAAAATGGAAGAGGCGACGTGGGACCCTGAAGAAATTATAATGAAGACCCACCCGAATCATTTTATGAAGTGATATTATATTAATTTTGAGGATGAAATTATTTTAATGGGGGAAGAATGTACCACCCCATGCTTCCACAGTACGCTTCCTTTTAAATAATTCAATAACTTGTGCTACATGCAACATCGAGTTCGAGCTCACCATGACCTTTAAAACTAGCCTTAAAAACAGTTATAAAAAGTATTAACCAAATTTTAAAATTTTACAAATTTTATTTTTCAAAATACACTTCATTTTTGAATTCATAAGATCAAAATTAGCTTATGGTTAAATTTTGGTAATTTTCTGAAAAGTTTCAATTTTTGATGTATAGCGAAAAACACTGCATTGATTTTAAAAACCCATATTTTTTTATTTAAATAATTATTTTAATTTAAATTTATTTTAAAGTCAAAATTGATACATAATAAATATATTAGTCTAATTTTAGTCATTGGAGTTATTTTATAATAGAATAAGATATATAAAATTTTATTGAACTTTTGAACGTATCTTCTACACACATTCTAGGAACCTTTACAAATTAGAACTAAATATAAATTTACCACTTCTGTGAATTGAATTTCAAAAATACAATATACATGATAGTAATTAGGGTTAAAAATTTGGCCTAATAAGATCAAAATAATTTTTGGCGAATAGTAACTTTTGAATTTTATTTACCACAGTTAAAGGTAAATAGGGCAATTAAAGGTAAAATTAATATTATAATAGTATAAAATCACCCTAACACATGTCCTAATTATATTTGATAACTCTATTTCGATCAAAATCAACCTTAGGTTAAAAATGTGATCTTTTTAAGCCACTTGAGTTAGATTAGTACTTTTATTATATTTTATTTAAAGAAGAGTTAAAAATGTCATATTACAATTTTAATAACTAAACCACTTTTAATATTGGGTGATACAACATATAAATTTGACTATAAATATTCATTATAAAGATAAGAAATTTATATACATAATGATATTTTTTAATACTTTTTGGACATTAAATATTTAAATTTAATAATGAGACCATGATGATAGAGTAATTAATTTATTAAAGGAAGAATCAAATAAATGATATTAATAATATTAAAATAATTATAATTTCAATTAATTGACGACATAAACTAATTTTATAGATAACTTAGAAATTTTATTGACACATTTTAAGTATTAGTTTGAAGTTATCATTTTGTTTTGATGTTTTTAAAAATGAAAATATTTAATTGTAACAAAATTGACATAAATGATATTTTAAAATAAATACTATTTTATTAAATGATATAATAGTCATAAAAATATAAGGTCCAATCAAATAACTTTGATAGTGTTAAAAATTTCATAATTGATCCACTTTAGGTTCTTTTGGAAATTTATAGTAACTATATTAACTATGTAGAATAAACATACAAAAAGACACAGTAAGAGTTAAACTATTTAACTAAGGGTTAAATCTAAAAGATATGGTTAATTTTATGACCTAAAAAAGTATAAAACCTATTGGTTGAGAGGATTAAGAACTATAATAATATTAGCCTCTAAATAAATAAAATTGGAGCTTTTAGAAACCGATTTTCTTTTTATAATAAATTAACATTTTATGATTTTTCCTAAAGTTCCCCTCACCTCTCTTATGAAAGGGATCCTTCATTTCTCTTTAACTAGCACCTATAAAGCGTTTTAATTCAGAAAAAACTTTCACATTTCTCATAAAAACCTCCCTCAATTCATCCTAGAGACATAACGTTGGGAATAAATACATTCTATGGAGACATTTTGTTCAAATCAAAAGAAAACACCTGAAAAAGAGGTAATTGTTTTATCAACCCTTTCAATGTTCTTTTTTACATATACTTACTATTTCTATTTTTTCACTATAAAAATAATAAATACAGTATCATCAATATACTGAGAAGTTATTATAATCATGCTAAAACCATATTCTTAATTTTATCCATATTACGAATAACAATATCACCATGTGTGTGTACACACGACTTACCGTCTCCACCCCATGGCACAATTTTTTATTCAATAATAATTTGTTGGGATGAGTATAATTATGAGTATAATGGATATGAATAACAAATATAACATTATAATTATTCATTTTAATTAATATACCATCAAATTTCATACCATTTAACTATCATGGGAATGATACCATCACTCGTGCATACATAAGAGATACCGTCTCTATGACACGATGAGATTCATTCTCTACATTGACCATTCAAGAATGATTATAAAATTTATAGGATGAGTTAAAATAATAATTATGAACTTAATTTCATTCTGGATGTGAAGAAAATGTATCCTATTCATAAAAAACATGACTTACATGACAAAACAGGAATGAGAAAATGAAGCAGTTAACACCCGAAACAAAGGTAATTCTGAAATATTATTACCAAAGTGATATAAAAGGATAATATACGATATAATTAATATGGATATGGTCTTTTCATACTTTAATAACATGTGTTAACAATTATACAAGAGTATAACTTAACCTCTACCAATGGAAAGTATAAGGTACGGGTTAATTTCACATTCTCTATATTATATGAGATTGTTTATACATAAGTATCTACTGGCATAACATTATCATCCATGTCTATTTCTCATTAAATGAATTTCAAAATATTATCTAAATTTGTTTAATGAAACTTCTACCAATTTTTGAGTTTTTATAAAATATTTTTAAAGGAATCTTTCCATCTCTTTCCAAATAATGTACTTTATAATCTTTTCGACAATTTGAGGAAATAATGTTTTTTTAACTTATACGGCGCGAGCATCTATTTTACACCATTATGACACCTTAACATATTTAATATTCCCATACAATATTACAAGGTTATTTTCAAAGTAAATATTTTATTTTATAATTGTGTAGATTTTAAATAATTTCAAAGTAAAAGGGATATTTCTCTCAAATAGTTTTAATGAATTTATTAGATTACTTTCATCTATATCAACATATTTGGTTGGATTTAACGCTTGATTGAGGTTGATTTATTAGGATACAATCTTTCAAATTTTATTTAAGGTTTTATGATATTTTTTACTGTATATGTTCTATTTTTATACCATTCATGGTTTATGGTTAAAGTATTGACATTTAGTATGCTAGTTTTAATATGAATGTTTATGTCATGTTTCACCCTTTTCATAAGAGTAATGCATTAGACTTAGTAAGTGACGAGAGAGGCCCTCTATTACCCCTCAATGCATCGATAAGTCTCATGAGAGAAACTAGTGTCTTGGCACAAGGCATTGACATTATGGTAATTATCCTGGCATGATGCCTTGACAGTATGGTTATGATGTTCGGTATTATGCATTTCTTCATTATGAAATTAGTTATTTATATTTCATTGATTACTCAACTAGTAGAATATAAATGTTAAATTTTAAATGGAATTATTTTATTTATTATTTACATTTTATTCTTATTATTATGTTTAAAAGGCTTGTGTTTCAGTTTTACACCTTGCCTTAAAATTTTATGCTTATTTATGATAGTT
This sequence comes from Viscum album, assembly GCA_963277665.1. Taxonomy (NCBI): domain Eukaryota; kingdom Viridiplantae; phylum Streptophyta; class Magnoliopsida; order Santalales; family Viscaceae; genus Viscum; species Viscum album. Next base: position 140,236 of record CAUJRU010000773.1, read on the forward strand.
TCTACTATATTGTTTATCCTTACTGAGAATCTGAGCTCATCCCTTTCTTATGTTTCATTTTCCATAGGATGTGAAGTAGTATATTATTATTTTCATATAGGTATATTCTAAGGAATATGGATGTTTAAAAAGGAGACACTATGTTGTTTTTCAATTCAATAATTAATGTAAAACTTATACTTGAATTGAGGTTTTCGAAGGATACTAAACTGATCGGTCCTTCGAGATTTAATTTTATTAGGATAATGAAAATGTAATAAAATAGTGAACTAACTCAGGGAAACTATGGTCAGGGAATTACAAGTAATTACTCAAGTGACATAGGAAGGTCTAGTGTATTAGCATGTGATATTCCCCCAAGAATAAAGGGATAAGGGTGAATTGTGTAAAGGGTGTTGCTTTAACACCCTTATGGGTTACCCAAGAGGGAATAAACAAGGGATGAGATGGAGCCAATAATCATGGCCTTGCAATCCTAGACTAAATTGAGAAGAGAGTTTCACAAAGGGAAGTCTAGTTGGTTAACAACTCGGTGATTATTCTACCATGGGGGGATACAGTATGGATTGATCAAGTGATTGTCCTTTATGGACAAGTTACCTATAAAGTATTGACTAGTGAGATGGTAGTGGGTTAAATGGGATTGAACAAAAATTGATTTAATATGGTTTTGAGTGATAACCTACCATGTTTAGAGTATCATGTGGTTCTATAATAGATGAACTTTATAATCTTGGTTATGAGAGGTTGAGTTACAACATAGGGGCCTATGTTACTAAAGAAGGGGTTTCCAAGAGTGATGGGATGAGTCTGGGAAGGTCGAATCCATTCGAGTGTATCAAATTTCCTGATACACATGTGTAAATATTTAATGATATTAGTGGTTTAGAGGATAGAGATTCAAATATATGATTTTCACAGTGTAAAGTGGGTTATGAGTCAAGGGATAAGGTTCAGGGAGTGTGTCTCCCCATGATTTTGATTGATCATCATGTCCCTTTTTTTTACATAGTTTGATATTCGATTCACCACCCTAGAGAAGAAGGCATATATGTCAAATTTTTATTTTGAGGACCTTGCCTACTAGATGGTTTTGATCGAGTATCCAGAATTCATTGGTAAGGGATCAAAGTTATTCATGAGGCTACAATGATTAGTATATCTCGACACTAATGGAAGGTTAATCGAAGCTATTTCTAACCCTATTCTATTATGAGATCATAAGGTTTGGGCACTGGGCTTACATTATAACCAATTGATGATTAGATTGGATGGGTGGACTTTGTAACAACCTATTATCCCAAGGTTATTCCCAAGTCTATTATAGTTTGGACGAGCATACTTTATGAATCATAGTATTCCAAGAGCATTATTGAGAGAATTATTGTTTGAATGGGGAGATTTTATATTTTCCAGTATCCCAAGGCTATACCTAAGTCTATTACCAATTAGATAGGTTGGGATTATGTAACTTAGTATCTTAAGACTATAACCAAGCTTACCCTATCACAAGATCTAGGATTCTTTATCCCACATGGAGGTCCAGTTGTTATGTGGCGTTATTTTCTAGTGGTTGTAATAAAACCATGGGAAACTCTATACCAGTTATGCACTGGATTCCTTGTATGAATCAACTACCAAGGAGGTTTCTTGAGAACCCAATGGTGTAGCTAGTGTTATGAAAGCAATTTTTTACTGAATTCATTCATACCATATATTTCATCACATATATTATGGTTATTATTAGGGCCACTTTTGGTAGTTACCAATTGAGTTTTATGCTCACACCCTACATGTTCACCATGGTTGAAATTTAGATCTCATGTTTAGTGTGAAAGTTAGTGTGAGGGACTTAACACCAGGTGATTGATCTAGTGAAGCTTAGAAGAGATGTGGATAGATGTTTAAGGTGAGGTCGGAGACTAGTGTTTAGAACTCTATTAAAATTTTATTTTCAATTTTTTTCATCATCATCATATATTGTCTCATTAATCAATCTCTTTATTTTATGGAATGTATGATATGTAAAAGTTTCATTCTATTATATCATGATGGTGTTATTTATCATGGTATGTCTTGTACTATAATTCAATGTTGTATTATGATGTATGTTTGTTAAAAATGTTTTTGTTACTTTCCCCATTACTATATGTTATGATACTAAGGGTATAGTCCCCCTATGTGTTATTATCCAAACCTCAGTTCTAGTTGGAAACCTCTACAACATAAGGAGGTATGTTTGTGGTCACGTGAAATTTTGACTCGAGTAAGTGAACAATCATCTAGGTTTGGATGTCACAAAGTATCATCATAACATTTTTTATATTTTCTATGTATTTTTGGCTTGAAAAATGGATGCATGGTCAGTTAAAACTTATGATAGATATCATATTTATGCTTAAACAATACTTATATGGATGGAGATCAAAGTTTCTATGGAGTTAGAATTAGTTTTCTTAGTTTTTATTATTAAATATGAGTTGTTTTGAAATGATATGATGATTGTTGTTATGGATTTATGGTTTTAATCTTAGACTGAGGTGGAAGAAGACATGTGTTCATATATCATACCTGTCACGTATGATCACATGACATGTGAATGATTTTACGTGATTGGGAAAAGAGTTTTCAAAAAGAAAAAGGATTCAATTATTTAAAATTTCAACAATAACTTATTTGATGATTTCATGAGTAATTTTTTGGTGGTGCATACCTTAACCAGATCCCCCCTCTCTTATTCCCAATATTTTTATTATCAAGAAAGACCATTTTTAATGGTTATTTGAGAATCCCCTTGAAATTTAGCAAACATGGAATAACTAATACACTTTTTAATAACAACAATTAAAAAATAATTAATCAACTAACTAGAAAATCAAAATTCAACCACAATATTCAACGAAAAAATATATTGAATAATGGATGATGCTCATCAATTATTTAGTAACAAACCAGTTAGACTAGAAAATGATCCAATCATCAACCATTGGATTCACAGAAAAATTTTATCAGATTAAAAAAGAGGATACCTCTTTCAGTCACACCAGAACCACTCAGTTATTAGCATAAAAGAAATAACACAGTGAACTAATGAACTCCATAAAGAACCACTACTCCATAGATATCAAATGTAAAATTCAGTGTTGCACATAAAAATAAAACAATATAATTCTAAGTAGGTCTTACTAGAACCAAATCAGACCATTGATACATATTTAGGACATTAAAAACATAATGGGTTTTCCAAGATATGTCCTTAAAATCATGATCGGGGTGCCACTTTAAATTTTCATTTAAAGCAGTAATTAAGTGAATCTAGGCCGGCTCACAATCATCCACAACATAAGGAGTAGGGAAAAAGTCTAGGAAAATCACATTGAGTTGTCTATGAAAACAAATTATAGGCTATACGTTGAGGCCCTGGGGGATACTCAACTCCCACACCATTATTTTATCTTCTGGTGATAGATGAAAATCAGTCAACCATGGTACATACCATTCCACCTGATAAGACTTAAAAAAATTTTCATATGTGAGTTTCATCTTTTTAGAGAAAAGGGAGGGGAAAGAAAAATCCTAAAAAACCTATTATACATTGTCCATGGAAACATTCTATTGATCCAGGTTGGAATCCTCCAATACAATAATAGGGTTTCTTGTCTAGTCGAGCGATTCACTAGCCCCACATTCCTCCTTAACCAAATCTGATCATGATAACTTAATAATAATTGACAGAGATTCATATTGTTGATATGCACATTATGTGATGAAAGCTTCAGAGTGTGTGGTGTTTTTATAAGGATTCCCATTTTGGATGATATCCCTATAGTGGATACAATGGAATATGTGTTATATTGAGCTGTGTAAGATGGAAGTATAGATATTGTTTTGTGATTTGTGACCTACAAGAATGTATAGTTTATGGTAAAGGTAGGGAGATCCTAGAGATGATGATATATTAATTAGGGTATGAACATATTTACTTTCTTATGTAATTTCCTAGTTCAGATAGTTATATCCCTGAGAGGGGGAGGGGGTGAATTAGTGATATCTTTTTCTTTTATGTTTCCTTACTAAAAAAAGATTCACCTAATGTTAAATATTTCTTTCCATGATGAAAAACTATTCAAATTCACATCCATTGGAACATAATAATTACAAGGTTCACTACTCAATAAGTGTATCTACATCCTTGGTATGATTTGGAAATGATCCAATACCACACAATCCATTAGAATAAAATCATTTTTGGTGGAATAGAATGAGTAGGATATTACCTTACAATAATGTAGAACTATGATGAATACAATAGTCCATTCAAGTATCACAAAATGATATTAGAAACTTTTTGTAAAAAAAATGTTACATAACTTCTTGACCAACTTTCACAAATAAAAACTTTCAATTCAATTCTTCACTTTCTTACCTAGAAGCTGGTAAGAAATTCTAAGACTTCATAATGATACTCATTCCAATTTTCCATTTTCATTTTCCAAGTACAATTTTTCAATACAAAAAAATATAGCTCTGTCAGAATACATTTGATAAAAATCTGAACTACTTCTTTAATCCATAAATCTCAATTCAATTTCCCAGTCTAAGGATTCAGCCCAATATGATGACCAACTGAATAAAATATTATATCTTCTCTTATGCTTCTTCTATCCACTAAAAATTTTCAACAAAACTCAATCCAGAAACCTCTTATTCTCTCCATAATTCTTTAGCGCTCTACCTTCTCTCTTAATTTCATGAACAATACATCCGACATAAAGTACAAAGTATTTTCTCCTTTTACAGGTGAGCCACATATGTTTAGGTAGGATTCTCAAAACATTTTCCGCTTAAGAAAATTTCCCTAAATTTCAATTTCACTTGAATTTAGAATGCATTTATGACATCATCAATTATACTAAACTCTTCTAGTTTCTTCTTGAACCTTCTTGAATCTTCTCACAAATTTATCTCTACTTCATACTTTCTTTACAATCATCAGTCTGATTCTGATTCTCCACTCTGATTTCCCAATCCAATTTATCCATTACGATTCTCTATACTAATTGAATATATGAAGAAATAGAGAAATTTAGTCTTCTTGTCATGTTTTAGTCAGATTCCATCTTTTCATTCTGATTTCCCATTACAATTATCTATTTTGATGGTCATCTTGATTTCTTAACCCACTTGTAAATCTAGAACTGAAGATATTTCTTTACGTTTCTCTACACCACCTGAAATACTATCTTCCCATTATAATTTCCTCATTACAATGGAAGCATATGTCCAACAATAATTTCTTCATTACATTTATCTGCACAAAATGTAAGAAGGAAATAACATGTCTTCTTATTGCAATTCTCTGACTCAACACTCATTCAAATGTGTTAAAAATAATGGAGACAATAGATTCTTTCAAACCTCTTCAACCACTTCTACATTGTCTTTTCTTCAAAAAGATGAATTTATATCAAATTCAACACAATAGATCATGACCCAACTGAAAAAAGAACTTGAAAACAAAAATTCTTCTTTCTTTTTTAGTGAAATACTAATGATCTTTTAGAAATTAAATTCTTTCTCCTTTATTTATTATAATCACAATCTTCACCCTTTAAATAAATATGTATCTGGCACAATCATTATAATGATATTGAGACCGAAAATATGTAGCTTCACCAACTGTCATCTTCTTCAATCTTTCATCTAGTATCATGAATTCTTTCATGACTTTAAAAACATTGAAGATCAGATTTAACATCGTCTGACTTATAATGGAAAGTATTTTAACTTTCCACTCTTTAAACAAAATATTTCCTTCCTACTTAGCTTGAATATGATTTTCATTAATATGATTGGCGGTACCTATTTTCTTCCAATCAGATTCTCAATATGATTTTTTCTTCTTATCCCTATTTATTTTATCAAGCTAGTTCACAAGTTTCACAATATACTTATGATTTGTGGGAAATAAAAAACCAAAAATCATTTTCAAATTTACATTGAAGTCAGAAAGACTCTAATTCTTCCTCATCATGATTAAACCTTTCATTCCAGACTCAGGGTGATTTTTATGATCCTTTTGTTCCATCAATATTATCCTCAGTCCGAGGAATTTTTCAATAATTGTGAGTCTGATTTCTTGAATATGATGGTCAGTCATATTTTCACTAAAAACAAAGTGAGGTGATTTCTTTTGTTTTTAAACTTCCTTGACAACAAAGTCAAAACATGAATATGATTATCATACTTATCAGCTTGTCCCTAAAAATATTCCCCATTATATTTTATTGTAAACGAAGGTTCATGTAAAGACCCGCAAATTTCAAGGAAAATTTTTTTTCCTAATTTTCTTTGGAATTTTACAAGAGCGCAGCTTCAGACGGCACCTGATTCCGAGGCCCGGTGTGCCCGGAATCAATTTCCGAAGTTTGGCTCGGGTATGTTCAGTGAACGGACGAGCGGGTTTTTCTATCTTTTGAACCGGTGCCCGGAATCAAATTCTGAGGGCACCGATGAAATCGCAGCGCCGGTATTTGCTTAGAAACGCCTCTTCCGGAGTTGCGTTTGCTCAGACGTGGTTTTTAAATTTTGCGGCTTTAAGTCAGAAATAAAATAATGTTTGTGCGACAACTTTATTCTATTTCACTTAAGCTGCTTGGAAGCCACTTGAAGCCACTTAAAGACGGCTTGGACTGAGTTGAACTGGATAGGATGCTATCCAGAAATATCCTACCCTCTTGGTAGGATATTTGTGAGGCAGGGCCCGCACGAGCCCCGCCGTTTCTTTCGCTAAGTAACGCACCCGCGAAAACCCGTCAAAGTAACTGAAAAGTCAACCGACGCGTTTTCTTTAATTCTTAACAGACCATTTAATTGGGCGGTTTATTTCGTGAATTAAATGGACTGTTTCTTCGTGAATTAATTGGGTCGTTACTTATGCGTTTTACGTTTGTTGGCAAAATAATAAAATAGACAAACTTGTCTATTTTGGAGGATTGCTATCGTTGTGCAATTCCTCTGAGCCTCCACCCTCTCCGCGAGGAACGCGAAGAACACGAAGAACGCGAAGAACGCCGGAACCGGAATCCGACGACGCACGATCCGCGACGTCAACAGCTTTTCCGCGACCTTCTTCTTCTTCTTCTTCTTCGGTGCCTCTTCTTCCGCGGCGAACCTGCGATCGGCGGTTAAAGGTGAGAATCGAAACTTCTAAATTCTCCCTTCTTAATTTCATGGCAACGGATTTAATTAATTAAATCCGTTTGTTCTTGATCCGGAGTTTGGCGACGCGACGCCGGATACCCCGACGACGCAACGATCCCCCCTTCTTCCGCGACGAGCGATTCCGCGACGACCTCTCGTCCGACGACGACGACAAGGTAGGGGTTTATTTCCTTGATGATTCATTCCCGTGTTCTTATTTCTTTTAAATAAAGAACCGGCATGAATAATTTCAATTAATTAAAAATTGAAATGCCGTTTAAAAGAAAAGGAGTGAACAATTTTTATCTTTGATTAAAAATTGTTGTAGCCTTTCCTCCCGTTGATTATGACTAACGCGGAGGGTGCGGGTCTAACGAACAAGACCCGGCAACCCTCCGCCGATCTCTTTTGTTGTGCGGATATGGCGGATGACGATGAACCGCGCGGCAGGGGCGATCCGTTGATCCCGCAGTGAAGATCGGCCCCCGGGAGGAGCATCGGCGCAGACGGGAGGCAAAACGGGCCACCGGAGCAACTCCGGCGGCCCGCGGAAGGAGGCGGCGGCGCCGGCGACCGGAGGCGGCGGCGCCCGGCGCGCCGCCGGAGGAGTCCGCCGCGGCCGAGCCGCGGCGGCGGCGAACCGCCGGACCGCGTCCGCGGTCCGGCCATCCAGCACGCGGCCCGCGCGGGCCGCGTTTCTCCAAAGCCGCGGGTTTGACCCGCGGCGGCTCACTCAGCCGCTCGGCCGAAGCCGAGCCGGCCGGTCCGGTCGGCCGGGCCGCGCCCAAGCCGGACCGGACCCGGCCTAGCCGGGTCGGGCCGACCCGGTTCGGCCGACCCCAGGGGGGGTTCGGGCCGGGTCGCCCCGGGCCCAGAACCCCCGTTTCGGGCCCTCTTCGGTCTTTCGCCCATATCTTGGGCCTGGGACCTCCGATTGACGAACCGTCAGCGGCTACGCGATCCTTGGATCGATACGGTCGTTTCGGTATATTATACTCAAGGTTTCGGAAGACTTTGGGTTCGGCCGGGTTGGTTCGTACACGAAACCAACCGGGCCCTCGGAGCGGAAACGCTCATAACGTGAGCTACGGACGTCCGATCGACGTACCGTCAGCTATGGTAGATTCCTCTAAGTGAGACGGAACTTTTGGCATACTCCGCCCGAGGATCGGATACAGGCAGAGTACGGTCGGGTTGGTTTTGCCCTAAAAACCAACCGGGCCCCTGGGACGAAAATGTCAATAACTCTCAGACCGGGCGTCCGATTGACGCGCCGTCTATTGCGTTGAGATCCTGTTGTCGATACGGAACTTTTGGATACATCAACTTCGGACTACGTGTCAGTTGATGTATCAGCCTCTCGGCTCGTGGAGCGGACCCTCCTAAACGAGCTCGCTATGTGCGGGAACCCTAGCGCTGGCTGTGACTTCGACGATAGAGCAGAGATCCTCAGTGGACTGCGACGACGGCAGAGCAGATATCCTCCGTGGACTGCGACGACGGCAGAGAAGAGATCCTCCGTGGACTGCGACGACGGCAGAGCAGAGATCCTTCATGGAATGCGTCGACGACTGTGCAGAGATCCTCAGTGGACTGCGTCGACTACTGCACTCAGCGATCCTACGTGGATCAGTGCTACCGGTTCTGTGTGAGCCTCTGCCTACAGGTTCTGTGTGAGCCCGATCCTATGTGGGTCCTTACTACCGGTTCTGTGTGAGCCACTGCCTACAGGTTCTGTGTGAGCCCGATCCTGTGTGGGTCTTCTGCGGGGGTTAGTACCTATCGATCCTTCGTGGGTCCGACGACTTAGATGGATCAGTGATCATCTTTGACGTCATCTGAAAAAGTATACCTGGTTGAGCTGAATCGTATGTTACTCTCCTTTGTGGATTGTGTTGAACTATCCTTTGTGGATTTACCGTTTACTCTCCTTATGGATTTGAGTCTTGCTTTCCTTTGTGGATTGAGTTGTTCTTGAGCTCGTGAGCAGAGCTAGAATTGGGGACTTGGGTATATGTATGGGCATATACCTAAGTCGAGTCAGATGTTACTTCGTGATTGCATCTTTCTTTTGTGCTATATCCTTTGTGGATTTCGGGAGACCTTCGGGGGTCTCGGGGTCCTTACTGAGTAGCTTGTACTCACCCCTGCACGGGCTATGCCCGCACCTTGTTGTGTTGGTTGCAGACGACGGACAGCGTTGATCACGGTTGGGGCGTGGAGCAGGACGGTACCTGGAGGTGGACCACTGGGCGGGACGTGCTCGGAGCGGACGTGGGACCCGAGGAGCCTGGAGGCTATCTGTACCCACCCTTCAGGTGGGATTGCCACTGGACGACACGAGGCCGCCGTCTTTTCTTCAGTTGCTGTTCTTTACCTTTCAGTTGTACTTTACAGTTGGGCTTGTATTTCCGGCCCCCTTTACTTTTATGCACTTTACTTTCCGCTTGCTGACTCTGTGTGGTTGTTACTTATAAAGGCAATGCCTTCCCTGTTTACTGGGATTTTACGCCTTGGTGCTAGTCGCCAGCCCCTGGCCTATGGAAGGCGGGCTTGGGGTAGTCACGGCACGGGCCCCGAGGATAGGTCGTGACAAATTGGTATCAGAGGTGGTCGGTACTACCGCAGACTCTGATCGTCCTTTCTTTCTATGTGAAGAAATAGTGTTTAGTGTATTGAGTGTGGTTATCAGTTCAGGGAGCCCAGTGTTGGTGCGGCGGCCGACGTATCCGTACACCAGGACCCTGACTCCTGATTTCCGACTTAATGCATGAAAACATTGATTGCGTGTGTGTTTCAAGTTTTCTTTGTGATTACTTGTGTCAGCTCACCGGGTATACTGATCTGCTTTATGAAAGTCTCAAGTTTTCCTTGCGATTACTTGTGCCAGCTCACCAGGTATACTGTTCTGACTGTGGTGCTCTTGTTCTCCTTTTCAGGATGGCCCCGCGACGACAGCCAGCTAGGGTTCCGAGTGTAGGGCGCGACGGCAGCCCACCGAGCGACGAGGCCTCGGTGCAGGGCCCTTTGCCAGCAGTGGCACCGGCGGTAGCCTTACCCGCCGAGCCACCGATGCTTCCAGTACCAGATGCTGACGATGCACGTCGCCTCAGGGAACTGCACGAGTTTCAGGGCCAGCGACCGCCCAGGTTTCGCGGTGAGGCGGACCCCCAGGCCGCCGAGGACTGGCTAGAGGCGGTGGTACGGATCTTTCGGCTAGTGAGGACACCAGCGGATCTCATGGTGATTCTCGCAGCGAGCCTCCTGCAGGCGGCGGCAGGACGATGGTGGAGCCTGATGCTCCAGGTTCACGATGAGGCATCCCTGCTCTGGGCGGACTTCGAGAGCCTCTTCCGCTCTGAGTTCGTCCCGGCCACCCTCCGAGCGGTGCGCATCCAGGAGCTTCTCCAGCTGCGCCAGGGTAGCATGACGGTCGCTCAGTACGCGGCGAGGTTCACGGACCTATCTCGCTACTCGACCTACATGGTACGGGACCCCTTCTTCCGGGCCCGGACCTTCGAGCAGGGCTTGCGACAGGAGATTCGGGCGTCGCTGATCTCCCTCAGCATTCCGACCCAGGAGGGAGTGCTGGAGCGAGCCCTCCTGATCGAGAGCTTCCTGGCAGAGCCTTCTTCAGTGGCGAGACCTAGCGCAGGGCGGCAGGTAGCTGAGTCTTCGGCAGCGGGTAGCCGACGGATGACCCAGGGTTCCAGGCGGACCAGACCTTCCGGCAGGCGACCCCGGGACACTGGCTCAGCAGTGCAGGGCACACAGCGGAGTGCCAGCCTTCCGAGAGGCAGGCTGTGCTACACCTGCGGCGGGCAGGGTCACATGGCTCGTGACTGCCCGACTCGCTGACCAGAGGAGCAGCAGACGGTGGAGGGGCCACCCAGGCAGAGGCAAAGGGTCGACCGTGGCGGTCCGCAGGGAGGAGGCGGACGAGGCAGAGGAGCTGGCCGAGCAGCGGGTGGTGGGCGACGCTTCCAGGCTCTACCCCCACCACCACCAGGAGGGCCACCTCGACCACAGGGAGCTGGCGGGCAGAGACAGGCCCAGCTCCAGGCAGTGGAGGCCTACGACCCCGACTTGCCAGAGATGATTCGAGGTACGATCTGTGTCTATTCCACCCTTGCTGCAGTGCTTATAGACACAGGAGCGAGTCACTCTTTCATAGCCTCTGCCCTTGTTCGGAGCTCGGAGATTCCGACTGAGCCGTTGGCTCGATCCTTACGGCTAGAGACTCCTACGGGAGCAGACTCGACGATTACGCACTGGTGCCGGCAGTGTGAGCTTACTCTAGGAGGTGAGAGCTTCGGCTGGGATCTCCTTGTAGCGGCGTCGAGGCCTTACGACGTCATCTTGGGCATGGATTGGCTATCCACGGTTCATGCCCAGATCGACTGTTTTAGGCGCAAGGTGCGATGTGTTCGCACCGACGGGAGCAGGTTTACCTTCACCGGCGAGAAGGGAACCTTTGCAGCACAGGATGGACTTCCGCGGAGGAGAGTGCAGCCTATCTCTCATCAGTTGGCTAGCCTCATCCTGGGAGCAGTGGACGTGCGGAGTCCGGCTTTTCCTGCAGTGGTGGACCAGTACGTGGACGTCTTTCCCGACGACGTTCCAGGGCTACCTCCTCGTAGAGAGGTAGACTTTTACATCGACTTGTACCCCGGGACAGCCCCGATATCTACTCCAGCATATCGGATGGCCCCCGCCGAGCTTCGAGAGCTGCGAGTACAGTTGGAGGACTTGCAGAGCAAGGGGTTTATCCGACCCAGTGTTTCACCCTGGGCTTCCCCGATATTGTTCGCCAAGAAGGCGGACGGGAGCTTGCGACTGTGTGTCGACTATCGTCGCCTGAACCAGGTGACAGTGAGGAACAAGTATCCGCTGCCACGGATTGATGACCTCTTCGATCAGCTCAAGGGAGCGCGGTGGTTCTCGAAGATAGACCTCCGGTCAGGCTATCATCAGCTCAGAGTTCGAGACGAGGACGTACAGAAGACGGCCTTCAGGTGTCGGTATGGCCATTATGAGTTCTTGGTTATGCCGTTCGGCGTAACCAATGCTCCAGCAGTGTTCATGAGCCTCATGAACAGGATCTTCGAGCCATACCTCGACCGATTTGTCGTTGTCTTCATTGACGACATTTTGGTATACTCGACGACTGAGGAGGAGCATTCCTACCACCTGCGAGTTGTGCTAGACACACTCCGAGAGCACCAGCTTTATGGCAAGCTCTCAAAGTGCCAGTTCTGGTTACGTGAGGTCCATTTCTTGGGGCACGTCATTTCTGAGGCGGGAGTTGCAGTGGACCCCGCGAAGATCGAGGCAGTGCTAGCTTGGGAGCCACCCAAGAGCGTGACGGAGGTGCGGAGCTTCTTGGGCCTAGCCGGATACTATCGGAGATTTGTGCCGGACTTCTCCAGAGTTGCGGCACCACTCTCAGCTTTGACGAAGAAGGGGAAACCCTTCGTGTGGTCAGACAGATGTCAGCAGAGCTTCCAGGAGCTGAGACAGAGATTGACCAGCGCACCTATCTTGAGGTTGCCTGAGGAGGGAGTTGGATACGTAGTTTACTGCGATGCGTCAGGGACTGGACTCGGGTGCGTCCTGATGCAGGAGCGGGCCGTGATCGCCTACGGATCACGTCAGTTGAGGCCGCATGAGCAGAACTACGCCACTCATGACCTGGAGTTAGCAGCAGTGGTCTTCGCTCTGAAGACTTGGCGGCACTATCTGATGGGCGAGCGCTTCACAGTCTTTTCTGACCACCAGAGTCTCAGGTATATCTTCTCTCAGAAGGACCTGAACCTGAGACAGCAGAGATGGCTTGAGTTCCTCCAGGACTATGACTTTGAGACAGTCTATACTCCTGGGAAGGGGAACGTGGTAGCCGATGCCCTCAGCAGGAGGACGGGCATTCAGCTACTTGAGGAGGCGACGGAGCAGCTAGCCTCCTTGCAGATATCCTTCGTGGATAGAGACGGAGCAACCTTTCTTCAGTCTCTCACAGTCTCTCCTCCACTTCTACAGCGGGTCAGAGAGGCTCAGCGTGGGGACGCTGACTGTGAGACCCGGCGTGCACTGATATCCTCAGGCCAGGCGCCTGATGGCTTCACCCTTGGAGCAGAGCACGTCATCCTTTTCAGAGGACGTACCTTCGTACCAGTCGCTTTGCGAGAGGAGGTGCTGAGAGAGTTTCACACTTCTCCCTTGGCGGTACATCCTGGAGTGGCGAAGATGTACCAGGATCTCAGGCGACAGCACTGGTGGCCGGGCATGAAGAAAGCTGTGGCAGAGTTCGTTTCACGATGCCTCACCTGCCAGCAGGTGAAGGCAGAGCATCAGGTACCAGCAGGCTTGGTACAGCCCTTGGAGGTCCCGGAGTGGAAGTGGGATGGCATATCTATGGACTTCGTGACTGGACTTCCACGCACTTCCAGAGGTCACGACTCCATTTGGGTGATTGTCGACCGACTCACCAAGTCGGCACACTTCTTACCCATCAGAGAGCAGGGCTCAGTGGAGAGCTTGGGACGTCTTTACGTCCAGGAGATCGTACGGCTTCACGGTGTGCCATCGTCTATCGTCTCCGATCGAGATGCTCGTTTCACTTCCCGGCTTTGGAAGGGGTTGCAGGAGGCGTTCGGGACGCGGCTCCATCTGAGCACAGCCTTCCACCCTCAGACGGATGGTCAGACGGAGAGGACCATACAGACACTCGAGGACATGCTCCGTGCATGTGTTCTCGACTTTGGTCGCAGCTGGGAGGACCACCTACCCTTGGTGGAGTTCGCGTACAACAACAGCTACCACTCCACCATCGGGATGGCACCATACGAGGCGTTGTACGGCAGACCCTGCAGATCACCGTTGTGCTGGACAGACCCTGGGGAGTCAGCACTCGTGGGACCAGAGATGGTCCGAGCCACGACAGAGAAGGTCCAGATCATCCAGGAGAGGATGAGGACAGCTCAGAGCCGGCAGAAGTCATATGCTGACAGGAGGCGGAGGCCACTAGAGTTCGAGGATGGCGACCACGTCTTTTTGCGTGTCTCACCTCGACGTGGTTTACGGAGATTTGGCCGAGGCGGCAAGTTGTCTCCACGCTTCATCGGGCCTTTCCAGGTCCTCAGCAGGATAGGAGAGGTGGCTTATCGCCTGGCTCTACCACCTCAGTTGCACCGGGTGCACGACGTCTTCCACGTGTCTCAGCTGAGGAGATACGTGCACGACCCGACGCACATCATCGACTTTGGGGAGCTGGACGTGGACGATGGGGCGACTTTTGCGGAGGTCCCAGTAGAGATCGAGGATCGACAGGAGCGGGTCCTACGTGGGCGGTCGATTCCTCTTGTGCGCATCAGATGGCAGCCCGGGAACCTCCAGGAGAGCACTTGGGAGCGGGAGGCTCAGATGCGTGCTCAGTACCCCCATTTGTTCCCCTAGTTTTTGATGTATCTTTACGGGGACGTAAAGCCCTGAGGTGGGAGTAATGTAAAGACCCGCAAATTTCAAGGAAATTTTTTTTTCTTAATTTTCTTTGGAATTTTACAAGAGCGCAGCTTCAGACGGCACCTGATTCCGAGGCCCGGTGTGCCCGGAATCAATTTCCGAAGTTTGGCTCGGGTACGTTCAGTGAACGGACGAGCGGGTTTTTCTATCTTTTGAACCGGTGCCCGGAATCAAATTCTGAGGGCACCGATGAAATCGCAGCGCCGATATTTGCTTAGAAACGCCTCTTCCGGAGTTGCGTTTGCTCAGAAGTGGTATTTAAATTTTGCGGCTTTAAGTCAGAAATAAAATAAAGTTTGTGCGACAACTTTATTCTATTTCACTTAAGCTGCTTGGAAGCCACTTGAAGCCACTTAAAGACGGCTTGAACTGAGTTGAACTGGATAGGATGCTATCCAGAAATATCCTACCCTCTTGGTAGGATATTTGTGAGGCAGGGCCCGCACGAGCCCCGCCGTTTCTTTCGCTAAGTAACGCACCCGCGAAAACCCGTCAAAGTAACTGAAAAGTCAACCGACGCGTTTTCTTTAATTCTTAACAGACCATTTAATTGGGCGGTTTATTTCGTGAATTAAATGGACTGTTTCTTCGTGAATTAATTGGGTCGTTACTTATGCGTTTTACGTTTGTTGGCAAAATAATAAAATAGACAAACTTGTCTATTTTGGAGGATTGCTATCGTTGTGCAATTCCTCTGAGCCTCCACCCTCTCCGCGAGGAACGCGAAGAACGCGAAGAACGCGAAGAACGCCGGAACCGGAATCCGATGACGCACGATCCGCGACGTCAACAGCTTTTCCGCGACCTTCTTCTTCTTCTTCTTCTTCGGTGCCTCTTCTTCCGCGGCGAACCTGCGATCGGCGGTTAAAGGTGAGAATCGAAACTTCTAAATTCTCCCTTCTTAATTTCATGGCAACGGATTTAATTAATTAAATCCGTTTGTTCTTGATCCGGAGTTTGGCGACGCGACGCCGGATACCCCGACGACGCAACGATCCCCCCTTCTTCCGCGACGAGCGATTCCGCGACGACCTCTCGTCCGACGACGACGACAAGGTAGGGGTTTATTTCCTTGATGATTCATTCCCGTGTTCTTATTTCTTTTAAATAAAGAACCGGCATGAATAATTTCAATTAATTAAAAATTGAAATGCCGTTTAAAAGAAAAGGAGTGAACAATTTTTATCTTTGATTAAAAATTGTTGTAGCCTTTCCTCCCGTTGATTATGACTAACGCGGAGGGTGCGGGTCTAACGAACAAGACCCGGCAACCCTCCGCCGATCTCTTTTGTTGTGCGGATATGGCGGACGACGATGAACCGCGCGGCAGGGGCGATCCGTTGATCCCGCAGTGAAGATCGGCCCCCGGGAGGAGCATCGGCGCAGACGGGAGGCAAAACGGGCCACCGGAGCAACTTCGGCGGCCCGCGGAAGGAGGCGGCGGCGCGGGTCGCCGGCGGCGCCCGGCGCGCCGCCGGAGGAGTCCGCCGCGGCCGAGCCGCGGCGGCGGCGAACCGCCGGACCGCGTCCGCGGTCCGGCCATCCAGCACGCGGCCCGCGCGGGCCGCGTTTCTCCAAAGCCGCGGGTTTGACCCGCGGCGGCTCACTCAGCCGCTCGGCCGAGGCCGAGCCGGCCGGTCCGGTCGGCCGGGCCGCGCCCAGGCCGGACCGGACCCGGCCTAGCCGGGTCGGGCCGACCCGGTTCGGCCGACCCGGTTCGGCCGACCCCAGGGGGGGTTCGGGCCGGGTCGCCCCGGGCCCAGAACCCCCGTTTCGGGCGCTCTTCGGTCTTTCACCCATATCTTGGGCCTGGGACCTCCGATTGACGAACCGTCAGCGGCTACGCGATCCTTGGATCGAGACGGTCGTTTCGGTATATTATACTCAAGGTTTCGGAAGACTTTGGGTTCGGCCGGGTTGGTTCGTACACGAAACCAACCGGGCCCTCGGAGCGGAAACGCTCATAACGTGAGCTACGGACGTCCGATCGACGTACCGTCAGCTATGGTAGATTCCTCTAAGTGAGACGGAACTTTTGGCATACTCCGCCCGAGGATCGGATACAGGCAGAGTACGGTCGGGTTGGTTTTGCCCTAAAAACCAACCGGGCCCCTGGGACGAAAATGTCAATAACTCTCAGACCGGGCGTCCGATTGACGCGCCGTCTGTTGCGTTGAGATCCTGTTGTCGATACGGAACTTTTGGATACATCAACTTCGGACTACGTGTCAGTTGATGTATCAGCCTCTCGGCTCGTGGAGCGGACCCTCCTAAACGAGCTCGCTATGTGCGGGAACCCTAGCGCTGGCTGTGACTTCGACGACAGAGCAGAGATCCTCCGTGGACTGCGACGACGGCAGAGCAGAGATCCTCCGTGGACTGCGACGACGGCAGAGCAGAGATCCTCCGTGGACTGCGACGACGGCAGAGCAGAGATCCTTCGTGGACTGCGGCGACGACTGTGCAGAGATCCTCAGTGGACTGCGTCGACTACTGCACTCAGCGATCCTACGTGGATCAGTGCTACCGGTTCTGTGTGAGCCTCTGCCTACAGGTTCTGTGTGAGCCCGATCCTATGTGGGTCCTTACTACCGGTTCTGTGTGAGCCACTGCCTACAGGTTCTGTGTGAGCCCGATCCTGTGTGGGTCTTCTGCGGGGGTTAGTACCTATCGATCCTTCGTGGGTCCGACGACTTAGATGGATCAGTGATCATCTTTGACGTCATCTGAAAAAGTATACCTGGTTGAGCTGAATCGTATGTTACTCTCCTTTGTGGATTTACCGTTTACTCTCCTTATGGATTTGAGTCTTGCTTTCCTTTGTGGATTGAGTTGTTCTTGAGCTCGTGAGCAGAGCTAGAATTGGGGACTTGGGTATATGTATGGGCATATACCTAAGTCGAGTCAGATGTTACTTCGTGATTGCATCTTTCTTTTGTGCTATATCCTTTGTGGATTTCGGGAGACCTTCGGGGGTCTCGGGGTCCTTACTGAGTAGCTTGTACTCACCCCTGCACGGGCTATGCCCGCACCTTGTTGTGTTGGTTGCAGACGACGGACAGCGTTGATCACGGTTGGGGCGTGGAGCAGGACGGTACCTGGAGGTGGACCACTGGGCGGGACGTGCTCGGAGCGGACGTGGGACCCGAGGAGCCTGGAGGCTATCTGTACCCACCCTTCAGGTGGGATTGCCAGTGGACGACACGAGGCCGCCGTCTTTTCTTCAGTTGCTGTACTTTACCTTTCAGTTGTACTTTACAGTTGGGCTTGTATTTCCGGCCCCCTTTACTTTTCTGCACTTTACTTTCCGCTTGCTGACTCTGTGTGGTTGTTACTTATAAAGGCAATGCCTTCCCTGTTTACTGGGATTTTACGCCTTGGTGCTAGTCGCCAGCCCCTGGCCTATGGAAGGCGGGCTTGGGGTAGTCACGGCACGGGCCCCGAGGACGGGTCGTGACAGTTCATGAATCAATAAAATTTTAAACCTCAATCTATGTTTTACTTATAAAAAATTATAAAACTTTGCGAGCAAACTTATTGTAGGAAACAAGAATTATTGACAGTAAAACCATGCTTTCCAAATGTAGTGACTATGAAACCTCTTCATCTTTTCTTCAAACTTTCTTCACTACCTTAAATTTTTTGGTAACTAAACTTTTCTTGTACATCACTTCAAAATTATCATTAACAAAAGTGTTATTTTTCTACAATAACTCCAACAAATAGTTAGAATGGTTCACAGACTTAAATGTTGAATTCACAACTTACCCACAACTCCCCCTTTATGCATTCTTCCATAAGTATAGATTTTTGAAACAATTATCCCCCTTGAAAACAATATCCAAAGGTAATATGGGAGAGGGTAAAAAAATAAATACCTCAACCTTGTTGATAAATAGGTTGGATGCCCATGTCAACCTCAATTTAGAAAAATCTTCCTTCAGTAAATGTTTTATGAAAATGTCAGCAACCTGTTCTGATGTAGGAATATAATCCAGCATCAACTCATTCTTCTCCATAAGATCTTTGATGAAATTATAGTTAATATCAATATGTTTTTAATGATAATGTTGTACCAGATTCATAATAAGGTTTATTTTACTTTGATTATCACATCCCAAGAGAAAGGGTAACTTTACTCCAACAAGTAAGTCTTCTAACTGAGTCTTAATTTTACATAATTTGGGTAAAAACTTATGTAGCTACAACATAATTATGTTCATCTGTACTAAGAGTTACTAAATTCTATTTATTTTTATACCAACTATTACAACTTTTCCTCAAAAAAACTCCACCAAATGTGGATATTCTATCATCAATATTTCCTGCCCAATAAGCATATGAATACCCAAAAAAATCAATAATTCTTGTGTTATATACCTGATTCTGAATTTTATTTGGCCTTTTATGTATCTAGGAATTCTTTTTCTAGTAATTAAATATGTTTACTTAAGATAAATATGAAATAGTTTTATATAAGGTACCAACATAAACAATGTATGGTATTGATGTAGTCAAATATAAAAAACTTCCACTGAACTTCTGAAACTCTTTCTGATCAACTTCCTTTCCTTCTTCATCTTTACTCAACTTGGTTCCCACTTAAATTGGTTTGGAAACCGTTTTTGAGTTTTCCATACTGAATTTCTTAAGAATTCCATCTCATACTTCTCTTGAGAAAGAAAAATGTGCTTATTATTTTGTAAAATTATCAACCCAATAAATTATTTCATTTCTCCTAGAATGGAAATCTCAAAAAACTTCTTCATCTCTTTATAAAATCATTCACAAGATCATTCACCATTCCTAGAAAAGATAATTTCATCAACAAAAAAAATTACGATGATGGAAAACTCCTGACTTTATTTGATGTAAAGATTTCTATCAACTCTTCCCTTATTGAAATTAACCTTCCTTAATCATGTATCCAATTTTGAATACCATTCCCTCATAGCTTGTTTTAATACATAAAAATATTTATTCAATCTGTATATATAAATTTCATCTTTCCCAACAAAAAACCTACAAATTTGTTTAATTTAAACTTCATCATCAGGATCCCCATTCACAAATCTGGACTTCATATCCATTTGAAATATTTTTTAACTTCATTGTGAAATAATAGAAAGAAAAATTCTGATTATTTCTAACCTTTCCATTGGAGTAAAAGTATCATCAAAATCAGCACCTTCAATTTGTGGGTAACCTTTTCACACTAATATTTATTTGTTTCTTATCAATTCACTTTCTTCAATCAAATTATTTCAAAAAACCCATTTTATACCAATAACATTTTTGTTATCTGGATTAGGTATGAGTTCCCATGTATCATTATTTTCTATATAATACATCTCTTCATTCATGGCCTAAACCCATTCTGGATACTCAAAATCTTTATTCACATCATTCAGTTCAACTTTTTAATACAAATAAGTATGTGTAATAACATTTATTCTTCTACATGTTTGAACATTTTGATGTTGATTACCAATAATATTTTGAGTTTCTACTTTCTCCTCATCCTAGAATAATATTTTTGAGATTCTTCTTCATCACTGGAAATAGCCATGTTTTATTCATATTCTTGTGTAGAATTATAATTGTCTGTATCCTTATCAGAAATGTTAACAAAAATTTTCTTATCCTACTCATCTTCTTTATCAGCCTGAGTATTTTTATATTCCTCAACCTTTCCAATAACCTTAACATCAACAAAATAAAAAAATCTCACTGTTTCTTTATTGAAACATATGTATCCTATTGCTTCTCGATCATAGCTGAGAAAAATTCAATCTTTACCTTTCTTCTCAAACTTTCCAAAGCTTCCACCTTTCTTATTTATGATACATGGATTCCAAAAAACTCTTAAGTGTTTCCAGTTCAGAGTTTTATCATAAAAAATTTAATATGGAGTCATGTAAAAGTTGGAATGTATAAAAATCAGTTTTAAATATATACAACAACACTCATGGATTTCCTCCAATAATAATGAGACAGACCATGTTCAAGTAACATATTTCTCCCCATTTTCACTAGACTTCTATTCTTCCTTTCAGCAACCCAATTTTGTTGAGGGGTTTATGAGAAACTGTACTCATGATGAATTCTATGATTCTCAAGATAACTTTCAAGTTCTTGATTTTTATACTCACTACCATTATCATTTCTCAACTTCTTCACCGAATACTCACATTTCGTCCCAACTTTACTCTGAAAAGTTTTAAACATTTTTAAATAATCCTACTTATGTTTCATATACATAACACAATTAATTTGAGTAAAGTCATCAATGAATGTAATTAATTACTTATCTAAATTATTCAATTGTTTTCTCATTGGACCACATATATCAGAATGAATAGGTTATAGGTGTTGTTTTGAACAAATGTCAACTTTCTTATGCATAAAATTTGCAATCTTTCATTTCTAAAAAATAGTGAAACACCAATATCTTCTTCTTGGAAGACCAGGAATGCCATGGAAACTGTCTCAATTTTATAACTTTCTCATGTTTCTTTTGAACATGTTTACTAGCCTTTTATTCCATAATTTATTCTCTTCCATTATGCCCAAGTAACAAGAGTTTTATATTACATCAATATGAAATAAATTTCCTTTTGTACATTAGCCTCTTATAATTATCTTTCCGTCTTCCACACTCTTCAAAAAAAATCCATCATTTATAAAGATAAGTTTTTTACCCTCATCAAAATGTTTTTAAGTAATTAGCAAGTAGTGTTTCATCTCATCAACATATAAATATTTCTTGGATTTTAACTTTTCTTTATCAATGATGACTGATCCAACACCTTTGATTCTTAGGGATTAATCATTTCCAAATGTCACTATTCATTTTTTAAATTCTTTCCAATTCTTCAAAAACATTAAATCTACTGTCATATTAGAAGAATACCCACTTTTAATAAGCTAAGGTCATTCCGCTTTTGTAGCTTTCATGGCGGTTTCTATAAAAGGATATTATTTTTTATTCATATCTAGATTCTGGGAATTGTAAACAAACCATTGTTGTACTGGTAACAAAAAAAAAGACATCCTTTTGTGATGTGTCCAGGTTGTTAACAACTTTCACAAATAGTTTCCAAGGGTTGGAACCTATTTTCAACTTTTACGTCAACATTATCAGGTTTCTTCAAAACTACCTTCTGAGACTTATTTCTTTGAGAAGATTGACTACCCCTCAAACTTTTCATTTTTTTTAATTTATGGAATAGTAGTATTATTGTTGTTTTAACCAATTTTTTTTTCCATGTGTCCAAATACACCACAATACCATTAGATTCCATAGAAAGAATATTTTCCACTAAAACATCAATACAGATTGGAGTTGTGAACATGTTTCTCAATGACCTTATTTTCTTTATTATATAAAATTTGTTGACCACCAAACCTTTTGTTATCAATATGAATATTATTTTTTTGATTGTTTTTTTTCAGACTTATTAGAAACATAATTAATAGAAGCATTTCCTAATTTAGAATGTTTAGAAACATTTCCAGATTCTTGGTTTTTAGTAAATTCTTAATTCTCCACTTTGTTAATCTAGTCTACGTACATAAATTTCCTTACATTCTTATTTTCATAAACATCTATAGATTTTTTATAAACCTATAAAGGAAAATATTGTTGATCTTTATCAGGTTTCTCCTTACAAGAACTTTCACAAACTTCAGAGATAGAGTTTTTGAAACTTTCACCTTTCTGTTTAGATTTAGACATTTTTTGTTGGACAACTTCCAACTCTTCTTCTTTTTTTCTTTTAGCTTCACTTCCAGATGTTCATTACAATTTTTTTAATCCTCATTATATTTATTCAAATAATCAATTTCTTTCACCAGATTAAATTTCTTATCAAGAAAAAATTATTGATTGTTTGTTGAAGGTCTTAAAACTTTAATCTTCTTGATTTTTTTCTCTTTCTTTCCAATATTTATCAGTAATTCTTTCAATTATTATTTTAGATGATATTCTAATCATGTTTGTTATTATTCATAACCACTACTTTATAACTCCTCATTATTGATAGTTTCAATAAAATATTCTCTCCAATATACTCAATATATTTTTTAGATTCACCATCACTGACTTGTTCTTATATATCTTTAGATAAGAAATGTCTTCTTTTGTATTGGAAGAACATTTTATTTTTCCATCTGGAAAATGACTTATAACCATGTTTCTTCCATGGCCATCTTGTCATTATTTCTTCTTCATCACTAACATATTATTTCTTTCTTTACTGATAATTAGCTACAAATTTTCTAATGGATCCACATTAAATGCGTTTCAAGGGAAGTTTTCCTTTATATTTACCTACATCTCTTCTCACGTTTTTAGAAAACAAGGATAAAATTTCATCTAGTTTTTTAGATACCTCATTTTCAGAATTAGAATCACCAGCTTATTATTCAATAAGAATTTTCTTTTACATCTCTTTCCTGGTATCGTTGAAATACATTTATCTATCAACTTTATTTTTCTCTTCATAACTTTCAACCTTATAATTTCACAAGTGATGAGAGTTCTATACAAGTCATCCAGAGATAATGTTTCAGGATCTCTATCTTCCAATGGAGAAAATTTAACATCAAATTTATTGGGAAGGATTCTTAGGATTTTTTAAACAACTGTAGAATCTTTTAACTTTTCACCAAGACATCTGATAGTGCTGTCTATGCCATTCACTCTATTAAATAAATCCCTAACATATCAATACTCACCTATTTTCAATTCTTCATACTTCACCCTCCAAATTTTTAATTTTTCCATCTTCACTTTTGTATTTACTTTGTATATTTTTTTCAATGTGTCCTATATATATTTGGATATGGAAACACCTTTCACCCTTATAAATTCACTTTCATAATGTGATGATTTTAAAGCATTGTTAACCGTTTAATCATTCTCAAGATTCTTCTTATCAACAGATGTTAGAGGAACTTTATCATCAAAAGAAGGAAACCCATTTGTTGTAGGTTAAAGAACACCATATACAATAGTCAAAAGATAATGAAACATTATAAAACTCTAGATATGATAGTTCTTACAATTAAAGACTGACATTACTTTACTATTCACACAATTTATATTCTCCATCACAAATTCTCATTCAAAACATTAGAAAATAAAAATGAAGGGAAACTCAATCTTTGATAGCAGTTGTAATTTTCCAGTCAAGATAGTTTTATCACTAAGAGGGGGAGGGGGTGAATCAGTGATATCATTTTTTATGATTACTTACTAAATAAACAACCTCCACCTCCTGTAAAAGATTTCTTTCCCTACTGAAAAACAATTCAAACACACATCCATATGAACTAATAAAATTCAAGGTTCACTACACAATAATATTAGCTACATCCATGGTATGTTTTGAAATGATCTAATAGCACACAATACACTATAAATAAAATCCTTTTATATAGAATACAATAAGTAGGATATGTCTTTAAACTTGTATAGTACTATGATCAATAAAATAGTGCATGTGCTTCAAGTAGCACAAAATAATATAAGAAAGTTTAAAAAACATGTTATGCTGATTCTTGAACAACTTTCAAAAATAAACACTTTCAATTAAATTCTTCACTTTATTACCTAGAAGATGATAATAAATTACTAGACTTCGTAATGATACTCATTCTGATTTCCCAGTCCGATTTTCCTTGTCTAATTTTTCAATACGGAAAAATATAGCTCTGTCAGAATACAGTTGAAACAAATCTGAAATACTTATTCTTAAAATTGGAAATCCCAATATGATTTTACCATTCTGATTATTCAACCCAATATAATGTCCAGCTGAAAACAATCTTGTCTCTTCTTTTATGCTTCTTCTATATAGAAAAAGTATTCAAAAAAACTCAATCCGAAAACATCTTCTTCTCTCTATAATTTTTCAGTGATACACCTTCTCTCTTAATTTTGTGAAAAATACATCTAAAAGAAAGTAAAAAAGACTTAAACCATTAATAGGTTATCCAAATAGTTTTAGTTGGTATTCTCAAAACTTTTCATGCTTAAAAAAATTTCCCTTGAATTCTGGATTCATTTATGACTTCATCAATGCTTATAAACTCTTCTCATTTCTTATTAAACATTATCAAATCTTCTCAAAACATCATATCTGCTTCATAATTTCTTTACAAACATCATTCCAATTTTGATCCCCTTCTCCAATTTCCAAATCTGATATCTTTATTATGATTCTCTATACCAATTTCATGTATGAATAAATAAACAGCTTTAGTCTTCCAAGAAAATTTTAGTCCAATTCAAGTTTTTCATTCTTATTTTCCCATTATGATTCTCTATTATGATGGTCATCCTGATTTTTTGACCCCCTTGTAAATCTGGAACTAAATATATTTATTTACATTTCTTTTCACCACCTGAATGACTATATTCCCATTATGATTTCCCTATTATGATTTAAGCTTATGTTCAACAACATCTTCTTCATTACATTTCTCTACACCAAATATAAGAAGGAAATAATATGTCTTATCATTATGATTCTTAGAACCAAATCTCACTCTAATTTATTTAAAATGATGGAGTTATTAGTTCTTTTAAACTTCTTCAACTGCCTCTACTTCTTAACTTCTTCAGAAAGACAAATCATTATCAACTCCAATAAGATGGTTCTTGACCCAACTGATGAAAGAACTTGAAAAAACATAGTTCTTATTTCTATTTTGAGTGCGATACAAATGATCTTTTAGAAATTAAATTCTTTCTCCTTTACTCATTACAATCAACCTTTTTATCCTTTAAATAGATTTGTATATAGTAAACCCATTACGATGATATTGAGATTGAAAATCCCCAGTTTCACCAACTTTCATCTTCTTCAATATTTAAGTATAATGACTTCCTTCATGACTTTGAAAAAATTGAATATTAGGTTCAAAATCATCTGACTTATAATGTAAAGTATTATAAATTTCCATTACTCCAACACATTCTTTCTTTTCTACTTAGTCTGATTACCATTTTTCTAAATACGATTGGTAGTACTTTTTTTCTTTTAATTAGATTCTAAATACGATTGTCACTTATTCTCCCCTTTTCTTTTATCAAGCTAGTATAATAATTTCTATAACATACATATGATCTGTGGGAAATAAAAATATCAAAGCATCATCATATTTACATCAAAGTCAAACAGACTCTAAGTCTTCCTCATTATGATTAAAACATTAATTTGAGAATAAAGGTGAGTCTGTAAATCCTTTTCATCCTATAAGATTCTCGTCAATCTGATATACCTTTTCAAGGATTGTGAGTTCGATTTCTTGAATACGATGGTCAGTCTGATTTTCACAAAAAACAAAGTGAGGTGATTTCTTTTCTTCTTAAACTCCCTTGAAAAAAAGACAATACGTGAATATGATTATCATACTTATAAGCTCAGTCCTAACAACTTGGGTATTTTTTAATAAAGAGAGCAATAATTTTACTTCATGTGAGATGTTATTGACATGAATGATATGTAGTGTTGAAATCAGGGATGTTGTTATTAGAGAGTTCTGGAACAATGTTTGAATGTTTGAAGTGTTGATTGGTTATATAGAAGAATTTTGGAACTATTATTTAATGTTGATATTGGTTTTTTTTCAATTCCATTTTTCTAGGTGTAAATGCATGGAGAATGTTAGAAGTGATTTGAGAGGATTTAGATAGACTTTCTTGAAGGAGGTATAAAAAAAGGTGAAAAAGATATGATCATTCTGTGAATAATACTTTTTAGGTTTTCATTTGGGGTTGTGGTGGTACATTACACCACAGTTTATGAATCATGCCACAAGGATACTTTTTATGCTTCAAAGAGAAATCCATGAGTTTTTTGTGCAACTAAAATTAGTAATGGTCGTATTTTCATGCCAAAATAGTTTTAATATTTACAAAATGTTTTATATGTATGATTAAAAATGAGTGAAGTATAAATTTTGAGAAAGGATTATAGATAAACTATGAGTCCTTAAATTTATGTTCTATATTCGATAGTGATGGTTTATGCATATTAAACTATAACAAAGAAGACCATTCCACAATAGTTCCCAGATTTGGAGAGATTTAAAGGACCAAACATTAATTTCTAATGAATTAAAATGAGATAATATCTGAATTCTATGGACCTATTATTGACATAAAATCATGATGTAATGGGGTTAACCATGACACAAATAGGTGAAGTTGAGATAGAACACACCGTAGGTTCGAGATTCATTCCATGAAATGATGATTTCCAAATTGTATTCAAAATTTTAATATTTTTGAATCGGGTATGTTAACCTTTTACTTTAGTGGGTTTAATTGCAATATTATTGATTGTTTAAAGGTATAATAAGCACATGAAATATTTCTAATTCAAATTGATGATTTGAAGGGTTTAATTAAAGAAAGTAAAGGAAGTTAGGAGGTAAACTACTTAGAGAGAATAAATACATTTGGATTTGTGATAAGAACCATTATGTTGAAGGAATTCATCAATGATCTAAGTTTCAATATGGGAGTTAGATCATAATAAATATACCCTTACTGAATTGTGTTATTTATCTTTTTTATTTATTCTTATAACTAACCATTGTGTTGATATATTCTTTTGCACCTTGTCATAACACAATGAGTGGAGAGATAAATAGAGGGATTATTCCTAGTATTGGCAGTGATCCCTTTCTAAAATTTGTGATAATATATAATATATAGTGATATGCCTGGTACATCAACACATCATCAATGTATGAACCTTGAAGTAGCCCTTAGTTGTGAACCAAGTAAAATTACCATGTTTCTATATTTGTATTCAAATATTTTGATACTATGTGGGTGTGGTTGATCATGGGAGGTTCACATAGTTCATTTCGATGTGAAAAAAAGATCCATTAAAAGTTGAAATGATATTCATATCATAATTCACCCCTCACTCAGGGTGTGCCGGAAGGATTTGGTTACAACAAGTGGTATCAAATCCATAAGTTACTCTTTGTGAATTTATGAATGAAAGTTTATCAACACATAGAATGATGTAAATGCTTAAAGGGGTTTGTTGTTTGATGTTTCCAATTATTAAATTTGGAAGAACTGAATAAGACCACACTTAAGGTCTCTCAAACTTGATGTTTAATTATCCACTATTCATAGAGTTCATGTGAGTGATGCTACAGAGTTGTCTATGATGGAAGAAGAAAAAAAATTTCTCAAGGAAAATTAAAAGAAACAAAAGGATTTATATAATGAATTGTCAAATAAGATATATATAAAGGTGATGAATTATATTACTATGAAAGGAATTTGGAATAAATCCACCACTATCTATGAAGGTAGCACAGTATGTGAAAGAGGAAAAGTTACAGTTGTTGCACATGGGGGTTGTTGACTTGAAGATGAGCCTGAGGGAAACAATTATTGATGTATTCAACCTTCTCATTCAAGTTATTGATGATTTCATGGTCCTAGTGATGAGATGAAAGATTATGGAATTATGAAGGAAATTATTAGATGGTTACCACTATTATATAATCCATAGGTTTCAAAATTAGTGGAAATAATTTTTGGGGAGTTATTACTTGATGATCTACATGGAAATATCATCACATATGAAATTAATGTAAAAATGAATCTGGACATGCTAATATAAATAATATTATAAATGAATGTGTTCGAGAGAAAATTAGAGTGGCTCCGATTAATGAGAAGAGAAATAAGACTAGATTAATATGGTTCCGAGATGTTATAAGAATACCTAAGGATGCTCCTATTAATAGGGTATTCTTAATGATAAATTACCTTATAAAAATAACAATGGTGGACCTAAAAGAATCCATGAAAAAATCAATAAAGATGATCATATTCTAATGAAAATAATATGTTCAATAGAGCTAATTGGTGATATTTGATCCATGTGTCTAATCTCATTTAATTGGTTTTACGACATGTTTGTTATTGTTATTATTGATTTAGGTTGTGCTTTCCCTCTTGGGGGTTTTCAACAAAGTGAAATATGATTATTTTGTTTGGGAAATAATTTTATAGATTTTTTTATTTTATATATTAATATGAACATTTGAAGACACCATGAAGATTTGTTCACATTTATTCCCTTGTGAGTGGTTATAGATACATATATGAATGCATTCATACATGAATAAATGCATGCATTCATACATAAATTCATTCATACATACATGAATACATACATGGGTGTGTTCACAAACATCATCTAACCCATAAAATTTTGTATTGAATCTACTAACCTAAATTTAACAAGGAATCTTGGAGTAAAAAATTCATGGAATTGATAAATTAATAGAGAAATATCATGACATAAAAAATGATAATTAACAATATATATATATATATATATATTTCGTTGTGATTTTATTTAAGTAATTATGATTCATCAATTTTTTTATTTATGCCATCATTTTTATACTATGATGATTTATATAATTTAGATTCTAGAATTCAATGCACATGGGAGTGGGTTAGATGAGTTGGTAAGCTTGGTTGATTGACTAGTTCAATTATTCTGTAGGTAAATGTCCACAATATATTTTTTTTCTAAAAAAATTTGAGGTCAAATACCATTATTAATTTAAAAAAAGTGAACCCCTATTCGACTAGTTCAGGGGAACACATTACATGTTAAGAGACTACAAAAACTTAGCCAGAAGGTCCAAAAAAAACAAATTCAAAAGAATAAAAGAACCCAATGACAACAACAAGACCCGAAGGTCCAGAAAAATACTTACATGGCCCAAAGTCTCAATAGTAAAATTCCATAAAAAATACCTAAATTCCCAAGGGTTTTGAAAACCCTAATTTATCTTCCATCACCTAAAGAATGCCCTAGCTGCCACCAAGAATCTAAACGTCATCATAGATGTCTGGTGGTATGGATCATCCAACGCTCTATCCATGGACCTGAATGCAACTGTGAAGCTTCCATCCTCTATAAACAACATTATATCCACCATCCATGGACACTGCTGCCTCACTCCATGTTTCCCTCCTTTTTTGTTACCAAGTCACCATCATCACCTAAATCTATGGAAAACGTTTCCCACCTTGGAACCCTCTAATACTGATGCCCCGATGTTGACACCATCATCCCAATCTTCCTTCATAGGTAGGTTAGTCATTTTATATCATGAGAATATATTATTTTACCTCATAAATAATTTCATATTTGAAAATAGATATCAATGTTAGGTATTTATGGGATGATATTATTTTGGGGATACTTTGAGATAATTTAATTTCTTACCATGTCATTGAATCAAGTATTTAGATAAAATGCTTATAAAAGGTGGATTATGTCACTAATAAACTAATAATGATCAATAAATAGTGTATATATACCCTATCATATCTTCTAGGAGAATTATATCATCTATAAGTAAGTGGAGGATGACAAAAATATTCAACTATGTAGGTAATCAAAAATTATCTTTTATTCATGTGATTATAAAATTTTTTCTTGACTTATTGAGTGAATTAATATAAATATATGAAATTGATATTCTCAAATTTAGAAAAAAATATTTTTTTAATAACTTATTTATGAATATAATATTTATATTTGGATGCGTATTTGATTATTTTATAAAACTTCATATTAAATAATAATATATTGAAATTTAAAATATTAGGAATAATTTCACTATTAGATAAGATTAAAAATCACTCAATGGAAAATAAATTGCATATAAATATGTGTTATAATAGTAATATTAATAGGAATATATTTTTAAAATTGGTAAAAATTAGACCAGTAATGAATCTGAAATTTTAAATTTACTTTCTTCATTTTTCTTCATTAAAATATGAAATTCTTGATGAAGGCTTTGAATTTTTTGATGATTAATTAGTTATTTGGGTTAATTATATAATTGTTTTTCTTTTAATATTTATAGATCATATTTCATGATATTGTGTCATCATTTTGAGATTTTAAATTATTTTGATGACAATTCATAAAAATTGGGTATGTTTTCTTGAACCAGACATGTCCTTAGTTGAACCATACCAAGTATTTGGTGTACCAACCATTTTAGTACATTCTCTCGCTGAGTTATCAATAGGGTTTTGGTTCATGGTGGTGAGCCAATAGATAATTTAATTAGTATTTAGTACTTATCAGGCACTAATGGGTACCTTATACCATATAAAGGCTATTCCATTTTTTCAGAACCTTTTTAACTTGGTACATTTACCTTTTTTTAAATTCTAAGGGTTACTCAAGAGTGTTAAGTGATGATTTTTTGAGGCAGTGGAATTAATAATAGCAGTAGGTTCACATGATTTGGGTATCATTTTTATATTTCCATGGTGTATTATAGTTTAATTATTTAAAAGTGGAATATTCTTTAGTGATTGAATTTTATTGATGTAGTTTTATTTTTAGTGAACAATGGTTGTGTTATTTCATAGAGTAGAAGTTTGGTTGTTGAAATTTTCTAGGTTATAATTTTAATGATGATAATGGTTATGCCCTATGGTGAACTCTCATTGATGATAATGATTTATTCCCAATAGGGGATAGTGATTTCATTTGTGGTAATTTGTGATATAGCCTCGAATGTATCCACAGTTGGGACAGACCATGGCTATAGTGGCCTATAGCCATAAAAATTTGTTTCCTTCCACTATATGAGAGGCTATAACCATAGTCAGGCCCAACCGTGGATATAGGTTTTCCAAAACCAGTATGAGAAATTTTTTCCTTGTGAGAAGTGCACAAGAAAGCCCCTATAACCATGGTTGGGATTTATCGTGGCTATAAGATAAAACATATCAATAGTTGGGTTTGGATACATTTTTAATAATGATAAAATATATTTATAAATTCTTTCATACACACATATACATATACATATACACACAAACGCACACACTCTCTCTCTTACACACACTTTTTTAAAATTAGTTTTTTAGTGGAGTGGTGAAGTATTCTTAGTTTCATAATAGAGATACAAGCTCGAATCATATTGGTATAATTTTTTTATCTTATAGATAGAGGTATGGAGACCATGGCTATAGGCTCCCCAAGTGATATAGGCTATAGCCATGATCATTGACTATGGCTATTGTTCACCCATGGCTATAGCCCATAGGCTATAACAATGGTTATAGCGTCCACGGGATGCCCACCCATGGATATAACCTATAGCCACATTCAATTAGGCTATAAACACAATCATGTCATATAGATATGGACCAATTTTCCACTCATGTTTGTTATTATTATTCATTTTTTTAATTAAAATATGCGATGTAATGAGTTAATAGATTATGCGTGGATATGTGATGACAATGTGTGATTGTTATGTTAAGTCTGTATGATCAATTTTGTAATATATGTGCCTAGGTGGAGGTTAGGTTTTGTGTTTTAATGAAATTTATTAATATCTATACTGATTAACATACATGGAGATACCCTATGAATTTTTTCTATGTTATTTCCTTGATATTTATTCTCCTTTATATGGGTCAAGGATTAAATTTTTCTACCATGGTTATACTAATTTCCCCGATTCTAATTATCTTCACCATCTCATGGGTTGATATCTGAGATTTAATTCCATGGGAGTAACATTGGCCTCACCCATTATCTCTTCCTTCATATGGGTGAAGGATTAAATTTATTTTCCTTTTGAGTGAAACTATCCTTAAGGAGAGGATTTTGGTGGTGTATTTATGATGACCAATGCTTTGATGATAAGATGTTGATCTTGGTATATTATTTGAGCATATCCAATATCAATTTTTTTTTATTTCTTAGTGGAAACCATGTCACATAGATATATTTCAACCACCTGTGATATGAGACTGGGTATTATTGGGGATTCCTTCAAACCTCTAATCACCATAAGTTATCCTTTGAAACTTTTTTCATAGTGACAGCAATGTTTGAAACTTAGGCGTCCTAAAGGAACCCATGCATATGATGTATGTTGAACCGAGAAGACAAACATTAAAGGTTCCAAGTGCATATGAATAATCTTGGTGGGTGGATAACAATAAAGGTTTTATCGATCCAATGGATCATTCACAAT
The DNA here is from genome assembly GCA_963277665.1 of Viscum album. Taxonomy (NCBI): domain Eukaryota; kingdom Viridiplantae; phylum Streptophyta; class Magnoliopsida; order Santalales; family Viscaceae; genus Viscum; species Viscum album. Next base: position 173,038 of record CAUJRU010000773.1, read on the forward strand.
ATTTTAAATGACATGAATTTCATGACCAACATAAATTTTCCACTAAATGTTGATATATTATAAACACGAAACCTGAAGTGGATATATTCATGATAAATTTTATAATTAATTTATCTAATATCGTAGTAAATTAATACCTTGTATAAGGGTTTTCCTTTTATGTAGATGCTAACCATTCTGAGAAACCTTTTCTAGATTACCTTAATTGGGCTATAAGGATCTAAGTGCAAGATCCCTTTAGCAGTGATCCACACACGCAACATTGATCTTTGAGTGATATTGATTGATCTCTAGGTGCTAGTGTGGTGAGTCAATCATCTTTCATCGTTCGTCTTGATCACTTCTAGTTCCTTTTATCTTGAAGGAATCTCTATAAAACTTCTCATTCTTGAGAGTAAGAGAGGAGGAATTCAAGAGAGAAGTCCATTGTGCACAATAATTCTCAATTCTCACTTAACCCTAAAAAATAGACATAACCATCAATTTATATATCTAGGGGTTAGGTTAAAATATTATTTAATTGATATCGATGCTTAAATAATATTATAATCTTATAAAAAACCTCATGTCGTATAATAGTAATAATACTAATATTATTTTATAGCGCATGGTAACTCACAAAATGATAAATATTATTTTATTGGGTTATAAATTAACAATCATCATCAGATGTTCCCTTGGCCTATTCAAATTCCTTAGCATTTATTGAATACATAAATATAATATTTTTATTCATAAATAAATATTTTATTCACAATCCAGTGAATAAATACCTATTAAAATATTCAACAAATAAAATAAATATTTTATTCCCCAACCAATGAATTAATGTTTATTATATATTCATATAATCAAATAAATTATTTACTAATAAATAAATATTTATTTATTACCTTGTGAATATTAGAGACCAGTAAAACTTTAATAAAATTATTTCTTGGCCTTAAGAATAATATTTATTCAATTTTTTAAATTCAAATAGAATTTAAACGAGATAAATGAAAACACTAAGCATGTGGCCCTATAATATTTTTTTCATTAGCTTTATGCAGGTTTTCCTAAAGCCTAAGATTACTATCTAACAATGGGCCAAGGAACCCATGATAAAGAACTTAATTTTGTAATGAAGAAAACCACATATGAATGCTCACTATTTAATATAATCACTTTATCTAAATATATCTTCATGTAGGTTTTACATTTGTGTCATAAACCTATATGCTTGATATGAATTTCTTTAACTATTTGAAATAAACATTGTTACACCATAGCCATGGAATTTAATGAAATAATTATATTTCAATCAAAGGGTAAATATATCAAATTCCATAATGATGGGAGGTAAATATCCTTCATCGACTTATTAATTTTAAACACATCATTCACAATGTACCTGACACATCCAACTCTTCCATGAACTGTTATCATCATGGTTTTGGAAATACATTTAAGTACATGAGTCAGAACATTATTTAATAATAATCTTAATGTCTAAGTACCATTACACATGCTTGTAGATCATAATATCCGATGACACAAAAACATGTAGAATTCCTACCGGTAAATATAATATTATAATCTCCCATATTGGATATTACCAAGTATCAATTTATTAAAAGAAGTCTCACCTGCTTATGAGTACTCACACCTGAAATTCTATGTGCTTTGTGCCCTATAATATTACGTTATCCGATTGTAGAAATATATTTAAGATATATCGTTATATCATCTCAAGGTCCCCATCATAGCGGGGAACTATAATGACCTTATCAATGGAAAAGATAATCTAGGACATTATCAAATCAATGCCTCCCATTCTTCTTATGGGGATCGGTTTCACTAGTGTGGTTTTAGTTTGGAGTGTGAGTTTGGCAGTTTTTTATGATCCTTTGATGCAGTGTTGCTTTATCCACAGTTTTCGATGTGCGTCTGTGGTTTTCAGATGTTTCTTCATCACCCTGTAGTGCACAATGATTTGGAAGAGCTTTTTTGAGGTAGGTATTCCCTTGTTTGTATTTAATGTGTATCATGCGGGAGGGGTTCACTCTTATTCATCTATGTGTTATGGTTGTGCTATCTTAATCAAAGATAAATTTGGTTAATTTAAATTTAAAGGGAAAAAGGGGAATGATTCTCATGATTTTACATCTTTGATATGAATTTGATATTGTGATTGTACGAGATTGATTCCCTAATGAAAAATAGAACTATTGGAGGATTTGTTTTCAGTAGATGATATGTTCTAGGATTGATACTTTTATTGTGATTGATTTATATCACCGTAAAAATGGAAATTGGGTAACCAATTATATTTGGATAGTGAAATGGTTTCCCCATGATTTATGGATTGTGTTATAGCAACCCCAAAATAATGTGAAATGCGACCCTTTGTTAATTATTTAAAATGATCTTTGATGCACAATGTGTGTGGACATATCATGGAGTGGTGATGTGATGTTGATGTGTGGTTGGGGTATGTGGGGATGATGGTTTTATGGTTGTTCTTTTTGGGGAGGCTAGGTGCTTTTTGTTTGGATATGATTTTGGGGTGATGAGGTTGTTTGGCCATGAATTTGAAGCGATGAGGTGGTTACTATTTGATCGTGCTTTAGGGATGGTGAGGTGGTTGATGTTTGGCTTTGCTTTTGGGGCCGCGAGGTGGTTATTGCTTGGTTAGGTTTTTGGAGTGTAGAGGTGGTTGATGTTTAGAAGTGCTTTTAGGGTGACAGGGTAGTTGACGTTTATCCATGCTTTTGGGACTGTGAGGTGATGGTACAATGGAGACGATGAGGTTCTTGTGATGTGTGGATGTGTTGTGTTAGATGACTAAGTAGTGACAGAATAATTAATTGATTAAAATTTTTTAAGATGGATAGTGTTTGGTTAGTTTAATTTGTTGTAAATGGATAAAGAATAAATAATTGATGTTTTGTGTGGATTAATGTGATTGATGCTTAATAATGAAACAAATAGACTGGATAATGGGATTGGTTGGAAATGTGAAATGAGGCTTATGGATTGTGTGGTGTTATGCATTTAGAGTTGGTAGCAAAAGTGATGTTTTTGTGAGTTGGTTAGTGTTTGGTTGTGAACCCATAGGTTAAGATTGTGTGCGACTATATGTTTATACTTCTATATTCATTTTTATTTATATATGAACCCCACCCACATCGAAAACTATGTGTTGAAACCTACAAAGTCATATGAGAGGTGTTTTTTTCCAAAATCTCGGTGATGAGGATGGATGGATGACTACCCTCTCTTCCCCACTCTAGCTTCTAGGTGAGTAGATATTCATAGGCTGTGATGGATGAAAGTATATGTGTTCACTATTAGATGAACCAGGTGTTTTGGATGAGATGTGATGATTGTGCTGTGGGGCGGGGGGCTAAGTGTTTTCAAGTGAGATGTGATATGACTATACTGCGGGGAGATGGACCAGGTGTTTTTAGGTGAGATATTATGTGAATGTTCTATGGGGTGGCTTTTGGTGGGGATCGTGCATGGTAGGAGGAGGGAATGGGGTTGATGTCCTTCATGTTCATGATACCATACTACTTTGATTATGGAAGTGGTTGTATATGATGGCCTAGGTGTCTTTAGGCTTGATGTGATGTGACCATTCTATGGGGTAGTGGTATATGTTATGAAAAAGATATGGGAGCACCAGGACGGATGACGTTGGGGAATGATATTGGAAAATCAGTGGGAAAGTGGTGCTAGTTACCCTTTATCGATATGATTCTTATTATGTTATTATACTTTGTTTGTGTTATTTGGTTAGCATGCCTTGGTGAGGTTGGAATGGATAGTTGACCTATTTATGTGTTTTTGGTTTTGTTGTTTTCTCATTGGTGCATTAGTATGCATCTTTCACATGTGCATGATCAAATTTAGTTTTCCAACTGAGTATACTTGTATGATTACCCTATGTATATGAATTGATTTTCAGGATTCTAGGGGGATTATGTGGATCATGCTGGGAATTACTAGATCAGATATTTGGATAGCTACCATGTCACTACTTTATCTTTACTTTTGGGTATTCACTTTGGAGACTTTTATTCATAGCAATTTTATTCATACTTTCATGTGGGATGGTTTTGGTTTCTCTTATATTATTTCATGGATTTTTTTGGATGATTATTCTTATATCCCAATCCTATTTTATTATAGTGGCTAATTCCTCCCATTTCATGATATTTTTATACCCTTGGTGAAATTTTCCAACCTAGGGCCTACTGAATGCGGGACATGGGGTTCATTTTCTCTCTCCCCACATTTCAGTATATTTGGAGGGATTTGGTCATGATAGAGAGGTAACAATGGATAATGGTTGGGATATAGGATGGAGTTTGGAGTTAGGTACTGTGATGAGTACATATTTTGTTATAGAAATTGTACCAGTTGACCTTGGTTCATGATATAGGCAAGGGAGACCAGCTAGGACATGAGACTTTATGGCCATCAATGATCTAGTGCATGGAATCTGAGATTATTTAATGACCAAGTGAGGTGGAACTATTTTTCAAGGTAGATACCTTAGAGAGTTACATGCATCATGATGACTTGTGTTCTTGTTTGAGTTGGGTTGTTTTGGGATGGTTAAAATTAATAAAGTGAATAAAACTGAATATAAATAAAATTACATAATAGGGATTAGGAATGTATTTTTATACATTTAGTTATGAATCCTATCCATCATTCACAATTCACTCAGGTAGTTAAGGTTTAACAGACTAATCTGGTTGATCACCATAGCATTGATTCAGTAGAGGAGGATAAGGCTTGGCTATGGGTGTTGTGCAATTTTTAGCAGCATGATTTGGGGAAGTATGAGGGAAGTGTTTCAGATGTAGAGACATAGAGCTAGTTGTATTAGCTTTAGATCACTTTCAACATGATTTGGGACCTAATGGGATATTGGGTCCCTTTGACAGTCAATCAGATATAGGGAGATGCACGTTTATGGCAGACGATGTGTCTAGTCAGGTGTATTGGATTCTTTGATGAAGAGGCTTATGGATGAGGTGGTAAGGTTTCATGGAGTTCCAAGGTCCATTATCTCATATCGAGACTGTTGACCCTGAAATATGCATTTTAGGGGAGAGGCTAAGGAAGGAACAACCATTTTAGAGTGTGTCCAGACCAAAAATGGCCCAAAAATACACTTAATGTACTGGATGTCTGAATATCCCCACCATCATGAACGAATGGGGCTCATGAAGGTCCCAAATATGCTGTGGGTTTATGGTAACCTTCATATAGTGTCAATCTCAATCCATGGAGCTCATTTTCATGACCACGTAGAGGTTTGACAGTAAACTCCACTGAGCTTGATTCACGTTCTTGGAATCTTTTCTAATCCCGAAGTGCAAAAAGATTCACAAAATGATCTATCCTTCGTGAAACCTACTCCCCCACATCTATTGGTACTATAAATACTGCCTTATGTCTATATTTTTATGGTACACAACCTTTAGACTCTTGAAAAATTCTCTGAGTTTGTGATACTCTTAATCATCACAAGTGAAAGAGAAAATGGATCTCCCATGGTATCCATCCTTCATGAAACCAAATCCCATGGGTTTTTGAGACCCTCTACCCAAATTAGAGATTCCCTTCACAAATTTTCATGCCCTAAATGGATGAAGGAACCCCCCGAGGAACTTGGGGTTTCACAAGACCCCTACCCTTTGTGAAGCTAATCCCATAGAAATTTGAACATTACCTTGTGGTAGGTTCACTCCATTTCACAAAGCATACTCCTTTACAGGTCCCCTTACATCTTTGAGGCCCCTTGGATTCATGAAACCCCTCTCCAAAAATCCCCAACCATTACGAAACACCTATTATGGACCTCCCCATGATGCCTCCTTTCAGCCAACACCCTTTTGTAAAGTTCGAGTGCTTGGGCACTATACGAATCTCGGACTAGTCTAGCCGCACCCCAAATGCTTTAATGAATAGTTCCACCCACTCCTGTGTCCACCCACTTTTCTCTAAGTGTGGTATGGGCCTCCATCCTACATGTTTCTTCTAATCAAAGGTACCCTAACACCTATCTCTTATATTCATAGGGAACCTAATGTTGGCCTCCTAATGGCCACTCCACCACGATAGTTCCAACTCCATGTCCCGCCTAGAAGTGCGTGAGAAATGGACATGTAATCCTTTTAGGTGTAATAATAAAGGGAAACTATGAACCTATATTTGAGGGGATTCCTTATAAATCTCCCTCCAGCCTTAACATGGTCCACCTTAACGTGTGAGCCTAGACCATGTCCAAACTGTGTGATGTAAAACTTCCTATATCCATATCCTTATCATATGGAATTATACTACATAACAATATCCTCAACACATAACATAAAACTATAGACTTACCATGTGTGATGAGTACCAGATTCCCCATGTATGATTGAAATAGGATGGCCACATACTCCCTACCCTATGTGATAAACACATGATTCCCTATGCATGAATCACACAGGATGACCCCACACCTCTTACCCTGTGTGAAGAAAACAAAATTCCCCATATAAAATCATTTTTGGATTCAACCTTATCCCCCACTATAGGTTGAAACTCCAATCCTAGGGATGAAACTCCCTACCTAGGGTAACTTCCATAGGTAATCTTTATACCATCCTTTGTATATTCTCATTCCACAACATGAGTATCCTTACCACAAGATGTTAAACTGCATAGATCGGTCCGGTCACATGACCTTAAAATATGACATCAAACTATGTGATTTTTGATCCTTTTATCTTAAATAGGGTACTTAGAAAACCTCCCTTAGGTTCAATAATAACATCCATCAAATCCTAGTGTGAAATATTCCCTCATGGGGACACACCCCATCAGTCCATCTGAATAGGACGTCCTCACCCATCTCCAAAAGACATTAAAATAATGCCTTGATCTATTTCAATAGGATGTTATGATCCATATCCATAAGAAGTTAAACTCATTCCACGATTTGTCTCAATATGATGTTCTGATCAATCTCTAGAAGATGTTAAACTCACACATCGTTCCGTCTCAATAAAAAGTTATGATCCATCTCCATAAGATGTTAAAATCATGCCACAATCCATCTCAATAGGATTTTCTGATCTATCTATGCAAGACATTAAACTCAAGACCTGACCTAGAATACATACCCCATGTGATAAATATGGGATTATTGGGGTAAAAATCCTTGGAAGACTGAAGCCCCTAGCATCAACTACCTCATGACCGAAATGAAATTCCTTGGGTTATTTTCCTAAGATACCTCACGTGAGATGCCCTCCAAAAGAGAAAGAATTTAGAGGTTCCCAATATACCTATTGTTATAACATGTCAAAAAATTTCAAACATGAATACTCAACCTGACAGAATGTTTTTACCTTATTGGGATAGAAGCAGTGTAATTAACTAACATCCACATTGAGATGACTCTAGGAATCAGTTCCATGAACACAACATAATCTATGAGGGAGACTTGGACTATGAAATGAGCTCCAAGTAGGAACTCATGGAATGAGGAAACAACATCCCTTCACATACATTTGATAAAGGAGAATACATCTCTGATGAATGTGATGAAATCCACACACCTTTAGAAAGTGGGAATGTGGGGCAATAAGAAAGTATCCCATCAACTACTTGAAAAAGGATGATGCTGCCCCCTGATGAAAGCCTCAGATATAGAAAATGGTGAACCAAAAATGAAACTATTATCCTCAATCATGGGTACTATTACCATTCAAGGAATCAATGAATTTTCATGTCACCAGAGCAGGTAATCTAGTTGCCAATCAATAAACTGTCAATATTTGTTCAGAGAAGGTCATCTAGTCATCGAAAAAATATTTCTAGTGCTAGTTAGACCTCAGATGTTTAGCCGGCAACACCTGCGGAACCCCCCTTCAAAAGAGAGACCCTCTATGGGAAAAAATATTCCTTTGGCATGGAAGTAAAATGTACTAAAGTACGTCACTATAATACCCATGAGGATTTAAATCATTGAGAACCTCATCTTATAAAAGTAAATGCATGAGGCCCTTGCAGAAGATTTGAAACACCCTCTCCAACTCGAAGATGAAGTATCCACAACGGAGGCTTACTATGCAGGGGAGGTTGAGCAAGAGGAAGTTTGGACCATCATCTCATTTTCTATGAAATATGAGGGAGTCATTATTCTGGGGCACATATGCCTTCTGTACATCACTGTCCAGTTCAATGGCATGGAAATCAACTAATACCCGGTGGATGGTTCTGGGATCAACCTCATACCAAACCAGATGCTCCACATGTTGGGATTGACAGAAATGGATCTGAATCCCTCTAAACTAATGATTCAGGGTTATGATAAGAGTGAACTAAAACTGTGTGGAAAGGTTCATATGAAGACCTAGTTTGGTGGCTTGAAATCATGTACTTCATTCATGGTAGTCTCACATCATACTTCCTATAACACGCTACATGGAAGGCCCTGGCTTCGTTTACATGGATTTGTCCCCTCCTCATATCATTGGTGCCTCACGTAATCCCTCAATGGTCATGTAGGGGTACTCCAGGGTAATGCATCCCCTTTGACTTTTGTGAAGCTTGATATCTAGATGCTGGATACTATAAGAGAGAGGAGGAGTAGGTTCATATTGATGGGGCTGAGAATATAAATGAACCTATTGATTTGATAGATACCATAATCAATCTGTGGGTATATTTTAATGATGCCTTTGTTCTCATGATTCATCAATGAGAGATTATGATGCCAGATGTGGGAGGATGTTTCATTTTCTCTACTAAAAATGGATTTGGGGTCCATAATAAAACATAATGGCCATATATTACCTCATAATACTAAACTGGTTGGCTCAGATGATACTAGAAGTCCCTACTCGTATGATGTAAAGAGAAGTTCACCCTATGACCACCAATCCATGACATTCCCGCCTGTTCCATAGAACAGGGAAGAATCGAAGGAATCTGATTCGCCATCATTTCTTTGACATCAAGAATGGTCCTCATGATTGGAGTCCATATGGAATTGGATCAATATCTTGTTTCACTACAGTTTTCATAGGGCTGAAACCCCTCACTGAGGATTCTATATCCTATAGTTCCTCCCTTTATTTGATTGGACTTGAAGATCTTCTTACACCCACTAATTATCCTATATCAAGCGACAGAGAGGATTTGTAAGATGCATCTCTTATATTTGAGGAGGGTTTCTCCACTGGTGATTATGAGTTAACTCAGGTGTACCTCGGTACCAAGGAATATCTAATGCTAGCACTGATCAGTGTAACCATGTTTGTAGAGGAGCAACAATTGTACGTGTCCTTCTAAAACAGAATCAAAATATATTTTACTGGTTCTATGATGATATTGATGCAAGGTATGGACACCCATGTCACCTTTCATAACCTTGAACTCCCAATGAGTCATCATTGGTTTAATAAACCTCCTAGAAAGATACACCCCACTCATGGTGCTATGGTCGGGGCCTAATTTTACAAGATTATCAAATATAAATTCATCATAGAAGCCTAGTTTCCTAGATGGATGACCAAAATCATCCCATTCAAGAAGAATAACGGGAATATCATATTCTGTATCAACTTATGGGACCCCAACTGCCACTATCCAAAGTATGAATTCACCTTTCAATGATAGAGCTGCTGATTGATGAAAAAACAGTGTTATAGAACCTCTCCTTCACGGATTGATATTCTAGGTGCAATCAAATCCCAATGGAACCAATTGATGAGGAGTCCACAACCCTCAGGGAGATCCAAGGGACTTTCTGTTATCATGTGACACCCTTCATATTGAAAAAATTTTGGGTCCACTTATCAGTGATCCATGCTCTACATCTTTAAGACAATTCTTAGGTCATTGTTTGAATGATACATAGATGACTTGGTGGTCAAATATTTATAGCACCAGGAACATCTAAAGGGATCTAAGAAAGTGTTCAACTTCCTCAATTCCAGGAACTTGAAGATGAACCCCTTGATTTTAGCATTCGTGGTTACCTATAGGAAGATCCTCAACTTCATCGTAAGATACAAAGGCATTAATATTAGCCCAATAAACATCAAGGCCATCAATCAAATTCTCCCCCAATAAATCTCTGCAAGTTTTGGGGTCTTTAAGGACACTTATCATACATACGTCGATTTATTGTGAATATGGCCAGAAAGTGTAATCCCTTCTCAAGGATCATGAAGAAATGAACTATTTTCTAGTGGGACAAGGAGTTATTGAATTTGTTTGAGGATATCAAGTAGTACCTACTACAACCTCCAATTCTGATGCCACCCATTTCAAGAAAGCCTTTAGTCCTCTACATGACTACCATAGAATGGTCCCTCAATATAAATCTAGCCTAGTTGAACAAAAATTTTAAAGAAAAAAATTTATATTATTTCAGTTTCATGCTCCTCAACACAGAGATCAGATACCCCCATATAGAAGAGTTATATCACACTGGTTTTCATAGTGTATAAGTTTTGGTACTATTTTTAGAATCATGAGATATAGTTGGTGTGATGGGTGGAATTATTAAATTATATTCTCACTCATTCATGTTGATAGGATGATTTCCATGTTGGGTAGTGATTCTATAATAGTTCAACATCAGGTTCATTCTGCAAAAGGCTGTCAAAGGATAAAATTGGAATACTTCCTAGCTATGCATCCCACACCTGAAGTGCTACCAAGGGATGTTTATTTACTAGATGAGGTTATCCTCTCAGTGGATCAAGTTTTTACATGTTGGAATCTTCATTTCGATGGTGCCTCCTAGATCCTGACTGATGGATGGATAAAAAAACCTAAACTTAATAGAGTAGGCATGGGGATCAACTTTATCATCCCAACATGGATCATTTTTACATTCTCATTCTGATTTTCAGAAGGTTTCACAAACAAAGAGGTAGAGTATCATTCTCTTATTACTAGCCTCAAGATGGCCCTCGAGATTGATGTCCCCATTTACATGTGAAGGGAGACTCTGAATTAGTCAGAAATCATATCAACGGAGAATAAATCATCATAAAGAAAGATCTTTTCCCCCTAATGGAACATACCCATCAGTTCATGGATCAGTTCCCTTGAATTTTAGAGGTGACTCATGTTACCTGACCATAGAATGTTTGAGATGATTCCTTGAAAATCCTGGTTTCATCTCTTGCAAAGCATGAAAAAGATGATCTGGTCACTCATGTGGCACACTAGAGGGTAATCACCCACACGACTTTAGATGATGAAAACTAATTGGTAAACCAACTGGATGTTGGTACTTCTATTCCTGGACCCTCAAGTCACCCCATAACAGAGGAAATAAATGATTTCAAAACTCCCTTCATGGAGTATCTCCAACATGGCATTATATTTCTAGAATGAGCCAGGAATGAGTGGATCCACTAACGTGTAGCATAGGTCACACACTAGAGTGATCCAAAACATGAGATGACCATCTAAAAACGTGGGTATTATAGGATTCTCCTCTTTTTCATACAAGGAGATGAGATCCCTCAGGTTATACATGAAGTCCAAGTCAGATCCTCTGGTTCCCATCAGGTAGGACTGAATAACTCAAACCAGATTTGAGGGCTGGGTTACTTTTGTACCACCATGGATCATGAGGACATCAAGTTTTCCAAGAGGTTTCGTGCATTTTATATCCATTAAAATTTCTTTCATAAACTAATAGAGCTTCTCCACACCACCAAGCATACTTATCCCTATGTAGTATGGGGACTTGATTTTGTGGGGCCATACCCGCCAATGTCATCCTACCAGTGAAGGTTCATTCTGACCACAGAAGACTTCTTCTCTAAGTGGGTAAAAGAGACTCCCCTAAAGGAAGTAAAATCCCTGTATATTATCACGTTCATGAGCTCCCACATCATCTATCTATTTGGAGTTCCTCACGCTATTCTCATTGACAATGGTACCAACTTTCGGGTTTCTAAGTTTAAGAAATTGTATGCCAAGTTAACATATAGTACATCCAAAATTATCACAACCATGTGCAGGTAAATGGGAATATTAAGGCATTTAATAAGACCATATCTAACATATTTTAGAAAATGATGGGTTAGAACAGGAAGATTTGGCTGGATATGCTCCCCATCACCCTCTAGACTTATTGCATAATGACTCAAAATTCTACCCAATCGACCCTATACTCCCTAGTGTATGAAACAAAGGAAGTATTGACCATAGATATTTAGTATCCATCACTCCAAAATGATATCTACAATCACAAAATGCTAGAATGAATGACAGAAGTTTTTCTAGTTGAGTGGGAGGCCCTCGAGGATAATAGGCTCTAGGCCTTGCATAGATTAGAGAGGCACCAGAACAGGGTAGAGAGAGCATTCAACATGAAGGTTCACCTTCTATCTTCCCTCTAGGGTGACTTGGTACTTTCTCTTAGAATATCTATTATAACTAGAAGAAATCCACAAAGTTGGAGCCAAAATGGGAAGGAACTTACATCATCTATAAGGTATCTTCCAATGGAGCATACTCTTTGATCACCATGGATGGAAAGCGTATCACACATCCCACCAATGCCAAGTTTCTCAACAAGAACTTCACGTAAGGAGCATTGGTCCATGAAATATGACCTTGAACTATTTTCGAGGGTCTAAGAAATATAAACATAAACTTTTTACAATCGTTCTATGTATTAAAACCCTAGAATATTTGTAATCCCTTATAGTCCGATCACTATGAATTTAAAATAGAAGCATCCATAGTACAAATTATATGATATTAAACTACAAATCCTAACAAATTTAGAGCAAGATATTAAATTTTGATCTTACCCTATATATAATTGGGATGACTCATACGATAATTATGAGATGATCTAAAAATTATTACCCATATACAACCGGGATGCCTGATATGATAAGTATGATATGATCAAAAACCTTACCCCATTCTAATTTTGGATTTCTCATATGCTATGAGATGAACCAAAACCAATGTCCTCAGCACACGATGCTAAAATATAGCTTTAACCCATGTCATGAACATGGGATTCCCTCATTGGAGAGGATTTCCCCCACTTATGGAGTACATCTTATACTATGCCTTATAGAACCATGTGTGGCTTGATTCCATTCCTCAGGGTATACATAGTAATGTTGAGACTTCCCATATTCGGGCCCAACTACAAATTTATCAACCCATAGATCTATGGGCCCCATTCATGTTCTATGAATTATGACTGTAAACTATATGTAATTTATCTCAGGGAGTTAGTATAGTGCATGAGCCTACATTCCCTCCTTTCACATTGGGTTTTACCTAGTACATGACACACATATACTGTTGAGAAAAACATCCCCCCAGTCTAAGAATCATGACATGAAGCTATTTTTTTACCTTCTATATAGTCCATGCATTAAAACATTAAAATATGTATCATTTTTTATGAGGTATTTTTGTGGTATGTGGGTGAACATACCTTAACTTCACATTGGGTTCTGCGTCTTTTATTTCATGAAAATTCCCTCAAATAAGATGTTTTCTAATAGTCCAAGCATCATGAATTTAAACTATTTTCCATGATCCATGCCGTACAACCTTAAACAATGTTCAACCGGCTTCAATATTGCTTCATGTGGTGCAGGGCCTCCTTTGATCCATTTACGCCAAGTGTTAACTCTTTTACCCCACAAAACATCCTCAAAACACCTACCCTTATCGAAGATCTATGACCTCAAACTAGGATCCTTGGTCCATGCATTATGTCCCAAAACTATGGGAATTTGTCCCTAATTCACATGGTTTGCCTCCTCCCTAGTGTTTCAGCAAGCCTATGACTCCACCTCTTTTCAAAACTACATGTGTACTGATTCCCACATTCATGGGATACATAGTGATGCCTAAACGTTTTGCCTCCAATAAAATTTATAAATTCACCACAAAACCATCCATTACCTATGGTCCTATCATCCCAAAATTACCTCATGGGAATCCTTTTTAGGTATAATCCCCATTCATTTCCCATGAACCTGTAGTGGACCAGGATATCCTCATGACCCAAAATGAGGAAAAATGGAACAAGAAGCTTGATGTGAAAGTCCCACCAACATTCTCTATGCACGAAATTAAACCATAGCTTTACCCCATGTAAAAATGATATTCCTATCAATATGATATGATTTACCCTATAAAAACTGGGACTCTTCATACAATAACTATTGGATGACCATCAAACCAACATCCTTAACACATGATGTTAAACTGTATCTTTACCCATATAAATTTGAGATTCCTCATATCATAATATAGGATAATTTATTATCCTTTATCAAGATCACAATCCTTTATTGGTGTTGGTCTCCTACCCAGACACATTCTAGACTATGTATGGATTGACTCCCACTCTCATGGGACAGATAGTGTCATCTAGATATTTCATATTGAGACCAAACCTGCCATCGACTCACCTTGGACCCTTTCCCCTTCAGTATAGGTTTGACTCTCACCTACCCACACATTCATCAGGCATGTTCGAGCACATGGTGGAATAACACCCAGGTAACCAAATTTTCCCTCACGTACATTCCCCACATCAACTAATATTCTTCACACCTTCTCCAATCAGGATAATAGTCATCATACCAATCTAAACAGGCTCCCAAATGGGATGTCCTCATGCCAAAATGGCCCACCTATCATTCTAGGCTCACACCTTGAAGGATATTTGGAAAAAATAGTAGCTACCATGTTTCAAACTTTGTCAATAGTTGATTCTATATTTTTTCCATATTTAAATGACGTGGGTATGGACCCTGTGTTTCAAATATGGTCAATAGTTTTTCCCCATTCATCAGATACTCCCCTTTCACTCTTTAGATATTGAAAGTATCAATCTCCCTCATGGGATTTTTTGATCACTTTCTTCCATCATTGTATTCTGCCCTAAAAACTACTAGAAATTCCATAACACTCATTTTTTATCACATTTATCATGGATCACACAAGATTAGGAGTTGGGAGGAAGTTCTCTTTAAGAAAGGTTGAGATGCTCGAGCACCCTAATATTCCAAGAATGATGACCTTAAACTGTGGGCATGTTGTCTCAATAATGTTCTATGTCGTGTCATGTGGCCTCTCATGCCTCTCCATTCATGGTAGTTAACCTTTGCTCAACACTATGCATATTCCTTTGAGACATGCACCCCAGTTCTAAGAATAAAAAACTTAAAATGTTTACCACCTAGCTCTTATATGTTTCATGGCACATTTTCTCCCGTGGCCCTCCTTTAACATTGATTTATTACTCTCACATGCCATTACAAACACTTTAGGGTGACCATGGTATGAACTCTTTAACCATAAACTAAGATCCCATGGTATGAACACTATGAACTTAAAATAAGAGTCCAATTATGAGAATCATGAATTTAAACTATGTGCAAGTCTCCCCAAGAATGTGTAGGGTAACATCAGATCATCTTGGACCTCCTTTCAGATATGGTTTTTGCTTCTTCATGATACACATATCCTTTTGGGATACTCACCCTATGGTCCAAACTAAGATTCGTGGTCCAAGAATCATGACCATAAAACATGTGAAAATAGTATCAGGAATGTTCTATATGGTGCCAGGTGGCCTCCTAGGCCCCTCAGTTCATGTCAGGATACATCTCACCTATTCCATGTATATCCCCTTTGAGTCACACAACCCTTTGGTCCAAGCATCACAACCTTAAACAATGTGTGACTCACCCTAAATCCTTTTTTCATGGATCAGGGTCTCCTAGAATTTATTTTCCTTATAAGGCCCTCTAAGGAGTTCCCCTGTTGTGCTGCGCTCTTATTCCCCTCACCACTGCATCTAGCCGGGCTTCATTAACGTCAGTTCACATGTCTGAGATGAAAGATGTATAAATTCACAGCTCCACATCCCAATCACACTATGTTAAAATGTGTGGTACATCATCCTCACCATATGAAGTTACACTGCATGTCCAATGTCCTCACTATACAATGTTAAACTATGTGTCCAATGTCCTCATCATATCACGTTAATCTATGTGTATATCATCCTCATCACATGATGTAGAATTACAAAGAAACTTAGGCCCTTTCCTAGGAATCCCTTTCCTCTGGTGTTGGTCACCTACCACAACATTCATGTTCATTTAATGTTTCTAAGCATTCGAGATGACACTCCCTCGGGAAGATGAGCCAATACATTGTTCATAATGATACACCTGCCCCATTGTGATCGAATCCATGCTAAAGTAATTCCAAGATGGTTTAAATACATTTTAACATTCCATTATTACATCTCCACACTTCGAATGTCCCTTTATTTAGATCATCATCCTCTTCCATGTTCAAATGGTTCCCCTTGACAGCATGGTCCCATGTCACACTGGATCACCTACCATCCGAGGCGCATGACCTAGAATACTTTCGATGAAATTTTGATATAGGTATATTATTTCAAACATGTTCACCGGCTGAACCTTTTTTTATTTTCTATATCCTAAAAAAAGATAAT
Source organism: Viscum album (assembly GCA_963277665.1). NCBI lineage: Eukaryota > Viridiplantae > Streptophyta > Magnoliopsida > Santalales > Viscaceae > Viscum > Viscum album. Next base: position 189,578 of record CAUJRU010000773.1, read on the forward strand.
AAATGATGTGTTTCGAACATGGTCAACAGTTATCCTCCATCATCACACCACTCCCCTTGTGTTCTAGATATTGGGTGTCATGATTCATGCTCTTCATTCACCTTTGTTCAGGTAGAATCCAACTCCCCTGGTATTACCCCATTGTTAAACTAGTATACATTGGAAAAGAAATACAGCTATTTAGAGAGCCTCATTCTCCAACCATTTCCCCTCTCTCGACACAAATTCTCTCGGTGGTCAATGAAAAAAATCATACCCTGAGTGTTCATCCATTTCCTAGAACTCTCATATGAGTGAGGATTATCTTGGTCATCCCTTTTTTTCTTAAACTAATAACGAATCACATGGTCTCAGGGATTGATCATTAGTTATATCAGGAACATGATTGAAGTGAAACAATGAAGAAAATGTAAAAAAAGAAATATTTCCATGCATGAAAAAGGTTTAAACAAAGAAACTTCAGAAGTTGTCAAGGTCCATCCACACATTGGCACTCTTATGTCCTGGAAAAAAATTTCCCCTATGGATCTACCCCAGTGATAAAATGTTGGAGCTCATCCATCCCCTTATAAGTAGCCTCTATATTCCTCTACCACTCCACTAGGTTATTCACCTCTTCCTCGACATTAGAATAAACCTCTTCAGTCCCGATCCACATTTGATTCTTCTCATCCCAACATTCAGCTACTGAGGATGTCACCTCTACTGCCTTTGCCTCTACTTCCACCAACTTGTCCCTTAGATGGTATATGTTCTTGAATTGAGTAGCAGTGATGACTCTATTCTCATGCACTATCCCTTCTAGGAGGGTGATCTTCCCCTAAACTGCCTGAAGTGCCTTGGAGAACTCAAGCTTGTTCTTTTTTAATGAAATGTCAAACTCCCACCAGTTTGATCGCACCCTATAATGGTTCGTGTCTTCCTAGTTCATTACTTTCCATTTTTATGATTGGAGGTGTTCAAGGTATGTTCTAGGAGTTTTTATGGGAGTTGGAGGTGCAGTAGAGATGCTGTAGGAAATACACACCGTATAATTGTACTACACGACATGAAAGTTGGGTTCAAAAAATTTCCATAGATGGTCCATGATGTGTAGATTTTTTGGGTTAAAAAATAAAAAGGAGATTCATTTTTAGGTGAAATTAAACCCCAAATATTATACGCCGTGAAAGGGGATTACAAGTCATGTAAATCCCCAATGTAGTTTATTTTTAAAAGTTATTTTCATCCCTATTTTAATTCATTCGATCATGGATTGTTATTCCTATAGTTTTGGGTGAACTCTAGGCACCCTAAGGAGTTATTCAAGCCCTATTATTTCATCTTTGATCTAATTTTCCTAGTGGTAGTTCGTTGGAAATTTGTGGTAGGCCCTTCCTTCTTCGTGGTTGGTTTTATTCCACTCTTCTCTTGGGGATTCATTGCGATGATGTCATTATGGTTTGGGGTGAGTGTTGGGTTTTGTGTTGATGGTATTTGGTTTCAGTTTATGTTTATCCATGTTTCTCATGGTGAAATTTTTGTTTCTAGGTGTTTTTCATCACCCTGAGGTTCACAATGAGTTGGTAAGATTTTTTGAGGAAGGGATTCCCTCATTTATCTTTATTGTGTATAATGAGGGAGGGGTTTACATTTGTTTATCTATGTGTCATGGTTTTTCTAGATTAATCAAATATAAAAAATTGGTTAAAAGAAAATTTAAAGGGGTAAATGAGGTTTGATTTGAATTATTTTACTACTTTGATGTTATTGTGATTTTTTGGATTGCATGGGCTTGATGTCCTGATGAAAATTGTGATCGTTGGGTGCCTTTTTTTTCATAGGATTTATGTGATGTGATTGTTTCTTTGGTTGTGATTGTTATGATATGACCCTAAAATTTAAATTGATTAACCACTTATATTTGGCTAATTAAATGTTTGTACTAGTTTTTTTTTCATGTGTGATATCTCCCCTAAAATAATGTGCAATGTGATAAAAAATCCTTTGTAAATTTGTGAAATGATCTTGATGTGTTGTGATTTTTGTTCGTGCTTCTGGGATAATGATGTGTGGTTGGGGTAGATGGTTTGTTGGATGTTATTTTCGATGTTAATGTGGGGTTTTATACATGATTTTGGGGTGATGAGGTGGTTTGTTAACCATGATTTTGGGACAGAGTGTTGGTTTGTTGGTATTTCTTTTGGAGTGGTGAAGTGGTGGTTTTTTGTGATATATGCCTACGTTGTGATGGAATAAATGATTTATAATGATTGAGATGACATGGTTTTGTTTGGTTAATGGGATGAAAATGGTTAATGGATAATTAAATGATGGGTTGTGTTATTAAACATGGTTAATGATGAATAATGAAAATAATGGAATTGTTAAATAGAAAAAGGTTGGGAATGTGAAATGAGGTTTGTGGCTTGATGTGTGGTGTTATGCATTTAGAGGTGATATAAAAATATATGATGTTATGTGTTGGTCAGTTTATTTGTGAACCCATATGTTTGGCTTGAGTGATTGATATTATATATATATATATATATTCTTGTATATTCTTGTGATTTATATATGAACCCCACCCACATCAATCACTATGTGCTGACACCTGTACAGTCACACATGGGGTTTTTTTTTGAAAGAGGAGTACAGATGGCTGGGTACCCACTCTTTCCTAATCTCTCTTCTAAGCAAGGTAGGTATTACATAGGCTGTGATGGATATAGGTATTTTAGTGCATTATATGGTGGTTTTGATAGCCCATGTGTCTTTGGGTGATATGTGGAGCCTAGGTTTTTTTGGAAAATACATGACTGTGCTTGTGGGGCGGTAGCCCAGGTGTCTTTGGGAAAGATGTGATAGCCTAGGTGTCTTCAGGTGAGATGTGATGTGGCTTTTCTTGTGGGATGGATAACCTAGGTATCTTTGGGCAAAGTGTGTTGTGACCATTCTTGTGGGGTGATGTGGTATGAATAATATATAAGAGTGTAAGAATGTATGACGATGGGTGTGAGATTGACATACTAGTATGCAGTTACTCCTTTTACATTTCAAACGTATCTGGCAGTTTAGAATAAGGAAGAGGTGATTGAGAAAATGCACTCATGAGTAGGTTTTCCACAAGAGGGGAATCAGAAGGGTTCCTTATGGATCCAAGTTTTCAGTGGTAGGTCTTTGGAAATAATAATTTTGAGGTTTCGAATGATAGAGATTCAACCTTAGCATATTAATTTTTTGATTTTTGGGGCCATTGGTTTCCATGGTCTCCCTAGGATCTTTGTGCTAGTGTTTTTTGGTAGTGGGGTTCATGGCGATTGCCAGAACTAGTGCCCAGTGGTTTCCTAAGCTCAGTTTGGTAAAGGTGGATAGTTTTGGCACCAGCCTCTACAGCAGTTTCTAGTAAAAACATTTCAATAGTATGGGTATCAGTTATTAGCTTCACCAATGGGAGATGGAGTAAGTAGAGTCAAACCTCAAAATTTTCCTCATGTTTAGGGATTTCACCTCAAGCGTGATCATGGAGGTGGTTGTCAGTATTGAGGCATAAGAGCTGGGTGTGGTCAGTTACACGTAGTGGAGGTAGCATTTCCAAAGGGGGTGGAAGTCATCATAGGTATGATCAGTCTACTTAGTACTCTTATTTGTTCCTTGTTTGATTTAGGAGTCTCACAATCCTTTTTTGAACCCATTGTATCCCATGCTTTGGGACTAGATATAGAAAGGCATCACGTTCCCTTGGTGTTGATTACACAAGTCGGAGGCCAGACTAGTTTGTTTGATGTATTATGGGGGTTTAGACTGATGATGGGACCACATCAGTCCAGTAGGGATCTTTTCTTTCTACCAATGAAACTATACGATGTTATCCTTAGAATAGAATAGTGGTATTTTGTATTTTCTGTTATTGACTTCTTTTGGAGAGTTATATTTTTGGATTTGGATAGCCAATGTGAGGTTTTTGTTGGTGAGTGGGTTTGTCAGGTGGTAAGTCAGCATGTGGATCCTCTTATTTCCGTTTGGGATGAGTTTTTAGTGGAATTAGTGGATGTTAGGATTGTAGAGGTTCCCAGGGTCATTTGGGATTTCCTAGATGTTTTTTCCAATTATGTTATGATGTTACCCCCACGATGTGATTTTGAGTTTGGGATAGACTTGCATCCTAGTGCTTCTCCAGTTTCAATGTCTCTTTATCGAATGGAACCTTATGAGTTAAAGGAGATGAGGGTTGTGGTAGATTATATGATGGAGAAGGGTTTTATCCAGCCATGTGTGTCACTATGGGGTGCTCCTGTCTTATTCAAAAAGAAGGTGGATGATAGTCTGAGATTGTGTATAGACTATTGGAGGTTGAATCAAGTTATGGTCACAAAATATTACCCTATTCCAAAGGTAGATGATTTTTTGACCAGATGAGAGGGGAAATTTGGTTTTCTAAGATCTATCTATGGTATGGATATCACTAGTTGAGGGTGAAGGAGGGAAATATCCCGAAGACTACCTTCAGATGTAGATATGGGAACTTAGAGATTGTATTCATTCAATTTGATGTTATAAATGAACCATCCATATTTATAGGGCTTGTGAAATCCATGTTCCGTGAGTTACTGGATCGGTTCGTCATCATATTCATCAATGATATATTAATCTACTTGAAGTTAGTGCGGGAGAATATTGGGCATCTCATAACTGTCTTGCATGTTCTTCGACGCCACCAGCTCTATGGGAAATTTTCCATGTGTTTGTTATGGACATAATAGGTTCATTTACTTGAGCATGTGGTGTCTCAATAGGGTGTAGTAGTAGATCTATCTAAGGTTGGAGCAATTGTTTCTTGGGAATCACATAGGAATGTGGTAGAGGTTCACAATTTCCAGGGTCTCACAAGCTATTATTAGATGTTTTTACTTGATTTTTCTTGAGCCGTATCCCCATTGACAATTTTGAATTAGAAATACCAAGATTTTTTGTGGAGTGATCAGTTATAGGTAGTATTCAGTTACATGATGGGGAAGTTGTTTAGTGCTCCAATGCTCTGGTTTCCTGAGCAAGGGGTGATGTTTGAGGTGATATGTGACGCTTCTAGTATGAGATTCGGATGCATGCTGATGCAGCAGTGGGCGGTGATCTATTATGGGTCTAGGAAGTTACATCCCCACAACCATAACTATGCCACCCATGATATGAAGCTATCATCAGTTGTGTTTTCTTCTGAAGTTTTGGCAGTATTACCTCATTGGGGAGCACATTGTGGTCTTCACACATCATAAGAGTGTGATTTATATCTTTTTTCAGTCTGATCAGAACTTGAAATGTTTGAGGTGGATGACGTTTTTTATGATTATAATTTATAGATCACCTACACCTCGAGAAAAGGAAAATTTATGGCCATAATTAGAGTAATAATTATTGGAAGGGTGTTGTTCATAAGTCTGGGGATGCTTGGAGAGAAAGGGAGGAGTTGGTATCCTTGAAATTAGATAAAATGGTGGATAGTGGTTGAGTCTGTTTGTTTCGAATTACAATGTAGTCTTGTCTAATGATGCTGGTGGAGGAGTCTTAGAGGGGAGACTCCGAGGTAGAGGTGATGTGCGATCATGTTGGCCATGGTGATGCTCCGAAGGGATGGTCGGAGGATGGTCAGAACTAGGTTCTATTTCATGGGATGTTTTTTCAGTAGTAATTCACAATGGATTCCTTTGTGAGTTTCATAACTTGCATTTGGAGGTAGACCCAAAAGTTTTCAAGATGCACTATGGCTAGAGGATACAGTTTTGTTGGCCTCAAATGAAATGAGTATGGGTGGAGTTTGTGGTGATGTGCTTTTTTTTCTAGCAGGTGAAGGTTGAGCATCACGTTTCTAGTGTTTTTTGGAAACCCTTGGAGTCCGTGAGTGTAAATGGGATGAAATATCAATAGATTTAATCTTATGGTTACACAGAGCTTAGGGAGTTTGTGATGCTATTTGGGTGATAGTAGACTATTTGACAAAATCAACCCACTTCTTAGTGATCAAGGAGTCAGGAACTATGGATTATTTGGATAATAGGTATGTGGATGAGGTGGTGAGGTTTCATGGAGGTGTGATGTCTATTTTATTAGATTAGGATGCTTGTTTTACCTCCTTAGTCTGAAGGGGATTGTATCATCCCTTAGGAACTCAGTTACACCTCAATACTACTTTACAACCTCAGACAGATGGGAAGATGGAACAGACTATACAGATGTTGGAGGATATGTTTCAAGCATGTGTTTTGGATAATTATGGATCTTGGCTATGAAAACTTCCCTTAGTAGATTTTTCTTATAATAATATTTTTCACTCTTCCATTGGTATGGCCCCGTTTGAGGATTTGTACGGAAGAACGTTTTGTTCTCTATTTTACTGGGCAGAGGTTGGGGAGATAGAAATTCTTAGTCCCAATGTGGTTCAGAGCTTTAATGAAAAAGGGTCATCTTGTTTGTGAGAGAATTAAAGAATCATAGGGATGATAGAAGTCTTATGATGATTACAGGAGGAGTCCCTTTGAGTTCATGGTTAAGGACTGTGCATTCTTGAAGGATTCCCCTAAACATGGGTAGATGAGGTTTGGAAGAGGGTGTAATTTTTCTCCTAGGGATTTTGGGCCCTTTGAGGTGTTGTGGAGAGTTGGGGAGGTGGCGTATCGGTTGGTGTTTCCACCACAGTTGGAGAGGATCCGTGATGTCTTCCACATCTCTCAGTTTCGTCGGTATCTTCATGATGACTCTCATATCATTGATTTGGGAGAGATGGATATTGAGGATGGAATTATGTTTGTAGAGCAGGTAGTAGAGACCCATGATCAATAAGAGAATGCGCTTCATGGACAAACCATATATTTGGTTCAAGTGTTTTGGAGGCATGGTGTCCTGGAGGGGAGTACTTATGAGCGAGAGACGTAGAAGTGTGCCATGTACCCAAAGTTGTTTTGAGTTTTTCTTTTCTTTTATTTACCTTATGATGTGATGTTTGAACCTTGTTTTATGAGATGAGATATTTTCCTCGGTTTGGGATGTGTGTGGTGTGATGTGTGATAATGTCCAAAAATATGAAAAGGGGAGGACCATATTCCTAATCAAGAGTCATTAATTGTGATGCGATAAAACACGTGAGGGAAATTTATATCCGCCTAGAGTGAATAATTCTTGATATGGAGGACAAAATTCCATTATTCATGTGTTTGGGATAGTGCGATTCCTTGGTTATAGTGGTTGTTAGTCTGGGATGTGCGGAGGTTGATATGGTCGTGCAGTGTTTGTGTGGCAGTGTGGTTGTGTGAGAGGAGGTGAATTGTGGTTATGTTGATGTGGTTATGCAGTGTGTTTTGTTGTTTTTTTGGTTGGCGTGTTTGGTTGGTGGTATAATTTGAGGTATGATGAGATCATTGAGTGGTATCTCATAGGGTAGTTATTCAGAACCTTTTTCTTCTCTGATTGGTTTTGGATTCTCGAGTGATCAATTCATTTGAGAAGTATCTGATGTAATGGTTCGTACCTTCCCAGTCTATTACATTCTAGGTTTTGAGCATTGGAGGTGTTCGGGGGAGGTTTCTGGAGTTTTTGTGGGAGTTGAAGGTGCAATAGAGCTACTATAAGAAATATAGACCATTTATATATACTACATGATGTGAAATTTGGTTTCATGGATTCTCTAGTGCTGGTTCACGACATGAATATTTTTGGGTTTAAATAATAAAAATGTGATATGTTTTTCAATGAAATTGAACCCCGAGGATTACATGATGTGAATGGGGATTACATGTTGTGTAAATCCCAGATGTGGTATTATTTTAAAATATCTTTATGACCTAATTTTGATTAGTCTTTTCTATAGATTATTCTTCCTCCCATTTTGGGTGAACCATATGCACCCCGAAGAGTTCTTCAAGCCCTCTCCCTCCCGCTTTTATCCATTGTTACCAATGGTAGTTCATTGGAAATCTGTGGTAAGATCTTTCTTATTCTTGGTTGGTTTTCTTCCATTCTTATCATGGGGTTTCAATAGGGTGATGTCCTTATGGTTTGCGGTAAGAGTTGGGTTGCATTTTTATAGTCGTTGGTAGTGGTGTAGGTTGATCCGTGTTTTCTCATGGCGCGGTTCTAGTTTGTGGGCATTCTTCTTTTCCTCATAGTGCATAGTGAGTTGGAAAGATTCTTTGAGGTAGGGATTCCCTCATTTCTCTTTAATTTTTATCATGTGATAGGGTTTAATTTTGTTTATCTATGGGTTATGGTTTTTCTAGATTAATCAAAGATAAATAATTTGTTAAATTAAAATGAAAAGGGGTAAATGTGGTTTGATTAACAAGATTTCACAACATTGATGTTATTGTGATATTGTGGATTTAATGGTCTTGATGCCCCACTAAAAATTGTGGCCGTTGGGGGATTTATTTGATCTAGATATATGTGTTTCGATTGCTTCTTTGGTTTTTATTGTTGTGATATCACCCTAAAATGGAAATTGATTAACCACTTATAGTTGGATAATGAAATGGTTTCCCCAAGATTTTGTCTTGTGTGATAAAACCCCTAAAATAACGTGTGATGTGATAAAATCCCCTTTTTATATTTTCGAAATGATCTTGATGTGTTGTGATGTGTTTCCATGCTTATGGGCCAATGATGTGTTGTTGGGGTTGATGTTTTGTTGGTCATTTTTTGGGTTGGCGAGGTGGTTTGTTGGTCGTGATTTTGGGGAAGTGAGGTGGTTGGTTTTCCCTTATTTTGGGATGGAGAGGTTTTTTGTTGGCCATTATTTTGGGGTAGCAAGGTTGGTTTTTTTTGTGCTAGATGACCCAGTAGTGAGGGTATAAAGGATTAATAATGATTGAAATGACATGGGTTAGTTTGTTTAATGGGATAAATATTGATGATGGACAATTAAAAGATGGGTTTTGTGATTAAATGTGGTTGATACTAAATAATGAAAAGAATGGAATGATTAAATGGGAATTGGTTGGTAATGAGAAATGAGGTTTGTGGCTTGATGTTTGGTTTTATGTGTTTAAATGTGGTAGTAGTGATGATGTGGTGAGTTGGTTAGTCGGTTTGTGAAACCATAGGTTGGGATTGAGTGTTTGACATTATATATATATATATATATACTTTTATATTCTTTTGAATTCTATATACACCCCACCCATGTTTAGCACTATGTGCCGACACCCACATTGTCACACTGGGGGTGTTTTTCCTGACATACAGGGAGGAGTATGGATGGTTTGGTACCCACTCTTTCCTGATCTCTATTCCAAGATAGGTAGTTATTGCACAAGCTATGATGGACGGAGGTATGATAGTACATTAGATGGTGGTTGTGATACCCCGGGTGTAATAAACCGATATTTTATAAGATATATTCTTTTTAATTTCTTTAATATCTTATGTTGTACGATACACCAAGATTATCTTGTGCTATACACAACACCATATTAGCTTGCAGTCTACGCAACACTAATCCTGGATCGTGTTACACACAATTTCATGTTTGTTTGATAGTATTTATTCTACGAAACATTGAGTATATATATATATATATATATATATATATATTCAATGTATTTTTTTATACGCAACAACAAAGGAGTCGTGCACTACACACAACCCTGACTTGGCTTGCATTACACACAATTGCGACCTTCCTCGATAGCGTGTGTTGTACGCAATACCGAGTTTTACTAAACAACGATATATTATTATAATATTATTATGAACTAGCCGTTATGAATAGTATTAACTAAATTTTGAATTTTATAACATTATTATTCAACTTACACATTTTCTAGAACATGGTATAAAAACAAAATAAAATTTTTGGGTAAAATAAGTATTTTTCAAAAAATGCAGTTTTGCCGCCTTTTGATGGCGCACCCACATTAAATATAGTTTTTGACATGTTTATAAGTTCAATTTTACAAAATAAAATTATTCTTTGGAATTAGGATTTAAAATTATACCTTTGATAAATTTTTCATATTATTCTGATAACTTTCATATTTTAATGAATAGTAAAAACACGCTATATTTTAATTAAAAACAACTTTTTTCATCGTAATAACTTATGTGGTTAATTTATAATATTGAATTGTTTTAATGTATAAATAAAATATATTTTTACCATTTAATATAATGTATGTAATTATCATTGATTTTACATTGAATTCGTAGGTTAAATCAATTCAATCTTTTGCAATGTTTTAAACAAAAACCTGTTTTCATTCGACAACGAGATTAATTTTAATTTAATTTCTGAAACTTCTGTGAATTGAATTTAAAAAAATAGATTCCATATTTGGAAGTAGTGGGTCCAAATTATGTTAATAGGCTACTTTTTATTTTTGGGAATTATGAATAGTAACTACGGTAAATTTTATTTATTATAGTTTAAGGTAAATCGGGTAATTAAGGGTAAATATAATATTATAAAATTACCCTAACACATTCCAAAATCCTATTGGATGACTAAATTATGACCCATATCACTTAAGGGTCTTATTAGAATCATTTAATAAACTTTTGTCCATGAAAATAACTTAATTATTATTAAAACCAAAGAAAGTGACAACATGTCACTCTCTTAAATATTATAAGTATAATAATTTTAATTTAGTGATAAACATCATAAAACTTCGAACATTAATAGTCTCCAGAAATCTAATAAAATTATCTACATCATGATAATTTATTTATAATTTTTAGGGATTAAATAATTGTCATTAATGGTGATACATTAATGATACAAAAATTATTTATTAATTGAAAAATCAGTAATATAGTTTTTATTGAAATACTAATACCCATTAAAAGGCCCAAATACCTAACCAAAACTTATTGGTAGTGTATATATACACCTTAATCATCAAATTACCTAATATATAACCGTTTGAAGTCTTATAAAAGTGATTATGACACTTATATTATTTTATTTTAAATGATACCAAAGTTGTCACCTTCATAATTTACTAAATATAAAAATTTAAATATTGTGATTTTAAGATGATAAATTAGAGTAAAAGTATTATTGTAAAAGGTAATAGATTTATCTTCATCATAGGATTTTATTTTTAATTTTTATGCAACAAATAAGTATATTAAATAATTATACAAAAATGTTATAGTAATTATTTTATTAAGAGATAAACCAAATAAATGGTTTTAAAAATAATAAAATAAATATTATATGAACTATTTAATTTTCTACACTAATTATCTAAAGACATATGACCTTTTATTAATATATTAAATCTTTTATTTCGAACATATCTTCTATATATATTTTATTTAAATTCAAATAAATGAATAGTGTCAAAATTGACACTATTGTTATTTTATAAAAATAACATATTATAAAATTGTTTAAAAATCACCAAAATATATAACAATTATAAATTTAAATGCTATAAAATTTTATAAAGTATCCAATTATGGAAAATTCACAACAAATAAGTAATTATTTGATATAATTAAATATTTAGAATGTTATTACCACAAATAAAATTAAATTGATTAAGTAAGGATAAATCAAGTTGATAATGTTTAAAACAATTTCCTAACATGTATAAATTTTATTGGTTGATGAGATTAAAACCCTATCTCATCTAATATTTGAATATTAGTCATTTTTGGAAGTTTTTAAGTGGGGTTAGATTTATTATAAATTAATATTTTTAAGATTTCCAAAGGTGTCCCTCCCCTCCCTTATAAAAGGGCACCTCCTCCCTCTCTTCCTCACACCAATTTGAGCCTTCAACCTCGAAAAAACCCTGCCAAATTCTCTTCTCCACTTCCCTAGAAACATCCTAGAGGTCCTGGTCTTCTTCAAAGACCAATTTTAGTGCCCTAAGAGGAGGTCTCAAAGAGGCGCTTCAAAGAAGAGGTAATGTTCGTTACCGATTCTTTCAAATTTATTTCTTCTTCCACTTCATATTATTTTGTTGTTTCATTATGAAGTAATAACATAGGTATCAATAATATACAGATATGTTATTATAAGTATGAAACAACCCTATTTCACCATTTATCCACCTACGGAAAATGAAATCACCGCGCGTGCGTACGTACGGAATACCGTCTCCACGCCGTGGAGTAATCTATTTTCCACCACCACCTTACTTGGATGGGTATAATGGTGTAAATAATGACTATATATGATTATTTTAAAGTGATATTTATTATTAAATATTATACATACACTTCAATACAATTCCATGATCATGGGAATTTTATCATCGCTCGTGCGTACGTACGGACTACCGTCTCCACGACGTGATAAGATTCATTCTCAATGATTAACCATTCATGAATGATTATAAAGTATATATAATAATTAATCATGAAATATATTACATAATAATGATACAAGATTTATGTATATATATATGTATGTCATCTACTTAATTCCATTCAATTCAATAAGGAAACGAAAACAACGTTCATGCGTACGTACGGCCTACCGTCTCCATGAACGGTGTATTTATTTCCATTTATTGATCTATTATATATATGTATATTCTCAATATATATTATATATAAATCATGTTTTAAATTATGGATATATGTAAACGTTATCTAAGTAATCATATGAATAATTACATGTCAAAACACAGACGACAAATGAAACGATTTTACCCAAAACGCTCTTTAACATGGAATTTACAAGAGAACGAGTAAAATAAAGTCATAAGTGAACCATATATGATATCATAACAATGAACATGATTCTGTAATAAGTCAATAACATTATTTAAATCATTATACAGGGGGTTCAGATACGTACGAAGCATATCGGACCTAAGGTAAGGGATAACTTTTCCAATCTCGTTTTTATCCGAGATTGTTTATTCGTAAGTATTTACCGGGGTTATTTCTATCATCCATGTCCATATTTTATAAATGTGTTTTCATATATGATTAAAGTCATTTTTACCCATTTTTGACTTTTACTACATGGTATGTAAGGAATCTTTCTTTTGTTTATGTTACGAGGTACTCTTTTGACTTTTCCGACAAAAGTACGAGGAGAATGTTATTTTTAACTTATACGGCGTGAACATATTTTTATGGTTTTATAAAGCCTTATTTTCGTGAAGCTTCCTCCAAAAGATTTCATGACTATTTTCAACAAAAACCTTTTCTTCTAAAATTTCATGACATTTTGTGAAAAGAAAATCATTTTGAAGAAAAAAGGATATTTTCCTCAAGAATTCATTTCAAGTGTTTTATCAAAACCATTTTCATCTAAGATGACATTATTTTACATGTTTACGTTTCATGTATCATGTCTCTATGATTTACATGGTTTCACTTTTCTTATTATGAAATGATATCCATTTCTTTTATATGGATTATGTGATGATGGGATGATGTTTATGAAACCCATTTTATTTATTGGGTTATTATTAATGATGCATGTTTATTTTATGGCACAAGTAAGAATGATTTCATTATGAGATGGGTGGGACCTATATCTCCCTCCAATGCATTGGGTAAAGATTTATATATCATGAGATAGACATGGCTGGAACGGTAAGTTAATCCGGTTCAGTGTTACAGGACTGAAACAAGGAGTGAACTCGATTCAGAAAGGGACTTTGTCCCCTAAGATGGTCCTAGCAGCAATGCCTTGGCTACTATGGAAATCATAATGTTTTTACACAATTACAAGTTTTATTCCCATGCTATTTTATCAGGATAAATGTTTCTTTATGATCTATGCCTTACATACTTCCATGTTTTATGTCATTGCTCAAGCTTTTGATGTTTAAACATTATGTTCATGCTTTTAAGTTCAAATGTATATGGTATGTTTTATTTTATCCATGCCTACCCTTACTGAGCATTTGAGATAACCCTTTTAATGTTTTCTTTTCCTCAGGATATGAATAAAGGTTTTAGGTAAGAAAAAAAAAGGAGAAGATCTTCATGGGAGATGTTGAAGATCTTTCATCACGATTAGAAGATTATGTTCCAAGTTTCCAAAGACACTAAAGTATTACAGTCCTTGTGTGTCTGTTTTTGTTATGTATTAAGTATTCCACAAAAGTAATGTAATGTTCATGTACATCAATCTTTGGGTCTCTACAGTTGTTATCAAAGGAAAGGTTTAGTCAAACTTTGGAAACTAGGATGCGAAAACGTTAGTGAGATCCCTAGAGATATTTCTAAGGTATGTATAGGGATATCCCTAAGGATATGTATACGTACATGATATAGTCCTAGAACTACGGTAACGATCATAGAATTTAACCTAAGATGTTAGATATTGAGGGTACTCCCCCTTTACTATGTTGTTTTCCCTAGCATGATTTTTGCCTCTCACACTATTCTTTTGTGTTTTATAAAATGGCTGGAAACAGGAAGATTCATGATAATGGAGGATATGACGGACAATGGAATGATATTCTTCATAAGAAACCAAACGAAACGGGATTTGGAAGTCCAAACATCGTTATTATTCCTAATCAGCAATCTCATAATATGTTCAATAATCTCAACTTTGGTAAGTTTCCCGACTCAGATAATAAGAGAAAGATGGAGTTTCATGATGATCATAGAGGAAAGAAAGTTCAATTTCCCTCATGTAAATCATGTGGGAAGAGGCATCAGGGAGATTGTTTCAAAGGTACTGGAAGATTCTTTGGGTGTGGAAAAGAAGGACACAAAGCCAGTAAGTGCAAAGGAAAAGGTTCAGTTAACACCATGGACAAGGATAATGGTATTGCTACGACATCAACAATGATTAGATGTTTTAAATGTGGAATGTATGGGCATTATGCAAACCAATGCCCTAAGGGAAAATCTCATGAAGAGAATCAACATGGTCATATAGGTAGTATTTTTGTGGATGATGATGAAGAGACTACAAATGAAATATGAGATGAAATAAATGATGAAGCTCAGCTAGTGGTTTAAGAAGTTAGTGGAATGATTGTATGTTTATAAAGAATAATGTATGATACTATGGAATAAATAATCATCTAAGGATTGTTACACTATTGTTTTTCCTAAAGTATATGAAAGTATATGTTGAATGGTACCGGTAACCATGGAAGGTTATTCAGATATTTTTGGAAAGTAGATGATATGCGCATAATGAAGGGATACGAAGATAATGAGATGTTTGATTGTATTCATGAGCTCATGACTGATATAAGGACTAAGTGATATTATGGTTTGATTATATAGAAATTTTGGGATTTTGGTATGTGGAAAGTGTTAACTTTTTACAGCCTTCATGTTTTCACTAAGGTTAAATGGGTATTCATTTTTCAATAGAATACATGATTAAGGTATTCACATGTTTGTAATTTGACCAACAAGATATATCTTATGATATATGGGGGATAAATGATGTCATTCACATGATTGTTATGTGACATTTCAAGTAATCATTTTCTTTATACTATGATCTTGGACCGAAGTATTTTAGATAAGCCTAAAGATTGGAATGGATTATGTTGGACATAAGTTATTATTGTTTAAGGATATAACTTTTTTCAATATTATTGATGGGATGTTATAGTAATATAGTTTTAGAAAGAGGAAAACCTGCAGGAATGGCGACAACCCATTGCGTCGGACAAGGCTGTGGGAATCGAACCCACAACCGAAGTGCGACTGACCTTTATTGCCTACCACTAGCCTACAGGAAGTCCCTGGTTAGTAGAAACTAGTTTTATTTTATTAAGCGATATGATATATGAATTATAAGTTCATTTTTGGAACCATATACGATTAATCTAACCAAATGATGGACTTATAACTTTTTCTAACCTTTTGTTTGAAACAGATGTAATGACCCATCATTCTATCACATGATCTGCTAACACATCACGAATAACAAATTCAACTTCATTTCATTAAGGGATGAAGTGGAAATTGTTAAATTCACGAACAAGAGTGAGATTGTACCAAAATCATGTAAGTATTTCTTTTAATTCATCAACATTAGGGAAATGATCTTGAAAACAAAAAATGTTTCCTTAGTGACCTTATATCCGATGAATCAGATGGTACCTTAGATCATCAAAAATCTATGGCTTTGTGATTGTTGGCTTTTTCATAGCCATGTTCTCTACCACTCTCTATCAGAACATAATGGTTAGATTTTGCTTCTATATCCATATTTTCACCTATGTTATCCTATGTAGAAAACCAGTGATTAGCTTATTTCGGTAACCGTTACGTTTCATACTTTAGTTTATAAAGATAATTTTTTGTATTCCTTTTTACAATGTGGGTTTCAATTAAAGAATCTTTCAAGTAGAAAACCATTTATAACCCCGATTAATTTCGAGGGAGAAATTCATTTTAAGGGGGGGTAGAATGTAATAACCCGATATTTTATAAGATATATTATTTTTAATTTCTTTCATATCTTCTGTTGTACGATACACCATGATTATCTTGCGCTATACGCAACACCATATTAGCTTGCAATATACACAACACTAATCCTGGATCGTGTTACACACAATTTCATGTTTGTTTGATAGTATTTATTCTACGAAAAATTGAGTATATATATATATATATATTCAATGTATTTTGTTATACGCAGCAACAAAGGAGTCATGCACTACACGCAGCCCTGACTTGGATTTCATTACACGCAATCGCGACCTTCCTCGACAGCATGTGTTGTACGCAATACCGAGTTTTACTACACAACGATATATTATTATAATATTATTATGAACTATCCATTATGAATAGTATTAACTAAATTTTGAATTTTATTACATTATTATTCATCTTACACATTTTCTAGAACATGGTATAAGAACAAAATAATTTTTTTGGGTAAATTAAGTATTTTTCAAAAAATACAGTTTTGCCGCCTTTTGATGGAGCACCCACTTTAAATCTAGTTTTTGACATGTTTATAAGTTCAATTTTAGAAAATAAAATTATTCTTTGGAATCAGGATATAATGTTTTACCTTGGATAAATTTTCCATATTATTCTGATAACTTTTATATTTTAATGAATAGTAAAAACATGCTATATTTTAATTAAAAACAACTTTTTTCATCGTAATAAATTATGTGGTTAAATTATAATATTTAATGGTTTTAAATTATAAATATAATATATTTTTACCATTTAATATAATTTATGTCATTATCATCGATTTTACATTGAATTCGTAGGTTAAATCAATTCAATCCTTTGCAATGTTTTAAACAAAAATCCATTTTCATTCGACAACGAGATTAATTTTAATTTAATTTCTGAAAATTCTCTGTATTTAATTTGAAAAAATGGATTCCATATTTGTAATCATTGGGTTTAAATTATGTCAATAGGCTACTTTTTATTTTTGGGAATTATGAATAGTAACTACGGTAAATTTTATTTACCATAGTTAAAGGTAAATCAGGTAATTAAGGGTCAATATAATATTATAAAATTACCATAAAAAATTCCAAAATCCTATTGAATTACTAAAAGTCGACCCATATCACCTAAGGGTTGGATTAGAATCATTTAATTAACTTTTGTCATTGAAAATAACTTAATTATTATTAAAACCAATGAAAGTGACCACATGTCACTCTCTTAAATCTTATAAGTATAATAATTTTAATTTAGTGATAAACATAATAAAACTTAGAACATGAATACTCTCAAGAAATATAAAAAAATTATCTACATCATGATAATTTATTTAGAATTTTTAGGTATTAAATAATTGTCATTAATGGTGATACATTAATGATGCAGAAAATATTTATTAAGTGAAAAATCATTAATATAGTTTTTATTGAAATAATAATACCCATTAAAAGGCCCAAAAACCTGACAAAAACTTATTGGTAGTGTATATATACACCTTAAGCATCCAATTACCTAATATATAACCGTTTGGAGTCTTATAAAAGTGATTATGACCCTTATATTATTTTATTTTAAATGACGCCAAAGTTGTCTCCTTCATAATTTAGTAAATATAACAATTTAAATGTTGTGATTTGAAGATGATAAATTCGAGTAAAAGTATTATTGTGAAATTTAATGGAGTAATATTTATCATAGGATTTTATTTTTAATTTTTATGCAACAAATAAGTATATTAAATAATTAAACAAAAATGTTGTAGTAATTATTTTATTAATAGATAAACCAAATAAATGGTTTTAAAAATAATAAAATAAATATTATATGAACTATTTAATGTTCTCCACTAATTTTATAGATACATATGACCTTTTATTAATCTATTAAATATTTTAGTTCGAACATATCTTCTGTATATATTTTATTTAAATTTAAATAAATGAATAGTGTCAAAATTGACACTATTGTTATTTTATAAAAATAACATATTATAAAATTGTTTAAAATTCACAAAAATATATAAAAATTATAAATTTAAAGGGTCTAAAATGTTATAAAGTATCCAAGTATGGAAAATTAACAACATATAAGTAATTATTTGTTATAATTTCAAATTTAGAATGTTATTACCACAAATACAATTAAATTGATTAAGTAAGGATAAATCAAGTTGATAATGTTTAAAATAATTTCCTAACATGTCTAAATTTTATTGGTTGATGATATTAAAACCATATCTCATATAATATTTGAATATGAGTCATTTTTGGAAGTTTTTAAGTGGGATTAGATTTATTATAAATTAATATTTTTGAGATTTCCAAAGGTGCCCCTCCCCGCCCTTATAAAAGGGCACCACCTCCCTCTCTTACTCACTCCAATTTGAGCCTTCAAGATCGGACAAACCCTGCCAAATTCTCTTCTCCACTTCCCTAGAAACATCCTAGAGGTCCTAGTATTCTTAAAAGACCAATTGTAGTGCCCTAAGAGGAGGTCTCAAGGAGGCGCTTCAAAGAAGAGGTAATGTTCGTTACCGATTCTTTCAACTTTATTTCTTCTTCCACTTCTTCTTCTTTAGTTTTTTCATTATGAAGTAATAACATAAGTATCACTCATATACTGATATGATATTATAAGTATGAAACAACCCTATTTCACCATTTATCCACCCTATGGAAAACGAAATCACCGCGCGTGCGTACGTACAGAATACCGTCTCCATGCCGTGGTGTAATCTATTTTCCACCACCACCTTACTTGGATGGGTATAATGGTGTAAATAATGACTATATATGATTATTTTAAAGTGATATTTATTCTTAAATATTATACATACACTTCAATACAATTCCATGATCATGGGAATGATATCATCGCTCGTGCGTACGTACGGACTACCGTCTCCACGACACGATGAGATTCATTCTCAATGATTAACCATTCATGAATGATTATAAAGTATATATAATAAGTAATCATGAAATATATGACATAATACTGATAATGGATTTATTTATATATATATGTATGTCATCTACTTAATTCCATTCAATTCAATAAGGAAACGAAAACAGCGTTCATGCTTACGTACGACCTACCGTCTCCATGAACGGTGTATTTCTTTCCATTTATCTATCTATTATATATATGTATATTATAAATATATATTATATATAAATCATGTTTTACATTCTGTATTTATGTAAACATTATCTAAGTAATCATATTAATAATTACAAGTCAAAACACGGACGACAAATGAAACGATTTTACCCAAAACGCTCTTTAACATGGAATTTACAAGAGAACGGGTAAAATAAAGTCATAAGTTAACCATATATGATATCATAACAATGAATATGATTCTTTAATAAGTCAATAACATTATTTAAATCATTATACAGGGGTTTCGGATACGTACGAAGCATATCAGACCTAAGGCAAGGGATAACTTTTTCAATCTCGTTTTTATCCGAGATTGTTTATTCGTAAGTATTTACTAGGGTTATTTCTATCATCCATGTCCATGTTTTATAAAAGTGTTTTCATGTACGTTTAAAGTCATTTTTACCCATTTTTGACTTTTACTACATGGTATTTAAGGAATCTTTCTATTTTTTATGTTACGAGGTACTTTTTTGACTTTTCCGACAAAAGTACGATGATAATGTTATTTTTAACTTATACGGTGTGAACGGATTTTTATGGTTTTATAAAGCCTTATTTTCATGAAGATTACTACAAAATATTTAATTCCTATTTTCAACAAAAACCTTTTCTTCTAAAATTTCATGACATTTTGTGAAAATAAATTGATTTTGAAGAAAAAAGGATATTTTCCTCAAGAATTAATTTCAAGTGTTTTATCAAAACCATTTTCATCTAAGATGACATTATTTTACATGTTTATGTTTCAAGTATCATGTATCTATGATTTACATGGTTTCAATTTTCTTATTATGAAATGATATCCATTTCTTTTATATGGATTATGTGATTATGGGATGATGTTTATGAAACCCATTTTATTTATTGGGTTATTATGAATGATGTATGTTTATTTTGTGGCACAAGTAATAATGATTTCATTATGAGATGGGTGGGACCTATATCTCCCTCCAATGGATTGGGTAATGATTTATATCTCATGATATAGACATGGCTAGAATAGTAAGTTAATCCGGTTCAGTGTTACAGGACTGAAACGAGGAGTGATCTTGATTCAGAAAGGGACTTTGTCCACTAAGATGGTCTTGGAAGCAATGCCTTTTCTAATATGGAAATCATAATGTTTTGCCACAATTACAAGTTTTATTCCCATGCTATTTTATTGGGATTATTGTTTCTTTATGATCTATTCCTTACGTACATCCATGTTTTATGTCATTGTTCAAGCTTTTTATGTTTAAACATCATGTTCATGTTTTTAAGTTCAAATGTATATGGTATGTTTTATTTTATCCTTTCTTACCCTTACTGAGCATTTGAGATCACCCTTTTTATGTTTTCTTTTCCCCAGGATATAAAGAAAGGTTTTAGGTAAGGAAAAAAGGGGAATATCTTCATGGGAGATGTTGAAGATCTTTCACCACGATTAGAAGATTACGTTCCAATTTTCCAAAGACACTAAACTATTATAGTCCTTGTGTGTTTGTTTTTGTTATGTATTAAGTATTCCACAAAAGTAATGCAATGTTCATGTACATCAAGCTTAGGGTCTCTACACTGGGTGTCTTCAGTTGACATGTGATGGCCCGGATGTTTTTGGGTGAGATGTGGCCATGCTTGTGGGGCAGTATCCCATGTGTCTTCGGGTGAGATGTGATATCCCAAGTTTCTTCAAGAAAGATGTAATTCCATCATGCTTATGGGGTGGCGAGCCCAAGTGTTTTTAGGTGAGGTGTAATATGGCCGTATTTGGGGGGCAGTGTGGTATACATAAGAGATGGGAGCACAAGGATGTACAACATTGGGTGTGAGAGCGACAAAACAATGGGAAAGTGGTGCGGGGTACCCTTATCAATGTGATTCCTTTTATAATATATTTCTTAATTTTTGTTATTTTTTGAGGATTACATAGTGAGGTTTGGATGGTTATTATACCTTTATAGGTGCTTTTTGGTTCCGCTGTTTTCTCAATGGTGCATTAGTATCCTTCATTCACATGTGCATGAGAGATTGTGGTTTTCATATTGAGTATACTTTTATGCTCACCTATATATATAAAACTATTTTCAGGCTTCCAGGAGGATTACAAAGACCATGATGGACATTAATAACTTGGATACTTGACAGTTGTCATGTCGCTGCTTTAGCTTTACTTTTAGTTATTTACTTTGGATATTTTTATTTGTATCAGTTCTATTTATACATGAATGTGGGATGGTTTTGGATTTATTTTATATTATTTCATGTAGTTTTTTTGTGGACGAACCATCTTTTATTTCAATACCATACTATTATAGAGGGTAATACCTCCCATATCATGAGGTTTTTTATACCCTCAGTACTATTCTCCAACCTGGGGCCTACTAGAGGCGGGACTTAGGGGTCATTATATTTCACCCCTCATTGTGGTATCTTTGGTGGGAGGGGGTCATGACATTACCCCTTGACAATGAAGTCTTGAGACAGTGCATGAAGGATGCTAGATTCCACCCCATTGGTCCCTAGGATGAATAGAAAATGGTGGAGAGAGCCCACCCGGTTGGGCGGTCAACCATCAGTGCAGGTGATGACGTTTTGAACGTGCCTCCACGCCTTGTGACGAACGACCCGATTCTCCTTGGCGACATTCGAGCTATAATCCTAAAAGTATTTAGGTATCATAGGATCATATGGAGGGAGGAAGACCAAGGAATCAATGTCCAGGTCATCTGTGGTCATGTTATCAGGTGGGCTGAAATCCAACTCTAGGTGGAATAGATCCTCCCCATCCCCTCACCCATATCGGAAGTCCCAACCTCCTTTGGCATCTCTGAAGAAATCTTAGCCATTGCATCCTCCTTGACTACCTTCATTGTAGGAATGATCTCAACCACCTCCATTGAGGCCTTAGCTTCCACAACCACCGTTAATGAAAATTCTAGGGAAGGCTTGCCCAATGCAACCTCCATTGTTGCTCCAGTTGTGGATATAATTGCTTCCTACAACATTGAGGCTTTAGCTCCAATAGTTGCCTCCGATGGATCCTCCATGACAGGGTCCTCGACCAAAACCCCCTCAGATATTCCCATCATGAAAACCATCTCGACCCCTCCATTGAGGGTATGGTCTCTAAATTCCCTTATGTGGGAACCTCTGTGGTTATTCCAAATTCCATGGCCTCCCCAACCATTTTTGATGTGGGATCAACACCCACTGTCACCACCTAGACCTATAACACCACTGACTAGGATGTTGATGCTATAAATTAAGCCATAAATATAGTTTAAAGTTCCATTTAATCACGAGTCAGTTAAATAAAAGAATATATAGCATGAGAGGAAAAAGTGAAAAGGGGTAGATACTTACATGAATAATATAACCTGATGAGGAGGTCATGATGTTTCATGGGAATCCCCTTGGAAAGGGCATCCCCACAATGGCCACCACCTTAGTCATAGGCACTGCTTTTGCTGATAGTTGGATGAATGCAGCCATATAATCAGGGAGGTGACCCATGCTTTACCCTTCAAGGTTTGAGACTCCCTTTCCCTTTGTCTGCGGTTCATCACAGGACTCCCCATATTTCATGCTCACCGATTCCTTCAAAATCCCAAAAAGAGTTATAAATCATTCTTAGGGGTTTGGTAGCTTCAAAAGAAAATGGAATCATAGTGTTTAGCTGGTTGAACACAAGGCCTCCTTCCATAAGAGAGTCCCAGTAGGTTTCACTTCCCCAAGAATAATATGACTATTCTTATAAGGGTTCAGGAACAACCAAATTCATGGATAAGAGATCCAAAGACGAGTTCATCCCCATCATCACCTTCACTCAAGTGGTCAGTGAACGTGAAACACCCCTATAGTGGACCTAATCCTCCAGATATATTATATATTTAATTGCCTCATCCTAGGGAATGGGAAACCGACCATGGTGTGACCTAGCCTAGTGAGAAAGATCCCCTCTCTTTCGATATTTTCCACATTGCATGGAGGGTGTTGATCTGTCAGAAGATCCCATATCTCTCCCTAGTGTCATGAAATACTGTGTTGATGGGGAAGTCTAGGAAGCGTATTCACTTCCATGGGACTTGAAAAAAACCCTCAAAACTGCCCCATAGGGTGGTTATCCTTCATCCCATGTTCATTTTCTTAGAACCATTGAGCATGATGTTTCTCCTCTCTCTATAGACCCCTCCTATTCTAGACCATTTATTATTAGCTCTACAATCACCATGGCTCTTCCCACTAAGCCAACCCTACATCCACAGTGTTCTCCAACCTCCACTCATCCTAAACTCCCTGGTTTCGGGGCCTCTCCTCCATTGTCTCGAGTGCTTAGGTGCCTCATTATCTCCCCCCAGGTATGCACTCTCACAACATAGAAAGTAATCGTGGGTGATCCCATGTTCATCTTAAGTGGGGGAAAATTATACCACTATTTCCTTCTTCGAGTGTGAACGTGCATCAAAATTTCCCTAGGAAAAAGGTTGGCACACATCTATGTATACCTTTAGGGTCAGCCACTATAGGTATCTGAACTACCTTGTGAACTGATGTGGGTTATATGGATCATGAATGAATTGGTATTCAGCCATCACCTCTATTACCTCTCCTCAGAAGTCCAAAAGGTATGACCACTACTCAATGGACCCCATTACACTATCAGTCACTACCCCCATAGAAAGAGAGAATAGGTGAATAATGAAGTGATATGATGACCCAACCCTTGAAAGAACATCCACAGGGTCTGATTTGGGTGGTAAACTCTTTATGATGTTTAGAATCATTGGCCAGAAGTTCATAATGGGAGTAGATATGGGTTTTGGGTATTCTTATCCACCCATGTGCATGATGACCCAACTATAAAAAAGTGGAGGGTTCCACCCATACAGAGTAGAGTATTCCATTGAATGATGTGGCAGATAACCTTTTACAACTTTACCAATATTGAGATATCTAGGTAGATATGTTGTCCTGTCGCCAACATTTCTGACATGATGATGGTTCTCGTCCACACCCCCATGTGCTCATCTCTCATTAGGATCATCTAACCACACATCAGTGTGATAATAAACCCATCCATCCTCACCACTATAGCCTTAGGATTCATTCTATAACCCCACAACTTCCATTTTATGTCCTCTAGAATCATCTAGTAGGAGTACTACTTTCTCTGCTAGAATACCCCAGGGCATGTACGCAGCCTCCTAGGTATCCTGTCAACTATATTGTTTAGAAAATATCATACCCACTACTCGAATGGGATTTCCATCATCCTTAGCTTGTACTTGTCCTCCCCTTTCACCAAATGAAAAAAACCCTTAGGGGCCTAAAATTTCTCCTGGTCCTTCCTCAAATTCTTTATAGGGTCGTTGTACATCTCTCCTTGTATTAGGATCCCAAAAATATGGTAAAGATCACTCAATCTGATGTGAACCTCCCCATGGTATAGATGGAAAGTGTCAGTCCCAGGTGGAAACCTGCTCAGTAGGTCTAGTATGATATCCAGGTGGAAGTAGACATGGAACAACGATGCCCATTCCTCCACATAAATCCATACCTTCTTCAGATCGAACTAAAACTCACTGCATGACATGCATGTCTAGTAAGACCAAAACCATTCATTGGTAAAATTGACACCCCAGTGTAATTCCTAACTATCTGTCCACCCCTTGATCAGGTCCCCAAGCCCTCCTTGATAATCATATTGTTCTGCGAGGGGGGGGGTGTATCTTCCTCCAACCTATCCCCATTGATGTTGTTGACATGGTTCTATAGAGTGTGCGCCATGAGAGATGCATAATCCTTAAGGATATATCCTATATAATCCCTATGCAACTGGTGAGGTTTGGTAATTCTCTTGAACCAATATGCAGGCTCATCTTTGTCCATTTTAGGGATGAATACATCATCCCTTAGCCTAAAGCTGTAAATTGGAAACTTTTTTCAAAGATGGTATTCCAGCTGATCCTCCGTCATAAGTGCAGTGAGTGAGTCTTAGTCTGATGCACTCTTGATTCCCTACCTGATCATTAGGTTCCTAAAAATCTATTCTCTATGAGTGTATGCAGTTTTGAAACTTTCAATGGACATTTACTTGAGACTTATGAGGTTTCTAAGTTAATTTCATGAAGATTGCTCACGAAGGTCGGTTTCAAAAAGGCTATCTCGTGGAGGTTAGGTTCACAGAGAACTGTTCGTGAACATGATTTCACGATGACAGTGTGGTTCACAAATGATAAGGATTGAAATAGAAAAGCGATCATGAAGGGTTTGAGATTTGAAAATAGATATTTTGATATTTTCTTATCATGATATGTTGATGGTATCCCTAAGGAAATCACGCACTATTTATAGGCGTATGAACACCTGAGGTTCACGAATGAGAGTAAATTGTCATTTTTAGTGGGTTTCCCTTATAATACGAGCCTACTTCACCTTCAGCTCCAATTCTGGGGGGGGGGGGTTATAGAAAAATATTCATTTCATGGGAGAGGTTAAGGAAGTCATGATTGGTTCGGAGTGAATCCAGACCAAAATGGACCAAAAATCTACTTATGATACTTGATTCGCAATGCTCCCCACCACCACAAATGTGTGTGGCTTGTAATGGTCCCGACCATGTAAAGGGATAACGATAAACTCTATACATCATCAACCATAAGTTGCAGATCTCTTTTTCACAACCACATGGAGGTTTTATGTTAGCCTCTATTTAGCATCATTTAGGTTCATAGAGCCCCATCCACTTATAAATAACATAAAGCACTGGGAAATGCTCAACCCTTCACAAAAACCACATCCACACATCTTTTGGGCCTAAAAATACTCCCTTATGTCTACATTTTTGGGGTACATGACCAGTTGACTTTCTAGAAACACTATGAGTTTGATATACTCTTAAGATGTATGAGTGAAAGAGAAAATAGATCTTCCAAGGTATCCATCCTTCAAAAACCCACCTCCCATGGGTTTTTGAGACCCTCAAACCAATGTGGAGATGAATTTCATGATGGATCATTACCTTAATAGAATAAGACCCCCCTCCCCCTGAGGTACTTGGGGTTCCGTGAGACACCAACCCTTAGCGAAGCCCACCCCATGGGAACTAGGAATTTAACCCATGGTGGGGTCACTCTATTTCGCAATGAATAATCTTTTGTGAGAACCTTGACCTCTATGAGGCCCCTAGGATTTTCAATACCCCTATTTGTAATGTCCTAACCTTCACAAATCACATTCTCTGGACCTCCCCATGATTCATCCTTTCAACTGATACCCTTTAACGGAGTTCGAGTGCCCATTTCCCCCATACCAATCCAGGACTAGATCATTTTCACCCTAAATGCTTTCATGACTAGTTCCACCCACTCCTGTGTCCGCCCACTTCACTCCAAGTGGGGTATGTACCGGTATTCTAACTTTTTATTCTAATAATAGGTACCCTAACTACTATCACTTCTAAGAATAGGTACCCTAACATAATTCCTCCTGATGGCCACATTACCATAGAAGTTCCAATGCCATGTTCCACCCATAGGAGCACGAGAGGTGGTCACTTAATCCATAGAGGTGGGATCTTTGAGGGAAACCGATAGGGATTGTTTATAAATATTCCTCTTGAATTTACATTTTCCCCCATGAAGTGTGAGCCTAGCCCACATCTGAGATGCATGATATAAAACTGCTTAACTCCATGTCCTAGTCGTATGACGTCAAACTGCATGACAACATCCTCAGTACAAGAAATAATGCTATTGCCTTACCCAATGTGATGAGCATAGGATTCCCCATGTATGATTGAAATGGGATAACCACATACTTTCTACCCTTTGTGATAAATGCAGTATTGTTCCCCATATACAATCATCATGGGATTCCACCTTTGCCTCTCTATATAATGAAATTACATGATTGGGGATGAAAATATCAACCTAGGGAAGATTCCACATATAATACCTACACAATCCCTCATTGATGTTCATTCTGTGACATGAGCATCTTTACTGCACGATATTAAGCTACATTGATCAGTCATGTCACATGAATTTAAATTGTGGAATAAAACTACATGGGTTTTGATGCCCATCTCTTTAATAGGGTATGTAGGATTCATACTTGAGGTTCAATCCTAGATACCTTCAAATCCTGGTGTGAAATCTTCCCTCACGGGGGAACACCCCATCGATCGATCTCAATAGTACATTCTAACATGTCACCACAAGATGTTAAACTCATGTCTCAATCTATCACAAACAGAAATTTTGATCCATCTCCACTAGACATTAAACTCGCGAATCAATCTATATCAATAAGAATTCCTGATATGTCTCAACAATACATTACTATTTTTCCTAGATCCATCTTTATAAGATGTTTTTATCTTTCTCCATAAGATATTAAACTCATACCTCAATCCGTCTTAATTGTACATTTTGTTCCATCTCTCCAAGACGTGAAAATCACACCATGACCTAAAATACCTACCCCATGTGATAAATATGGGATTCTTTCAATAAAAATACTTATAATAATTACACCCCTAGAATCAACTTCTCTATGATCGACATGAGATGCCTTGGGTTCCTCTCCTAAGATGCCTCACATGAGATTCCCTCCAAAAGAAGAATTTACAGATGGCCAATATTACCAATGTCTAGAATTGACCAGAAATTCATAATGTGACTAGTCATGATGATTGAGGGTTAATTCCCTGTCCAGATAGAAGAAAATTAATTAACTAGAATCCACATTAAGAGGGAACCGTGAATGAGTTACAAGAACAAGACATAATCTATGTGGGATACCTGAACTAGGAAATGAGCTCCAAGGAGGAATCCATGGAAGGAGGATCCAACATCTCATCACCCCATTTTGATCAATTAATATAAATCACTTATGAAAGTGATGAATGCTACCTTCCTTTGGAAAGCGGTAATGTGGGAGAAACTGAAATAAGTGCATCGACCGACTGATAGAAAGATGATGCTACACCCTAATGAAAGTGATTGAAATAGAGACACACGTTTTACCTCATGATTTTAAAGGGGATTACAACATGATTTTGGAACATAGTTGTGCCTCAAAACTTATTTTCACCCTCATATGGAAGAAAAGATGGAATGTAATATCTTGAAATTGTAGGATATATTGCGATTGTGTGTCCTAGACATTGGTGGATCTTTGGCATGGAACATTCCCTTGGTAGTTTTTTCTTATAATAATACCTATCACTCATCAATTATCATGGCCCTTTTTTAAAATTTTTATAACTGACCATTTCATTCTTCGTTCTTCTGGATGGAGGTTGGGGATGTAGCAGTTTTGGTCCTGATGTGATGTAGAACATGATATATAAGGACCATCTTGTTCATTAGAGGTTTAAAGAAATATAGGACCAACTGAAGTCTTATTTTTATTGTAGGAGGTGGCCCTTAGAGTTTGAGGATAGAGACAACTTGTTCTTGAAGATTTACCCTCGATGTGGGCATTAGAGATTTTTTATGGGGAGTAATATTTCTAATAGGTTTTTTGGTCCCCTTGAGGTGCTGGGGTAAGTTTGTGAGGTGTCATATTCGATGGATGTTCAACCAAAACTGGAGAGGATACATGACATAATTCAAATCTCTCAGCTTCATCAGCATCTTCATGATGAATCCTATGTCATTTAATGGAGATAATTGGATATCAAGTATGACACAACATTTTTGGATTGGACAGTAAAGATCTAGGGTCTCCAAGAGGAGGCATTGTGTGGATGGACTAATCCATTGTTTTTTGTATTATATTGGAATGGTGTCCTGGAGGTGAGTGCTTGGGAGCGATAGATGTATATGTGTTCCCAATACACATAGTTTTATAGATTTTTGATTTACAATTTTTTTATTAGTGATGTGATGTATAAATTCTTTTGTTTTTTGAGATGTTCTAATTTCCTTGATGTATGATGTGCGATAATGTTCCGACATATGAAATTGGGAGAACCTAGTTTTTAATTGAGATGAATTATAATATGATGTGATTAAAAAGATATTAGTGATTCAGTTCCGACTAAAGTGGATAATATATTTACATGGAGGATAGAATTCCCTGATTCATATGTTTGGGGTAGTGTGGTTTATTGGTTTCATTGGTTTTTTTGTTTGGGATGCATGGAGGTTGAAATGGTTGTGTGGGGGTGTAGTCATGTGAGGGGAGGTGATTTTTGGTTTGGTATTGATGTGGTTGTGCAATATTTTTTATGTCCATTTGTTTTGTTGTGTTTGGATAGTGGTAGCGTTTGAGGTAAGATGATATACTTGAGAGGTATCTCATTGTTTGGTCATTTGAACCCCTTTCCTTCTAGGCTTGGATGTGGAATATTGAGAGCATGAATCATTTGAAAGGTATATGATGTAACTGTATATGCCTTATTGGTCTATTACATTTCCATTTTTGTTGGTTAGAGGTGTTCGAGGGAGGTTCAAAGAGTTTTCATTGGAGGCTGGTGGTGTGGGGGAGTTGCTATAGGGAATTCACATCCGATAATGTTTACATGATGTGAACTTGTGTTTCATATCTTGTACAACTGGCGATTTCATAGTTGTAAAATGGCATAGGGTGTAGCCGTGATATGGATTATACATTATGTAAGTGGAATTTACAATGTGTATTAAATAAAAGGATGAAGCGATGTTTTTTTGGTGAAAGTCAAAATTTTGGGAACCCATGAAATTAACATTCGGTATATATATTACAAAACATGAAAATGATGGGATCTAGGATTTAAAGTCCTTTTCTTAGCTGATTCTTTTCATTCAGTTTTGGATTCTTCCCCTATCATTCTAGATAAACCCTAGAAATATTCCAGAGACCATCATAGCCTATTCTCCCTTGTTCAATCCATTGGTTTTGGTGATTTCACATTGGTGATATGCGGTGCATTATCCCTTTTATCCCTTATTTTTCTCCCATTATTCTTATGGGGATTAGCTTTGGTGGTGCAGTTTTGGTTTGGGGTGTGGTTTTAGTTGAGTTTTGATGATCCTTTGATGGTGGTGTAGGTTGATCCGTGGTTTAACTTGTTTGGTTGTGGTTTGTGGGTGTTTCTTATTCTCCATATGGTGCATAGTGAGTTGAAAAAGATTATTTTAGGTATATAATCAATAATTTCTCTTTATTTTGTATCATGCGGGAGGATTTTACTCTTATTCATCTATGGGTTATGGTTTTTCTAGCTTAATCAATGATAAAATTGGTTAATTGAATTAGAAAATGAAAAAGAGGAATTATTTTCATGGTTTTATAGCTTTGATATGATTGCGATATTGTGATGGTACATTGTTGATTTCATGCTAAATATTATGGCCATTGTGGGATTTTTTTCATGAGATGTTATATTATGTGATTGCTTCTTTTGTTGTTATTGTTTGATATCACCCCAAAAATGGAAATTGGCTCACCACATATATTTGAATAATGAAATAGTCACCCCGGGATTTATGGATTGTGTGATAACACCACTAAAATGAAGTGAAATGTGATAAAATTCCCTCTGTTAAAATTTTAAAATGATCTTCGATGTATTATGTGCATGGTCATGTTGTGGGGAGGTGATGTGCAGTTTATGTGTGGTTGGGGGATGTGGGGATGATAGTTTTATGGAATTTCTTTTTAGGTGGTGAGGTGGTTTTTTTTATATGTGATTTTGCATTGGTAAGGTGGTTGATGTCTGGCCATGATTTTAGGGCAGTGAAGTGGTTGTTCTTTATACATTTTTTGGTTTGGTGGGGTGGTTGATATTTGGCCATGCTTTTGGAGTGGTGAGCTATTTGTTGTTTGACAATGATGTTGGAGTGGTGAGGTGGTTGATGTTTGGCCATACATTTAGGGCGGCGAGGTGGTTGATGTTTGTCCATGGTTTTGGCTCGGTGAGGTGACAGTACTATGGGGATGATGATCTAATTGCGATGTGTGGTTTCATTTTTCTGGATCCCCAGGTAGTGATGGAATAATTAATTACTTAAAAATGTATAAAATGGATAGGATTTGGTTTGGTTAATGGGATAGAAATGGATATTGAATAAATAAATTATGGGATACGTGTTTTAATGTTTTTATGCTTAATATTGAAATGAATAGTATAGATAATGGATTTGGTTGGAAATTTGAAATGTGCCTTGTGGCTTGTGTAGTGTTATGAATTTAGAGGTGGCAGAAACAGTGATGATTTTTTGAGTTGGTTTGTGTTTGGTTGTGAACCCATAGGTTGGGATTGTGTGTGGATATATGTATATACTTGTATATTCCATATGATTTCTATACTCACCCCACACATGTTGAGAATTATGTCCTGACACCCACATAGTCATGCAGGGGGTGTTTTATCCAAAATATTGATGATGATTATGGATGAATAGCTACCCGATCATACCCTCTATCTCTTCCAGGAAAGTAGATATGCACATGCGGTGATGGATAGAGAATGATTAGTGCACTATGTGATGGACTTAGTGTTTTTTGGGGAGATGTGATGACCGTGATGTGGGGATGTGACACAAATGTTTTCTAGTGAGATTTGATGTGACTGTTCCATAGGGAGGGTTATGGTGGAGGTTGTGCATGGTAGGAGTAGGGAACCTAGTTTATGTCCTTCATGTTCATTATTCCATAGTACTATGTTTATAGTAGTGGGTTTTATGTTATTTATTAGGTGTTTTTGGGTGTGTTGTGATGTAATGATTATATGGGGTAGTATAATATTTTATTTAAAAGATTTAGGATCACTGGGATATATGATATTGGGGTGTGAGAGAAGAGAATCATTGGGAAAGTGGTGTGGGGTAACCTTTATCGATAATCTTCTTATTATGTTATTATACATGGCTTGTGTTATTTGGTGATCATGCTTTGGAGAGGTTGGGAGAGATAGTTGACCTGTTTAGGTGTTGTTGGTTCTCCTATTTTCTCACTGGTGCATTAGTGTGATCTTTCCCCTATGCATGAGAGACTTTGGTTTTCCTACCGAGTATACTTGAATTATAACCCAATGTATATGAACTTAATTTTAGGTTTCTAAGAGTATTATGTGGATCGTGTTGGGCATTACTAGATTAGATCATTGTACAAGTACTGTGTCGTCGATTTAGCTTTAATTTTTGGTATTCACTTTAGAGACATTTATCTATATCAGTTTTATTTATACATTAATGTGGAATGGTTTATGTTTCTTATTATGTTATTTTATGGAGTTTCTTATGGATAATTTATCTTATCTCCCAATCCTATGTTATTATAGAGCAAAATGCCTCCCATTTCATGATATTTTTATACCCTCATGCTAGTCGCCAACCCAGGGCCTACTGGAGGAAGGAATCAGAGGTCAATAACTCTCTCCCCTTATTTCAGTATCTTTGGAGGGATTGGTTCATGACAGCTAGGGTTGGTAAAGCTACATGTCTCTCTGGAAAATCTATTTTCTGCAACATTACTATCTTGAGAAATTCCCTCAAGTAGTAATATAACAGTGTGTCCATATTTTTTTCACATGTAAAATTATTTATATAAAGACGTAGTCCATAGTCAAATATTATCATAATAATTATAAATCTATTTCTTTTGGTATTACCAAAAATTAGAACAAGACATTTCTAAACTTCTCCTTAAGCTACATAAAAAGCTGAAATATACTCAAATATTGTAGATATAGAAAACACTAGATGTAATAAGTTTTTATTTCATATTTACATAGAATTTTATATGATAGTAGATCAAATTTAACTAAGTAAAGACAAGTGTACAATTATCTTGATCCTTAGTATTCCCTCTTCTCTAGACACTAGGGACTCATCGAACATTACTTTTCTAAGAACTGTTGGATAGTTCTAAATGTACGCCGATGAAATTATGTTGGATCTTCTTGATATTTACCTACTATTTTTATGCATAAGTAATACCAAACATTAGTACTTATAATTGAATATTATATGAATTACTAGAAATTAATTTTGTGAAATTATAAGTATCTTCATAACCCCTTACTGTTCCCATGCATGTTTTACTAGAAGGTTTATATTCCAAAAAAACTAAGACTCGAGTTGTTTGAACCATTATAGTACTATACTTTGTTAATATATGTATTATGAAAATATTAAGAAAACCCATGGATCTATTTTTTGATCTTATTCCCTAGAACATAGTTTCTACTTTAATTCATATTTGGAGAAATATCATTCATTAGTATTAACAAACTTCTAAGATATAACATTTGTTTTCCATATGTTATCAATATATTTATCCTGAAAACTAATAGTTCTCCCAATCACCAATTCAAAACACATTTCACTCATTCTTTTCCAAATGAATTTTATATGATCTGTATGAATGATTTATTCATAAATTAATTTAGGTAATATGTAAACATTATTGGAATTTATTGGTGTCACGAACCCATTTAGTTTTACTTAGTAGACATATACCATAGGATATCCTTTTGGTCGCATCATATGGACATATTCCATAAAGATTCCTTTAAACTGAGGTGGCCCTAACAATCTATAGCCCAATATGATTATAATAGAACTATTCTTTGAAAAGTGGAATTGAAAAATGACTTTAGTCAAATTAGAGGTGAATAAGTTTTTTATAGATTAAACATTCAAGAATCTATCATTCAATATTGGTGCCATCATATACCATCCATGTCTAGTTTCTCTTGACAACTCACATGTTGTATCAAGTCTTAGAAACATTCAAAATACATAATCCTTTTATCTTGATATATGGAATCCATTACTTTAACTTATACATACTTTTTGGCCTTAACATATACCCTTTAATTATAATTTGTAGAAATCATTAGTTTGAAATAAGAATAAATGTATCAACTACCATGGTGAACATATACTACCTATTTAGTTATAAAATATTATGTAATATCTATCTCTAGAATGAATCCTCCCACTTTTCTTAGTGGAGTCCAGAATTCATATTCCAACTCATGTGCATCCAGATCCTTGACTCATAGAAGTTAAGTCTACTTACACTATCTTTAAGGAGATAAGATTCCTTTATGAAAATCTACCTGATCTTTATTAGATGTTAATATCCCTATTGGGAATATGATCATTAAATAATATTCACCTGAGTGTTTTGATGTTCCTTTGTAGATAAGGTTATATTTTAACAAATAGTGATCAAAAAAACTTTTTGTGGTGCCATAATATATTCTTATCATATGATAATTGATATGATATCTATTAGACAATATAGTAGTAATATGGTTAGTTGTTTCACATCAATTTGAAAAATATATCTTGGATGGAATGTAAAATATATATAATACTCATCATTGATGTTCCTTTTACTACCATCATAACATTGAAATATATAATGAAATGTGAGTTTGGGATAACCATTAATCCATAAATATGATCAATAATTACTTGGATAAGATGTTATACGACATTCCAACTCATAGATTCCTCAATATTTACAAATTGAACTCATCTAATTCAACGATAATTTAAAAAAATTATTGAAGGTATCTCATGAAGTATACAAAGTCAACTCCACCTTTAGAATAGTTCACATGGAAATGTTAAACTGACTCTAAAAGTTTTGTGATGTACCTTTGTTTATAAAGGTTTTTTATCTAAAACATGATAAGTTGTTTTTTTATAGATCTAGTATCTTAGATCAATCAAGACTAAACCAATTTTATGGGTATAAATAGGTCAAATTATTTTATTTTTATTTGATAAATAATTATCTTATCACAATAAATTAAGAGTCTTATTTTTTATATTCATCATTTACTTTAAAGGATATTTGTGATTCAAGTGCTATTGAACCATTAGTTTAGTATTAAAGTTCCACAAAAACATTTATTCCAAATGAAATAATGTCTCCTTGTATCTGAAAAAACTCTGAGATAAATATTTTGGTAACACTTATTACAAGATCGAATCAATCAAATTTGGAAATGAGAAATAGTGAGCTCCCCTTAGCTAACATATGAATATCCCTTTCCCAGGTCCAATTGAGATCACTCTACAACCTTTTTATTCTCGATTGTTTCATTTTATTTAAGTAAATATATGTTTCAAGATATTGTATTTAAAAAATAATTGGTGAATAGAAAATTGATGAATATACCCAATGTTGATTTAACTACTTGATTCTTCAATTAATTTCAATTTCTTTTCCAATATCCATTCTTTCCACATAAGAAGAAAATAGCCTTTTATTCATTATTCTACCATTGAGTCTTTTATTTATTTTAAGGATTCTATAATGGATAATTTAAATTTATATTATACATGGTATCATCATCCTTTACATTCAAACATCTCACAATATGGGGTGGAGAAATATGTTTCTACTAGCCCTTATCTTCTTGGTGAAGTATTGAAAAATGTATCCTAAGAGGCTTATCCATTTCGTTTATTCATGATTGAAAAGATATAGATAATAATTGTTGTAAGGATAATAATATAATATTAATGTATAATTTATTATCCAATTGGAAGCCCAAATTTTCTAACTAATCAATATACCCATGCATTTTCAAATCATGATCAGTAGCTAGATTACCATCTTCTAGTATACACTGAACAATTCTTTTAAAATATTATTTATTTCAATACTTTCCTGCTCTTTATTAGAAGAATGGAGATGTGACATTATGGTTTAGGTATTCATGTATTTATATTTTATAATCAACTATATGGACATAAATGATAATATGATACAACAAAGATAGGAAGCATCATCAAAACATCTTTGGTTGGAATCCTTTTCACCTTCACTCACCTACTTTGGTGGAAGAATAACAATATGGGATTGCAACACATAAAACAAAATTGTTGATAATAATGCATCACATAATAGATTTTACCATACCTGAAATTTTTGATTTCTAAGTACATACCCTGACTTAAGGAATAATCAATTTTTTGTAGTTTTTCACAGCATTTTGTATAGTAATTAAAAAATGATTTTTTACTTTACTCGATTAAAAATTATCTGAGAAATAATAATAATTAATTTTATAAATTCTAAAACTATTTTATCAAGTATAAATATCTCTAACCACTGAACTTGGAATGTCTAGTTGTTATGAAATTCTAGCGAAAATTATCCATATTTTCTTTCTTATAATCCACACAAAGGCCATGAAAATTACAGGAAAGTATTTAAGTAGGTGGTATTTCCAACTTGGGGATTTCATATCCTTGATCCGTTGAGTAGACTCACCAATACAAAAACCCTTTCTAAAATTTCCTCAACACATGTCTCTATATTTTTATTGGAAAGAAAGAGACCATTAAACCCAATATAGATTCTCTTAAGTCAACTCACTATCTTAGTTAAGACATCTTGATAATCAAAAGTTCCCTCAATGGAGGCCAAAACTAGACTTAGACTATGGGTTCATCATAATTTAGATGATGGACGGATTAATTAATTAATATTAACTTGAGTGATATTGTTTTATTATGAATATATTTTATTATGTTTTATCCTTTCCATGTCTTGTTAATATTATGTGGATTTTAGTTAATTAATTAACCATGTTAGATAAAACATTTACAGAAAACCATTTATTTATGTTTCATATTTTAACATTAGTTCATTTATTTATATGATCATCGTATTGCATCCATAAAATAAATAACATATAAGATAGGAATAAATAAATAGATAAATGTTCTAATCATGAGTTTATATAATCGTTGATTTATTGAGGGGAAAATAAATCTACCTTTGACCCAGAGGAAATAACTTATTATGTTGGTCTCGACA
This sequence comes from Viscum album, assembly GCA_963277665.1. Lineage (NCBI taxonomy): Eukaryota > Viridiplantae > Streptophyta > Magnoliopsida > Santalales > Viscaceae > Viscum > Viscum album. The sequence goes on from CAUJRU010000773.1 coordinate 226,853, forward strand.
GGAGTTACAATGTTGAAACTATCCACCTATGTATTACATGAGTTAGTATCATATTTGTTATCTATTGAACAAACTACACATTCCTTGGGTGTATTTATCACTCACACATAGGTGAGGGTAAACAAAGTATTGGTTAAGTGTAATTACATAAATAACATTGGTTAAGAAAGTCCTGCATAATAATGGGGGGAGGGATGAATCATAGAGCATCATATTTTAATTTAATAATTAATAATTAGAAACCCATATAATAAATTAAATTTAATAATTCTAACACATACTCAGGTTGTGGTCAATATCCTTAACGATCATGCACACGAAAAAATATGAAAAAGTATAACAAGTTAACATTCATTTATATTAATTAAACTTTATTAAGATAAACATAATTATTTAATTAATTAATTAGTTCCATTTTATCTCAATTACCATCTGAATTCACTTGGATATACCCATGATTGAGTGAATTCATGGAAAATAAATGGAAGAACCAATAATCACATATTATTAAAATAAATTAATTGAGAATTTAATAATTCTTGAAAACATTTATTAAATTTTAAGACACAGTAGGTATTCCAATCAAATAAAATAATGTTTTAATTATGTGATTTAGCAATTTAATTTAATTTAATACTATCCTTTATGGGAAGACAACACGACATGTATAATAGAGTTACACACCATGTATCTTTTTTTTCTGCACGAGTAGCTTATACGCCTGGGGCTTCAATGTGTAACTCATCTAGACTACATGGTGTGTATTAACAAGGTACAAGCAATGTGTTCCACTTTCCGCGTGCCTAAGATACATGTCTGGGTCTTCAATGTATATCTCGATGGTTTACACAATGTGTACCATTGAGATATAAAACATGTGATCTAAATGTTGTGTATCTACCCAACCCATTAAAGAAGTCATTGTGTTTGTCAGATGTGTGATTATATGAAAGTTAAAAGTCAGCTACACATCATGTATCTCATGTTTTGTGTGCCCGCATAACTCAATGAGAAACTCGTTGTGTATTTTAGACACAATAAATAATGAACTAAACACCGTTTATGTTGACTACACATCATGTATTTCATCATTTCCCTAGGTTTTTAGTTTCACATGGTTTTGAACATGTATTTGACCACACAATTAGTGTGAATTTCACTATTAAATCACATCAACTACAGGACTTGTATGCTCGCTACACACCGTGTAACCTTGAAATCCATGCACTAGTATTGATCAGTCTACAAATGATGTGAAACATATGAACCATGTGTAGTTACTACTTGGAATGACATGTATCCCTAGAACCCCATGATGCAGTGCACCTAGGTACACAACATGTACTCTAACTACACGCCATGTAACCAAGTCTTACCAGAAAAAATTATTAGTTCTTCCCAATGACATCATCAACCATTATTCATTTATTCTCAAACCTTTAAGAAAATGAAATCAATAATTGTGATAATTTAAATGACCAATCATGTTAATTAAACAATTGTATTAAAGAAAAAATAATCTTAAAATGAAATATCTAATCACTATTCCACATATAGATCAAAAATAAATTAAATAATTATAAATTTGGAATGTGACTGCTCTGATACCATTTCAATGTTATGAGTGTAGTTAAAGTGCCATGTCGATAGGATAACCATAAAGGTTTTATTTCCATGAGAGATCAATTACAATATTGTACATGACATGAATTCCCTGACCAATGAAAATTTTCCACCAGAAATTGACAAATGAGAAACCTAGAACATGAAGAGGAAATGTTTACATTAAATTTATAATTATTTATTTATGATTGGAAGAAATTATTAACTTTTATTAGATTCTTCTTTCTATATAGATACTGATCATTTCAAAAACTCATTTCTGGGTTACCTTCATTGCACTATATGTATCCAAGTGTAGGATCCCTCTAATGGTGATCCACACATCCAATTTTGATATTTGAGTGGCATCGATTGATTTTTGTGTGGTAGAATTTAGAATTAATCATCTTGCACCATTCATCATGTTCACTTTTAGTTCTTTCAATCTAGAAGGAAACTCTCTAGTGCTTATCATTTTTGAGAGGAAGAGAGGAGGATGAATTCAAGAGAGAATTCTGTTGTGTTCATTGATTCTCAATTCCAGTTTAACCCTACACAATAGACATAAATATCTATTTATAGAGAAAGGGTTTATGATAAATATATTTTAATTCTATACTGACCCTTATATAATATTATGAATTTAGAAAAACCCAAGCCATATAATAATAATATTATTATCTTATAAAGCATTCTAACTCACATAATGATAAATATAACTTTACCAACATGTAAATTAATATTCATCCCCAGACGAGATCTTTTTCTACTCAAAGTCCTCGACATTTATAGAATATAAGAATAAAATATTTTTATTCATAAATAAATATTTTATTCACAATCCAGTGAATAAATATTTATCAAAATAATCAATACATAAAATAAATATTTTATTCAAAAACAATTGAATAAATATTTATTATATATTCACATAATAAAATAAATTATTTTTTAATACATATATAATTATTTGTTTTCTTGTGAATATTAGTGATCAATAAAACTTGAATAAAATTGTTCCGCTTGCTGTGTGCCAGGATACATGATCAGATCCTCAGTGTGAATCTAGGTGATTTAAAATATTTTTATTATCAAGGTACATATCATGTGATCTGAATTCCATGTGTTCATACAACCCATCAGAGAAATCGGTGTGTTCGTTGGACATGTGACTACATGACATGTATAATCCAGCTACACTCCATGTATCTCGCATTCCATGTGTCCTTATAGCTCACTGAGGAACTATTCATGTATTTTTGATGTGGTAAATAATTAACTGCATGACATGTATGTCAGCTACTCATCATGTATGTCATTATTACTCAATGTTGTCAGTATCATGTGGTTTTGAGTGTGTATTTAACAACATAGTTAGCACAAATTTCACCACTAAACTGTGTAGACTACACGACATGTATGCCAGCTACACAATGTGTAATACATAAATCCATGTTCCAGCCTAGCCTAGTCTACAAGTGGTGTAAAAAAATACACAATGTATAATTACTGCTTGGAATGCTTTTTATCTTGTGACATTTCTAGATGCATTGCGCTTGGGTACACCGCATGTACTCCAGCTCTATGTTGTGTAACTCAGTCTTTCCAGAAAAATTATATGCACTTACCAATGACATATTTGACCCTTATTTATCTGTTCTTAGACCTTAAAAATATGAAATCATGAATGGTCATAATTAAAATGTCAAATCATGTTAACTAAACAATTGGATTAAATAATTAATAATCTTGAAATGAAATTTCTTACTAATATATCACATATAGATCAACATTAAAATAAATAATTAAAAATTTGAAACATGACTACTATGATAACATTTGGAGGTTTTTATCACATTGGAAGAAATATGGTTGGAAGATAACCATAAATCTTTTGTTGATATGATAAATCATTCGTAATATTATACATGACCTGAATGCCATGACCGATAATTTTTTTCTACTAGATATTGTCAAATGAGAAACCCTAAACCTGGAGAGGATTTTTCACATTAAATTTGTAATTAATTTATTTAAGATTGTAATAAATTAATACCTCATATTAGGTTATTTCTTCAATGTAGACGTTGATTGTTCCATAAACTATTTTCTGAATTTCTTTCATTGTGCTGTAGGGATCTAAGCATATGATCCACCTTATGGTGATTCGCACATGATCCTTTGATCTCTAAGAAATAATGATTGATTTCTGGGTGATAGTGTGGTGAATTAATATTATTGAATAATTTGTCTTGATCACTTCTTGTTCATTAATTCTTGAAATAAAATCTCTAGAACTTATTGTTATTGAGAGGTAGTAAGGGGGAGGAATTTGAGGCAAAAGTCCAATGCACACAATAGTTCCCAATTCTCGATTAACCTTATCCAATAAACATAACAATATATTTTTAGAGCTAGTGTTTAGAATAAAATATTATTTAATTAAATATGAACCCTTTACTAGTATTATAATATTTTAACAAACCCTATCCCATATAATAATAATAATAATATTATTTTTATTTTATGGCTTGCACTAACTCACACAAGGATAAATATTATTTTATCGACTTGAAAATTAATATTCATCTGCAGATGCGATCTTGGTCTACTCAAACTCCTTAACTTTAATTTGATACCCTAATAAAATATTCTTATTCATAAATAATTATTTTATTCATAATCCAACAGATAAATATTTATTAAAAAATTCAAGAAAAAAAATATTCACAAACCAGTGAATAAATATTTATTATATATTCTTGTAATCATATAAATTATTTATTAACTAATAAATAATTATTTATTATCTTTCAAATATTATAAATTAATAAAACTTGAATAAAATTATTCCTCACACTTAAGAATAATATATATTCCATTAATTAAATTAAAATACAATTCAATTGAGATCAACATAAACACTTAGGGTTGAGCCCACTAGTATTCATTCTTATTAGAATTAAGTGGGCTTTCATAAAGTCAAATATTAATATCTAGAAATGGGTTAAGAAATCCAATGGAAACAAGTTAATGTAGAAATAATGAAAGCAATATATGAACAACCACTATGTAATATAATTCCCTTGTCTTAATAGCTCATCAAAAAGGTTGCACATATGCTTCATCCACCTATACGCTTGATAATTCATTCATTGACTATTTGAAATAAATTTTATTACACTATGTTCATGTAATTTAATGAGACAATTATATTTAAATTAAAGGGTCAATATATCAACTTCAATAAATATGTAAGGAAGAAAAAAATACTTCAAAAAATTATTCATTAACAACATGTTCTTCATGACACACCCAATTTGTCCAACTTCTCTATGAACTATAATCATCATGGATTATGAAATACATTTAAGTGTGTGAGTCATAACATGTATTAATAATAATATTGAAGTATAAGGATCATTACACACCCTCATATATAGTAATATATGATCTCACCAAAACATATGGAATTACTAACGGTGGATCCATTCTTATAATCTACCATATTAAAGATTAATAAGTGAAAACATCATGAGAAGAAGACTCATCCTATTATGAGTACATGAACCTGAAAATATATTCAGTATGTATAATATAAGACATTTTCACATCAATTTTATGCATAATAATAATCAATTTTTGATAAGATATTAACATTAATATTCACTTATTTGAATATATATGTAATACAGAGAACATAGTAGTTGGTTCTAGGGCATCAAGTCCAAAAAACACAAATAAATATTGAAATTATCAAATAAAAACCAGAAAAGAAATTTTAAATAGACAATGAAATGGAAGAAACATTAGAAAATAAACAAAAAAAATATTATGTGGTTCATACATATTTCTATTCCATGGAGGCAATGTTGCAAAATGTTTTATTAAAATATAGAAGGTGATTATAGTAAAAACGAGATTACATTGATTCATTCATCCTGCTAGCTTATAGTAGGGAACCACATGTGAAACTAACTCCAACACTGTTCAAAAGTTGTGGGTGATAATCAACACAACCAAAATCACCAATTAAGTGCCACTACAAAAACCGACTCATCCGATGAACGGTGCCTGCTTTTATAAACTCCCTGAGTTTACACTTATTTAATTTTTATAATAAACCTTATGTAACCCTCATGAATAGTGAGTAAATATTACATATCTTCATAATTTAATCTTTCACAAGTATTTATATGTCTATACTTTCTCCTTTTAGAGTCAAAATGTATCTTAATATTACTCAACTTTTGATGAAACTGCTTTTGATCTTCCTACTTTTGTAGTTATGGACTTTTTCATTGCCACACCACTTTGATAATCCATTTTTGGAAATTAGAATTATATAATCATTCCTTCTGTAATATCATATAATTATTTCTAAAAAATGTTTTTCCCATAGATGAAACTTTTAATATCACACTTGATAATCAATTTCAGTCTTCACCATAAATCCCCCTATCTGCATCCACAAATTCATTCTATTCTCAATTTTCCATTGTAGTGATATAGTTCCCCACTATTCTATAGGTTATCTTAGTCTGGCCATGGAACAATATTTCCCTATAATACACCATGAAAAAACTTATTGAATATATATATATATATATATCAAATTCATCCTAAAACAACTTCTACATGAATAAATACTTTAGTTGAATATTCTTAATCCTAGATTAAATCATCATTTTTTTGGATATTTGGATCACACTTTTTGAATCATAGAAAATTTTTCTAAACTCTTACCTTCTTTTGATATCCTCTAATAATCCATTAAAAAAATAATATATTTATCATATTCCATTGGTGTAGTGTACTATACTTCCATTATTGAAAATTAAACTACCGGTTGAAGTTTTAACATCAAAATAACAGATGTGCCTCTATAAGTGAACACATAGTTAGTGGTGCTCATCTGGGTGTCAATATCTCTCTTAATTCTCAAATATTCTAACCATTTTAGTAGTTTTTCTATTCCAAAATAATGGAATAAACTTGCAGAACCTTTTAGATATCAAAGAATCCACTTAACTTCCTTTTACGGTTCTTTTATAGGAGTATCAATGAATCCGTTAACAACTCTTACTATATGGTCAATATGAAGCCACATACAAACCATGACATACATCAAGATTCCAACTACTCATCAAAATGGAACCTTTTCCATGTACTCAACCTCTATATCTATTCTAGCTTCTATCTCCTTGCTCAACATGAAGTGTCTAATGAGGGTAGTGGTGATCGATTTTTCCTCACTCTTTTTAAAACATCCCCCTGAATTTTGTATGTAGATAGACTAAGTTAGGAATAAATAATCATAATTTATGTCCCTTATTATCCATATCCCCAAAATCCATTTTTTTAGATCAATATCCTTCATCTCAAAGCCACCATACAATTCAGATTTCTTCTCACCAATCCATTCCATTATCAGTCTAATAATAAACATTTCATCCACATAGAGAAGTAAATTGATTAAAATTAACACAATCCTCACAAGTTGTAAAAAATAATATTTATTTTCTTAGTGAAACTTTTCGGTTGACTAGGACTATATCTCTTGTAGAGCCATTATAAATAATCACTCACTATTCTAATTCGCTTTATTTATATTTTTTTTATTTTTATTAAAGGTTAAGATGAGAATATAGGCATTTATAAGAGAAGATATTTTCCTATATAAATGGAAGGAACATATATCACACATGAAAAATATGATAAAATTCCACATGAATATTCTACCATAGTAGTAATTCAAGAATATACGCATAAAATTTTAATGAATTTGAAATAAATTGTATTACGAAGTAATCTGTATGGAACCTTTGATGCATCCATTTTTATCAATGGTCCCAAATATGTAAAATATGATAGATTTTGGAAATGTATGAAAAAAAACATAAAATAAAAACAATAATGAAAAAACAGAAAATAGTTAGTAGGAAATGTATCTAATACTCGGGTGATTCACCATGAATTTCCTATCATAGTTCTCTCAAAATATGATTCTCAAATGAAATCTTGATTAGTTGAGTAACTCAATATCATTAACCACTCAACCCTACCATTACATCAATTATAATGGATATAAATAAAAATTTTGAATTTGAATTCAAATTAATTTTTAAGTCTAGTTGTGGTTATAAAAACTCAATCGAGACTTCAATTTCCTAAGTACTTCCCCTAGTCATGCCTTAATAAAGAAAAGATCCACACTATACATGACCTCTAATCACAAAAATACTCTCCACTATATTTTACACCTCAAAATTATGATGTAAAATACAGTTTAGGGAATTTATGAAAGAGTATGATAGGTAATAAGAATAATAGAGTGTAGAGGAAAAAGGACAATCATGAAAACTTACCAGTATAACTATAAACTACTACAACTCTTAATTAGAATATAAAAGTGAATATAATGATATTAAATACTTAATCATAGTTCAAAATTTTATTCCCTGATTGATAACAATGATGTTAGTTCTCCATGGATGAAGATAATTACAATAGTGAAAAAAATAGAATGATAGAATAAATATAAACAAACTATAGTTTATTCAAACATGTAGAAAATGATTATGGAATTAGAAACACAGAAAAAAACCTTAATCTACATCTTTTAAAAACTTAACATGGGAGATAGAGAAAAGAAGACCCCTTTAATATTGAAGGAAGCTAATTTATATTGAAGAAATAGGTAGCCTTAAATTTTTTAAATAGGAGAAGTAGAAACCTTGAATTTTTCTATCATGGATAACCTAATTTACTTTATTATAATTATCTTTCCCATCCTATGAGATGGGATTCAAGATTTCTTCCCATAGGAGTTCCATTGGACTTACCCATTCTATCCTACTTTATATGGGTTAAAGATTAAATTTATTTTACATTAGAGTGACAGTATACATAATAAGATGATTTTGGTGGTGGATTTATGATGACCAATGATTTGATAATGTGATTTTCTTCATGGTATAAATGCACATGTTAATCAAAAAAATTTCCAGACTTCCAATTATAATATAAAATTCCCCAAATGATCTTCTAAATTGTATATCTACTCTAAAAACCACAAGCAACATAATTTCATAAAATTATTACTTCTGAGTGCAAGACCACTCTCAAGACCCATTCCTTGTTCTATAAAGACACCCTTGACACCTTGAAAAGGTATAAATTCATATGGCCGATACATGATATGGTCATAAATACCATTACAAAATTCCAGGGAATCTACACTATGATTATAACAAAAAATGAAAATTATTTCTTATAAATATAACCTTTATATTGTTATAATATTATGATTTTTTGGTCACTTAAGTGAAGACAAGTATTGGAAGGCTTCTAAGACTAAAGTGATTTTCTATAAATAGGTGAAAAATGTTTTTTTTGAAAATTATTGAACCCCTCTTGAGAATATCATAGTGTAACAATGAGAATGTATTATAAATTAGTATATTGAAATTTATGAGAGGACAACATATGGTAATATTTATATGGATACATAAATTAGAGTTACTAATATTATCATTCATAAGATATAGAAACATGTTATTAAAGATCCCTCATCATAATTATTGGATATAAAATAGATATTGTTCACTTTATGGATATTAATTTCAATTAAGTTAGAGGTTAGGAGGTTTCTTTTATTTTTTTTATCTTTAATGATCCAAGATGTTTATCCACTATAAATAATTATTCTACTAATCATGGTCCTACATAATATTGATGATCATGATCTTCCATCGTACCAATGACTATACCTATCCATCATCCTGAATTCCGCACACACCGGATATCCACACACAACCACCAGTATTTAATAATCATGATCCGACATCATACCGATGATTATTACCATCTAACATCACACCTAATTCTTGCATTTTAGCATACCACACTTATCAAGCATCATGTTTGATTCTCATACCTCAAATAGTATCTGGTCATTCAATTTATAACATATGTATATCATGTACTAGTACATGTCACACAAAACCAAAAAATAACCATGCTCATGGCATACCTATACCTATTAATAGATCCTCAACCTACTCTCAGAGAGCTAGATCATTCACTTGAAATAGACTCAAAGATCAACTGCCCAATACTTTTCCACCTGATGGAGTCACACTCACCATCTTCCACTACCCCACTATTGGGTATATTTTCCACTACCATGACCAACATGTGATGTAATATCCCAAATACCTGCTCATTATACCACTCATGGACCTACTTCAAATGCCCGGGTCTAACTTGATCCCTTTCCTCTAGTTGGATGCAAGGTCATTTGATAGAACCACTCTATATATCCTATTTGGACACATTCCCATCACCCCTTCAATGATCAATCATAGTGGGTTTGAACATTACATATTTACCCACACTAACAACACTTCACTAGTGACCCAATCTTTGGTGGAATTATTAAACCTCAACTATGACTTCTATTTTGGGTCTCCTAATTTCCTTGATTTCTGCAACCCAAAGGTCCAGTACCTGCTTTACCCGATACTATGTTCCACCCCAATATTCTCCCACCCACAAGGTTTAACTACACTATTAGGGTTTGGTTCACTGCCTTTGATCATGAAGTCCTCATGAAGATGTTTACTTGAAACTTGACGGTATTTCATAAATCTTCCTCAAATCACCACACCATAGAGATATAATCTCTTTACAGCATTGGTACAAACCATAAAAAATATCTGTACCTATAAAAATAATACATAAGTAATGTATCTACCAGTACCTAGTATATGAACTCAACTCCTTGAGATCCATAAGCAATTCTATGGATAACTGACACCATACTTACCTTGAGGTGCTCATCCGACCACTATCTTAGATTTATTGGGTCACGTCCACACTAAACTCATGCTTAATATAGATATAACAGTACGGATATCACAAATAGGAAAAACTATAACAGATAGCATGAACCACTAATCTGTACACTTCCCTACCATATCAAAGTCCTATATGATCAGAACTCATGGACATGCCCACCCATGCTAGGGTTAGATACCACACACACTATGTACATGTAGGATCTGCATACTTTTTCACACCATGAATCATGCTTAGTGGATAGATAAGTATAATTGAACCATGGAACTATATGAAAATACTATATACATTTTCTTGACATTTTAAATAGTCAAACCCATTTCCATTATAGAACCATAATGAAAAACACATGAACTACACACATTTATTGTGAAACCTAAATGAATGCAATGATCCATGAGTTCTACCTCTTGGCTCTTGGTTCAAAGAGTCTAAAATATATAATCAAATACCAATTTATCCAAATAAAATAACTCAATTATAACCATGAAAACAAAAAACAAAAATCCCAATTTCTTGAGTAACCTAGACCGCCATCCATAATTGTGTTGGCTAGACACACAACATGGTATTAATCCCTATATTTCAAAGGTTACTGACTAGTTATGAGGGTTTATGAGGCTATAGTGCGAATACTATTCCATCTATTGATAAATAATAATAATAATAATACATCAATAATGGAAAAAACATTAAATAATTTAAATAATAAGCTAGAATGTATATATGATGAGATATATAATCATATAAACTGCCAAGTCAGTTATATAAAAGTAGAAAATATATCCTGTAGGCTGATCACATATGTACATGCATAAAATTACACAAGATAAACTATTATCTCGATGCTAAAGAACCAAAAAATCCATCTATAAAACCATATCATCCAGCCCGCACACCATATGCACTCACATCTCCACTAAGATCTAGATGAACAATCCCAACCCTTACCTATACCATGAAACACGATGTCTGCATGCATCCTAGAGGTACCATGCAGGGTGTGAGTATGAACTCAATATGACACCACCAATGGTGTCCTTATATTGTGTTCATATGCATACAAATGATTATGAAGATTAATAAACATCAACCAATGCACCCCACCCAACTTGCTCTGCTGATGCCCAACCAACCCTGAGTGAGATTTTACTTGCTTTAGATGGTGTTAGAGTGGAATGGAATATCTATAGTTCATCATACCAGAAGTTTCCAAAAATTTCCCACCAATTTCATATCACTTGTAATCACACAACAACCCATAATTTACCACTATATAGAGTCGACCATGATGACCCAATGACACATTCACAACACACCTCTCAGTTCTTATGGAAATTCAAAGCCTTTAACAACCATTGACTTATAAAACCCAAAAAAACTGAAATATTAGATGAACATCTATCTTTCATATGGTGAGATCAATCACCTACTGTGGACCACTACTATATATACCTCTTCTATGTTGATGCTCAAAACCATCACTCCTACCCTGCTCAAACTATAGAGTATATCACCCACAATAAGTTCTCAAAACCACCACATGATCCATGTTGTATGTGCACATGACACAAAAAAACTCACCCCCATGGAGAGATATTATCACCATTCTTTATGCTACACCTCGGTGAAAATTTTATACCACTATGAAAAGGGTTAACACAATTCACATTAAAACAGAAAACCTCCATTTCCACAAACCCAACGATAAACATCACCACTCTAACATGGATATCACCTATCATATATCTAATGAACCATTTCACCTATCACATCTCACATGAATCCCGATTATAACATATTAAATCCTTCCCCTCAAAACCTATAAGCATTTAACCCAACCACATTAGGATATACCCTTCATTTTCTACATGATACTAAATTTTTTCATCTGTTATGAACAACAAAAACTACAAGTGGATCTATTCCCGGTCACATATAAAAAAAACTAACATTAACCATTTATTGAAAAACACATGTCACATGTATAGCATGCGAAAAAGGTAGGAACCACCTACCTAGAGTTAGAAGGACCCCACTCATCAAATACCATGATCTGATTCAATTCCAAATAGTGTTGGTGTTGTAACTGTACCATTTATTCAACAAACACACACCATCAAATGATATGCATAGTGGAAAATTAGGCTCTAGATGTACCACCAATAATAGGTTACACCTTTTAATTTGATATATAAAGAGATAATATTACAATTTTCCATACTAACCACAAAAAATTTGACTACTTTCAAACAATCCAAAAAACCAAACGAAAACATTCACAGAAGAAAAAAAACAAGGAAGAACACATTAGTTTTATGTGGTTTAGAAAATTTAGTCTTTTGTCAAAGGGATAATTATGCTTCTATGTTTTATTAATCATATTGTATAAATATTACAAACAAAAATAGGTAGATGTAGTCAAAATTAGTTTAACTTTGTTTCCATGTTACAAAAAACATATATACAAGTGGTCCAACCCTACCTTTATAGTTAGGCCTAAACCATCATCTGGTTTCTATGACATCTGAAAAACATAGATGAAACATCATTAAACTTCAATGAATGATGATTTCTTATAGTATTTAACAATTGACAACTAACTTCAACAAACATTCCAAGTTACCCTTGTGAGTTCCATTGAAGTGATTATGCTTAAACCCTTTTCTAAAAAAAATATTGAAGATGATTTCATCATAACCAATAGAAGACAACACAGTATTAATCTTCTTGATCCAATCCATGTCCTGTACATAATCCCATATATAATAATATAGAAACATTTGTTCCTATGGTTATTAGATAACTCTTATGTCTCATCCTAAACCAGACCGAAGTAATCATACAATGTTTCTTCTTTCAACTTTAGAATCCAAACAATCTCATAGTTGAAGATAGATTCAAGGAAAACATTTGAAACTCTATAACACTTAGGATCAGAATGAACCTCATTCCATAGTAGTGTCTCCTCCTCCTTTCATTTACCCATGTACCATTGGGAAATAGTGCTACCTAATATTTTCATGGACTAAAACCTTGGTGAACATATTTACCAGATTTTTATTCCCAACTATCTTCCATATGTCAAGATCATTATTCTCCAGCAACCTCTAAAATAAGTGAAATTTCAGGTTGATGTGTTTTTTCCATGAATAAAGAACAAGATTTTTTCCAAGAGTATTGAACTTTGGATATTGTAATAAAGAAATTCACTCTATTGTTTCCTTCTAAGATCCTCTAATATATGAATAAACCATATTGATTATTTTACCATATATTTTTTAACAAAATATTTTTCTTCTATTACAGATAAATCTACCATGGATTATTATTGTGACATCTCGCCCGCTATCATTCCACCATAAGTGAACAAAAAATTGGGTTTAATTGATTGAGTATCTAAAAATCTACCATATTTTCATATATATAACCCTATAATAGATCTTTTTTCCCAAATCATAAAGATATATCTTCCATTACTTTGAGATAATAGATGATACATTTCATCGATTTTCAATGTTATTTCCCTAGATTTTCCATGAAATGGATGATGATCACCCTTAAACATGAAATGTCTTGGTGAGTTCATACCATGGAGTACAACTTAATTCTTACCACTGATTAAAATGTCACCTTCACCATGTTCATTGGCTCATCCACTATATTCGGTTCTTTCCCTTTGAATAATTTAAAATTTTTAGCCAAGGGGATTGAAAATAACTTATATCCGGGAATAATAAATCTCTTAATAATATTCCAAATGTAATCCTTTCAAGATTGTACCAAAATTATAGCTTTATTATCTTTTTCAATTCTTATCCCCATGAATTTACTGGGTTTCCCAATATATTTCATCTCAAAACTTCCAGATTGATCTTTCTTTATTTCATGAATCATTCTAATATTAGAACCTATAAGAAGCATATCATCCACATACAATAGAAACAAGATGAAACTCTAATAATAAAATACATATTAGTAGAAACTATGGTGTTTATTTCTATGTGGGAGACCTTACTCATCCATGAATACATGAAAATTATAATTCCATTTTCTTGGTGCTTTCTTCAATCAACAGATAATTATATTCATCTTACACACCAATCCCTTATTCAATTGTTCCAAAAATCCCACTAGTTACTTAATGTAAATTTCCTCCTCAAAATATCTATAGAGAAATTACATATTTACAACCATTTTATCTATGCGAAAGTCATCATATATAACCATGTCTGACACCATCCAAAAGGTAGTATGTTTAACTACTAATGAGTATTTTTCAAAGAATTAAATTTACACTTTATGCTAAAACTCCCCTTACCACTAGATTTTACTTTTATTGATTTTTTTCCATTAGAATATTATTTTAACCAAAAGACCCACTTGTTAAACAGTTACATTCTTCTATGTGGTAAGTTTGTTAATTCCCATGTTTCATTCACATTCAATGAATCTAACTCATTCATCATGGATAAATCACTCATGAAGGAATTAAAAAGTCCAAACGCTTCTTCGGGCCTCTCAAATACCCCTTCATCTATTAAATATAAGATGTATATGTTAGTCACACACCTATGAATATGCCACATGACTCTATTTTATCTACTTAAAGAAACCTATGACTCAACTCTCTCTCTCGTACTTCCTCTTATGATGCTCTAATTTCTTGATCCTGAATTTCCAGTGCTCCCACTCAAGCCTAAAAAATCCTTGAGCTTTATAGTATATACTTATCTATCTTAATTTCTAAAAATTAAGTTATATTTTGAATTTTTTGAAACCCATATCTTTCTATATTTTCCATTCAAATCAACTTTGATTTGATTAATTGAATATTTTCATTCAACTTATTTTTTCTACCAAGTTAAGGTATTTGTATAAGGCCTTCCCATTAAAGAGAAAATTCTTCATTTTGATGACTCATTTCATGTCATCTCCCAAAAGTCAAAATCTAATGTTTTAATAATTATATACAATAAAAAATACGACATGGATTGTTCCTCAACTTTATCTCAATCCTTAGCTTCTACATGGACATATGCATGACTCCTAAAAAATTTGAGATTTTTCAGTTTCGTTGTCTTTCCAAACTATAGTTCTTTTAGAATTTCCTACCCCATTGCTACTGATGGACTTCAACTAACTAAGTATGTTTCATAGTTTATAGCTTCCACCAAAATATTCTTGGAAATTTTGTAATTAAACATTATGATACATACCTTATTTGTTAATGTCTAGTTAATTATTTCATCGACACCATTATGCTATGTCATTCTGGGTAAAATATTCTCAAGTATTATCACTTTTTACTTTCAAATGTTCCATAAGCTCCTTTCACTATACCCACCACTATCGTGAGACCTTAATAATTTTAACTTAATCTTGGTCTTTTTCTTCACCATTTACTTCTACTGAAAAAATAGTTCAAATATATGATATTTTTTTAAGAAAGTAAACCCATACATTCCTAATGGAATCATAAATGAATGTCACAAATAATTGTGACCCTTCATGAGACTAGTTTGGGGACGGCCCCAAAATTTTGTGTGATCAAGTTCTATATTTCAGATACTAGGTTTCCTTCCACATATATCCAATGACACTATCTATTATTTTTTTAATTATGAAATTCTCACAACGTTTATATCCTAAATGATTCAATGTCAATTATCCTTCATCATCTAGAACTTTCATGATATTTTCATTGATATTCCCAAGTCAACAATGGCATATCTTTGAACTTTTTGAATTTATGGTTCTAATATAATTTATCTATATGGTTGTCCAGGCATATTCAAGGTTCCATACATTATCCCTTTAAAAACAACCATAGGTCCTTGAGTAATATTTTACAATATGTTGGTGAGGATTTTTAAAAACCCTACCTCATCCTATTGTCCTTTGAATATTACAATTTTACAGAAACTTTGTATTTTTTGGATTTCATTGAGATCAAGGTAACTTTTTTTCTTCATCCAGACATTTTCATCTAATTTCCCCATGATTTCCATGACCTCATCATCATAATAACTTGTCGGAAACATAATTGTCCATGAATCATTTTTTTTATAGAGTGAAATGATAAACCAAAATAAATGATCCATGATTACACCAAAACATGCATTATCAATAGTAGACTACTACCACCTTCATTTGTATTGGAATTAACAATAATTTTTCTTATAGATACTTATTATATAGAATCTACCAATCTTTCCCTACATTCATTCTTTATAGTCCCTTTCATTCTATAGTAACAAAATGTTGGGCTAGAGATAGCTAGATTTCCTTGGATATTCTCACATGATTTATCATATGACTTCCCCTAACTTCTTCGATGAAGAGAACACCCTCATCAACATGAAGTAAGTGGCCTCCCAAATATTGGATGGCTCTCTTTCTATTTTATTTCTTCATTCTGGATAATCCCCAAAACATCCTCAAACACTAAGTTAGATTTCCTATAAGAGGTACTCATGACAATTAATATCCCCTACCTACTTTATAAAAGGGACAGTAACAATGATAGTGACTATAAATCATCCATAAAATTGACATCAATAGATTCAAGATAATTTAAAATCACGTTTAAATCATTCACATGATTGGATAAAAATACATCACCAAAAAATATCATGCTACTTTATCTCTGTATCATGAACACATTGTTTATTATTACTGGTATCTCATACACAGCTTCCAGAGTCTTCATTAACTCAATTAATGTATTCAAATCACATTTTTTAAAATATGCATTCTAAGATAATGCAATCTGAATGATTCCAAAATATTCCTAAGATGATTTTAGTATAACCAACATAAGATAACATTACATCCATTCACATTTTAATATCCACTACGTACACACAATCGCATTTATTTTAAGATGGAACCATCCAATCCATCCACTATTGGAGAAATCCAATATCACCACTTCAACCGGGCTGAAGTAATCATTGGGAATTCTTACTTCCTGTTGATTAAATCACCATATTGAATTAGTAATTACATTCTACAAAAAGGTAAATTCACCAAAATCATAAAAAGTCCCAAAATTAATGATTTATAGAAATAGATGAGGTTGTATTGAGAAATCTAAAAAATAGAAACATACAGACTACCAATCTTACCTTAAATTACTCCCTATAAAAAAACCAAAAAGGATAAATGAATAACTCACTCAAAGTATAAGAGTGTAATGAAAGAATAATTTATTGTGTATAAGATTTAAACAGTTTAAAAATTCTTATTCTACTTCTTTTATACATAAAAATCATTTATTTAGGAGTTTATAAAAATATGGAAAGAAAGTCAGAAAACTCGTTTTTTAGAAAACCTCTAGGGCACTTATGTCTGGACGTTACCCTTATGTATCGGCCTGAATAACCCTTATGTATCATCCATCAACATCCACTAAGTATAAATTTATATCCAATGTTTTGATTTCCCTTTTTGAAAACCTTTCTTCTAATATCTCTCTTACATCCATAAATCATCTTTTAGAACAACCCTGTTCATCTTAGAGAACTAATCTTATGTAAGTTCCATAAGAACCCATATGAACATACATATCATAATCCACTAAAATTAATTAAAATAGGAACCTCACATATCATATAAACAACTCATACACATAATACATTTCCATAGGAATGAACCTTATCTATGAGGGAAATAACCCTAACATATTACTAGGAACACCCAACACATAGTCAAATTTTACATCATGCGTTACACAATGTTACCCTTACATATACAACATGGTTACTCTTATGTATCACAAGAGGATAAGAACTTATCCAGATTTTGAAACATACAATGACTCTATTGTATCTAGAAGTTACTTGTACGTATTGACTTTGTCATAGAGTTACTCTTACGTATATAGGTAATATATGGAATGAATCTAACACAACATCTGAGTTACTCTTATGTATCCATCCCCCTGTATTCATACATATCCATTTTCCAACTCTACACATAATGAATCTTAGGTATTATAGATTTCATCTCACATAATTAGAGGATTCCAAAACTTATCCAATTTACACATAAGAGGGTCACTCTTACACATGCCTATGAATTTTAAGGATATAATTATGGTGGATATATATCCACTCCAGACTTACAAACTATAATTGTGCCTCTCAACTATCATCATATGGACCTTGGAATTTAAATCAATAGATTCGATCATTTTGGTAGTTCCCACACTCAATCAAAAAATAGTTTTCACCCATATGAATATGTTAGTTGGAGTAGAGTACTCAAGAGGGGGTGAATTGAGTATTTATAAAAATATTTGTTAAAAAGTTCAGTTAAATGGATTCCCTGAAAAGAAAGTACACATGCCAGTTTATCTAGGTGATATGGTTATAAAGGTTTAACTATTCAAATAACTTCTCAAGAGATTGATTAATTCTCAGTGATATCAATTTGAGTTATTAATACAACTTCTAAAGCTATTTTAATAAGGAAAAATAGTTATAACTTTTATCCAAGACTAACTATGAATGTAAAATCTATTTTTTAAAATATACAGTAAAGTATAGAAAACCCAAATTAAAATGAACAACGGATAAATCAAGTGGTTTAGTATCAAGCCGAGACTTAATCCAATCCACTTGGTGGTCACCTTCCACCAAGAAACCTCTATATATAAGAGATTGATCCAAACTCTAGATTGATGTAAAACAATAGTACACAAGCCTGTCTAGGTCACACAACCTCTTCCTTTTTCTTCATGGGAATAAGTTACCTGGTCACACAAGGACCTCTTCCACACTTATATGTGGGGGTAAATAGATGTAAGAAGATATGAGAGGAAGGATATATTTTATCCTTAAGTTTAATATATGAGAAAGTGTATGATTTTAATACACACACACACACTGCTTGAAAGCTAAAAATAGTACACAAAAGAGAAAATATGATAAGAATGGATTATAATTTCTCTGAGTGTAATTCAATATAACTATGGACTTGTAGGATGAAGCAGATGAAAGTATCAAGTCCTCTTGGGAAAAACAGATTATCGTAAGTTTGATTCATTGGATTATAGTTCAAAGATGTTATATATGTAGCTCATGTTATTCTAGTTGGTACTGTGAAGATGATTGAATATCTGATATATGGTAGCTCAGCCTTCAATAATCGATTGTGATTTGTGTGTTCTTCAGTAGTATGTTTCATGCATGAGTTAGCATTTTTAAAAATGCTTGCGCATATCTCCGTATGTTTCATCAACGACTTATATTACTTTTCATTGAGGGTGGAAATGTTGGAGCCAACATGATGCATATATTCTAAACCTCATTCCTCATAATGTCATGTGACAAGTCTACAAAGAAACATTAATGATGTCAGTGCCATTTAATAACATGAATATGACCATTATAAACTAAATTGAAAACAAAAAAAGATTAAATAATGGGGCCATATTTTATCTTGAAACAATGTCAGTTGAAAATGGTGTCATAGGGAAACAATGTCACAGAGAAATGGTGTCTTCCCCCTTGAAATTGAATGATAATATAGTCACAGTGCCACAACTGTGTTGACATCTGGAACTGGTCGCACTGATGCAATGTTAGGATCATGATGTCTCTAGTAGAAGTGTCTAGTCCTTTGTTAAAACATTGACTGACAATTGATTCACAACGTCAGGATCACAATTTATGGTCATGGTTTCAGGTCACGGTGTCTGGGTCAAGATATTATGGTTATGGTGTCTGGGTCACGGTATCGGGGTTACGATGTTTGGGTCACGATGTCAAGGTTACGGTGTCTGGGTCACGGTATCGGGGTTATGGTGTCTAGGTCCTGATATCAGGGTTTCAATGATTGGGTCACGGTATCAGGGTCTTCCAAAATCCAGGACCAATGTCAGACTTTCAGTTTCTCAGACATGACCAAATATCTATAAACAGACATAAGCAGTAACCTTCTCAGAATTAATTAAACATAATTTTTGGTAAAACATAATAGACAAAGATTAATCATAAATTTTGAGATTTGAATTTAAACCAGAATCTGTAGAATCATAAGAAGACCAACATTATTTAAACATGATTAGCATGATTTTCAGGATTTGTGAACATTAAAACATGATCAAATATGAGGATTCCAAAAATTTCTCCCTTTTTTATGATAAAAAATCATGGTATGTATGAACTATCTAAAAAATGAATAAGGCTGTTCATAATTCTTCCCATTTTGGGATTATCAAAAATAAAATAAGAAGCACTAAATAATAAGAGAATAAATGTAAGACTAAACTTGATCAAAAATAAGGCACATTTCATTGAAAACAAAATAAGATATAATCCAGTATATACAAAGGAAAAAATAAACAAAATAAAGAACATTAACATATAGTAGACATTCTTCACTTCTCCTAAGAGGAAGTAGACTTCTCCTTTCCCTTGGAAAAATGAGCAGGAGGAGACACTGGAGCAGAAGAGGAGGTGAATAAGGACCCTGCCTTAAACATTACATAATATTGAATTAAATGAATAATTCAAATTGAGGATCTTTTCAGGTTTAGAGTTTTAGAGAATTAGGACATAACTATTACATCTCAAAAGATTACAAAGTAAACACTTCAACATAGTTTCCATATTTTTCATAAAATAAAAACTCTTGAAAAAAAGATTCGTGTCTAATTCCATGTTTTAGATAGCATGACTTTTCATTGATCCCATCCTTGACCCTATTCATCTTTAAGTCCCGTGAAAACATTTCAAAACTTGGGATGAGCATAAAAAGCTCAGTAAGGGTTATACAATAATGAAATAAAACATTTGTTCATTAATACATAAAAAATGAAAACGCTTTTACTTACCTCCTTAAAACATAATATTTATTAATAACACATAGAAATCATAAATCATTAAGGTAACTTGTGGCATCCCTAACATACATACAATGTAGGTATCACAACTACATATTGATTAACTTTTTAATACCCATCATAGTATATTCCCTAAATATCTTAGGAGAAATATTCACATTTACCTCCGTCACGTTACCCAATGCATTGGAGATCTATCTCATGCTCACCCACCTTAGGTTTATCATGGAACCACCCATATACATAAATAATGCCCAAGAACCTTAACATGATCATAACACATAACATAAGCATACAAAAAGATAACATTTCCAAATTGAAAAAAAAATCTTTTCAAGATATTTATATAATAAATCCATTCTCAAAATCATTTTCAATACCAAAATACATAAAAAGAGTATATGGTATTTATTTTTCCTTAAGGAAGCCAAAGATCAAATAATACTCGCGGCGGCGGAAAGGTCATTGTCACTGCTTACGTTAAAAAAACATTAATTTTTTCGTTTAGTATAACTCTTCATATAAAAATATTCCCTTTGAATGAAATGAAAAGTCAAAGGGGTTTATACACCGTATAAAATAAAGATGTGTATAAAACTAAATATGCCTCAATGAAAGTAGATTGAGACGAAGTCCCTTACCTCGTGTCTGAATCACCTCGATCATTCTTTAATATCTTGAATAATAAACTAAGGTTAATTTCAAATTTCTTAAGAACATTTTTCAAGTTTATAATTCCTTTTATATCACTTATTACCATGTTATAATCATTATGTAATCATTTAAGTTAATAACGTTCATTTGGTCGATATTTGGTACTTGAGTCAAAAATGAACACCTTATATTTACAAGTTGTCCATGTGGTCAATATTCCACTATATCCAGAATGAAATTCATTATTTGTATATCATAAATATCCAGTATATATACATATTTATAACAATACATATCATTTGGAGGTATGAAATGAAATGCACCATTTATGGAGATGGTAAGCCATACGTACGCATGAATGCTACTTTCAATTCTATTTCTTATTTTAATGGAATTAAAACATAATGATACATATTTATATTATAATTCCAGTATAATTTCATATATAATATAATATCATTAACTCCATCCTTTATACGTCCCACATAAGGCATTAATGAGTCTTATCACATTGAGGGGGTGGTAGTCCGCACTTCCTCAAATGAAATCATCATGTTTACACATAATGGAAACCATAAAGGTATGCTAGAAAAAAATAAAGAAGATTAAATAAAAAATAAACATAATATATATCATATATAAATACAGTGCCATATTAATGGACACCATGAGAGGCGGTTGGATATATTTTAATAATCATCATTTCGTGAGGCGTTAGTTTTCCATCCACAAAAACATTATGTTCTTCATCCATTAGATGGAGGTGTGTGTAAGTGTAGTTATAATACTTCTCATAACAACATCCTAGTATATTTAGGATACTGGTGTTTTTAAAAAATAAAGTAATAAAATGATTTTAGGGGTTGGAGAAGTAAAATAAAATAAAACAATTTAAAAGATACTGTTACCTTTAATTTGGGTAACTTCCTTTGGTTTGAACTAAAAGGACTTCTTGAAGTGCCTTCTACCTAAGGTAAGGCTTCTAGGAGGAGGACATGGATATAGGGAGCTTAATTGGGAAGAGGTTGGATGATACAAAAGGCTTGAGAGGCTTGCGGAATTGGTTAGAAGTGGTATCCTTTTATAAGGGAGAGGAGGGGCTCTTTCGGAAAGTGTGATAATATTATTTTATTATATAATTATATTCGGTTTATAAAGGTCCAAAAATTATTAAAGTCGAAGATAAGATGACTAATAGTTGAAATAATATCATCCAATAGGAATTGGAGAGGTTTTGGATGTTATTTTAATATTTATAATATTATTTATTTAAATATTTTATTAATGAGGTAAATACTACATCATTATTGTGTCATAAATAATTTAATTTATGTGAGGTCTAAAAATTATAAAAAAATACCATTATGTAGAAAATATTTTTAGATTTCCAATAAATATTTATAGTAAAAAATATTACTTATATAACACCATATAAAATTTAATTTACTAAAAGATTTCTCTTTATGTCATTTTTGCCTTTACATTAAATTAATTAATCTAAAGTGTCATTATCTCTCATAAGTTACTCCATAGGGTCCCAAAATAGACCAAAAAATGACCATTGTAAAAACTTACTCAACCAATAAGGTTAAGACAAGTGTTAAGGTAATTTAGAATTATTATAATATTCATTTAACCTGAAATTACCCTATT
The DNA here is from genome assembly GCA_963277665.1 of Viscum album. NCBI lineage: Eukaryota > Viridiplantae > Streptophyta > Magnoliopsida > Santalales > Viscaceae > Viscum > Viscum album. The sequence continues at coordinate 250,476 of CAUJRU010000773.1, forward strand.
TATCTTTAATCGTGGTAAGTAAAAGTCAAAAGTTACTATTCACCAAAAACTATTTTCATTTTATTGAACCAAATTTTACTTAATAATCACAACCATGTATGTTGGATTTTAAAAATACAATACATAGAAGTGGTAAAATTTCATTTAAATGAAAAAGTTAGTTTTTTAACAACTACTAAGTGGTTTCACTATTCATCAAAAATTGATGTTTTTCAGAAAAATACCAAAAACTCAGCCTAAGCTATATTTGATATTCCGAATTCAAAAATGATTTCAATTTAAAAAAAATAAAAACATAGTATTTGGATTAATTATTTTAAAATTAATTCCCGTTGTGAAAACAAATAGCGTGTTTTTAAGAAACAATAACTATCAAAAGATTGACAGTTAATTATGTCCAATTTCAAAGTGAAATTGCTTCAAAAGACCAAAAATACATTAAATTGTGAAAATATAATCTATTTAAACATTAAAAAAAATTAAAAGGATAATCTATCCATATAGATAAATTAGATTAAAAGGCAATTTTGAAGTAAAATACATATTTTTCACTATTCATTAAAAAAATGAACTTTATCAGAAAAAACCAAAAAATTACCGAATGTAAATTTTGATGTCCCGATTCTAAAGAAGAATTTTATTTTGTCAAATAGAATATATAAAATTTAAAAAAACTATATTTAGAAAGGGTTCTCCATTAAAAGGCGGTAAATTGACCGTTTAAATAATATTAGAGTATTTTATGCTTAAAATTGGATTCATTCACATTTTAAGCTTCTAACTTTTATTGGATAAATGTAAAAACATTTAAAAAACATGTATAATCACATTTTATATATATATATATTCATTCCTGCCAATACAAAAGCTATGGGTTAACTACCATTTAAAATAATAATATTATATTATTAGTGTGCAACGTAAGATTTCAAAGAAACCCATTGTTCTGTAACGGGTACGCCATCGAACATAGAGTCCCCTTTAAAGTAAAATTAATATTTAATTCACAAATATTAATAATTATGAAAAGTGAATTATTTCTTATTTATCTGGGATGTTACATCCTTCCCCCTTTTGGGAATTTTTTCCTCGCAAATTTATTCATTTATCAAATAAAATGGGGTATTTATCATTCATAGCATTTTCAGATTCCCACATTGCCTCTTCAACCATATGGGTTTTCCACAAAACCTTTACCTATTGAATTACCTTATTCCGCAACACTTTCTCTCTATGATTAAGAATCTGAACTGGTTGTTTTTCATAAAATAGATTCTCTTCCAACTGAACTACCTCTGGGCTCAAAACATGGGATGGATCTGGAATATACTTTCTCAACATCGAAACATGAAAAAAATTGTGTACCTGGGACAAAATTGGAGGTAAAGAAACTATATATGCAACTAATCCAACTTTCTCCAAGATTTCATAAGGCCCAATGAACCTCGGACTGAACTTTCCCTTCTTACCAAAAAAACACCACACTTTTACATGGAGAAACTTTGAGAATGAAATGATCACATATGTCAAAAAAAATATCCTTCCTCCGGTTATCTGCATAAATTTTCTTTCTGCTCTGAGATATTTTAATGTGCTTGTGAATCAACTAAAATTTGTCTGCCATGTCTTCTACCAATTCTGGTCCCATCAGCTTCCTTTCACCTACTTCATCCCAAAAAGCTGGAGTTCGACAACGATTTCCATATAATGACTCAAATGGAGCCATCTATATACTAGAATGAAAACTATTATTAAATGAAAATTCAACCAAAGAAAGATGTTGGTCACAACTTCCCTGTTAATCCAGTGAACAAGCATGTTGGAAATCTTCCAAGGTCTGACTTGTTCATTCTGACTGCCCATCTGATTGTGGATGAAAAGTTGTGGTAAAATTTAATTCAGTACCCAACGACTTCGGATGACTTTTCCAAAAGTTAGAAGTAAACCTGGGATCATGATCAGATACAATGGAGAGGGTAACTCTATGAAACCTGACTATCTATATTAACATACAACTGAGCAAGTTGATCTAGAGACAAAGTATCTCGAATAAGAAGGAAATGAGAAGATTTTGTCGATCGATCAACAATAACCTAGATTGCATTATTACCTCCAACTGTTTTTGGTAATCCCACAATGAATTCCAAGGATATATTTTCCCATTTCCACTCTGGAACTGGTAAAGGTTGAAGAATCCATTTTGGTAACTACCACTCTGCTTTAACCTAATGAAAAGTCAAACACTTCTCTGTAAAATCAACAATATCTCTTTCCATTCCATCCCACCAGTAGTACTCATGAAGATCTCTATACATCTTAGTACTTCCAGGATGATCTGAAAATAGGGAACTATGAGCTTCACATAACAACACATTCTTAAACTGTGTATCACAAGGCACACATAATCTCTTTCCAAACCTAAAAAAAAAATCATTATCAATGTTAAAATTAGGAAACTTACCCTTTTGAACTAACTCTACCTTTTTTTGTAACTCACTATCATTTTTCTGTGCTTTCTTTATTCTGTCTGATAGAGATGATCTCACTGACACCTGATACAAAACTAAAGAATTTTCTATATGAACAACTTCTATGCCAAAGTTTATCAAATCAAAAACCAAAGGATCTTGTTCTAAACGTATCATGGTTAATGAAAAATTACTTTTTCGACTCAAATAATCATCCACTTTATTTAATTTTCTAGAATGGTAACGGATCGTGAAATCATAATCCTTGATTAATTCTAGCCATATCCCCTTTCTCATGTTCAATTCTTTCTGAGTGAATAAATACTTCAAACTTTTGTGATCCGTATATATTTCACCTTTTACTCCATACAAATGATGCCTCCAAATTTTTAAAGCAAAAACAACAGAAGCTAATTCCAAATCATGTGTGCGGTAATTTAACTCATGTGGTTTCAACTAACGTGAAGAATAAGCAATTACCTAATCATTTTGCATTAGGAAAAAACCATGTCCTTTCAACGAAGCAACACTGTAGATAACAAACTCACCATTTATGGATGGGAGTGAAAAAACTGAAGCATTCACCAATCTTCTTTTCAATTCTTGAAAACAATCATCACATTCTTTTGTCCAAATGAACTTACACCTTTTCGAGTTAACTAAGTCATTGAACTAGATAAACCTGCAAAATTTTCAACATACCTCCAGAAATAACCTTTCAAACCAAGAAAACTATGAATCTCAGTTATATTTGTTGGTCTTGGATATTCTTAAACCACTTTTGTTTTAGTAGGATCAACATTTATGCCATTTTTTGAGACTATGTGACAAAGGAATGAAATTTTTTGTAACCAAAACTCACACTTTCTGAATTTCCCAAACAGTTTCTTTTCTTTTAAGGTTTGCAAGACAACCCATAAATTGAATTTCATGCTCATCTTTACTTTTGGAATAAACTAAAATATCATTAATAAAGACAACCACCATTTATCACCTGATTCAACTGAGCCATCTATGTAGTAAACTGCTCAATTCTGATTCTGACCATCTTAGTTTGCAGATTGGAAGGTTATTCTCCATGGTATGCCTTCCCAAAAAAGCTGCACTATTTCCTCTATGAAAAACCATTCGTAACACAGAAATACCTTAGGCGAATCAACATGGTAATCTGTAAATTCTATATCATTTCAATATTACCATAAATTAATTTATGGACATTTATTTAACAATACCCTAACACCTAAAGTTATCTAAACCAACCTTTGATACCAACTATAAGGACCCGACCTTAAATATTACATAATATTGATTTAAATGAATAATTCATATTGAAGATCTTTTCACGTTTAGAGTTTTAGAGAATTAGGACATAACTATTACATCTCAAAATATTAAAAAGTAGACACTTCTACACAATTTCAATATTTTACATAAAATAAAAACTCTTGAAAAAAAGAGTCATGTCTCATTCCATGTTTTAGACAACATGACATTTCCTTGATCCCATCCTTGACCCTATTCATGTTGAAGTCATATGAAAAAATTTCAAAACCTGGGATGAGCATAAAAAGATAAGTAAGGGTTATACAACAATGAAAGAAAACATTTGTTCATTAATACATAAAAAACATAAACTCTTTTACTTACCTTCTGAAAACATAAGATTTATGAATAAAACATAGAAATCATAAATCATAATGGTAACTTGTGGAATCCATAACATACTTACAATGTAGCTATCACATCTACATATGGAGTTACATTGGAATAACTATCATAGTATATTCCCTGAATCTGGTAGGAGAAACATTCATGTTTACCCCTGTCAGGTTACCCAATGCATTGGAGATCTATCTCAGGCTCACCCACCCTAGGTTTATCACAGAACCACCTGTGTACTTAAATAATTCCCAAAAACCATAACATGATCATAACACTTAACATAAGCATAAAAGAAAGATATCATTTCCCCATTTCAATAAAAAAATATCATTTCAAGATATTGAAATAATAAATCCATTCTCAAAATCATTTTCAATACCAAAATACATAAAAAGAGTATATGGTATTTATTTTTTCTTTTAAAAACATTAAATCTTTTTAAGGAATCCAAAGATCAAATAATACTTGCAACAACATAAAGGTTGTTGTCCGCGCTTACGTTAAAAAAACATTCCTTTTTGTAGTTTAGTAAAACACTTCATATAAAATTATTCCCTTGGAATGAAATGAAAAGTCAAAGGGGTTTATACACTGTATAAAATAAAGTAGCGTATAAAACAAAATATGCCTCAATGAAAGGAGATTGAGACGAAGTCCCTTACCTCGTGTCTGACTTGTCTCGATCATTCTTTAATATCCTAAATAATAAACTAAAGTTAATTTATACTTGATTAATAACATTTTTCAAGTTTATAATTCCTTTTATATCACTTATTACCATGTTATAAACATTATTAAATCATTTAAGTTAATAACGTTCATTTGGTGGATATTTGGTACTTGAGTCAAAAATGAACACCTTACATTTACAAGTTGTCCATGCGGAAAATAGTCTATTATATCCAGAATGAAATTAATTATTTAGATATCAAATATATCATATATATCCAGTATATATATATTTATAATAGTACATATCATTTGGAGGTATGAAAGGAAATGCAACGTTCATGGAGACGGTAAGCCGTACGTATGCATGAACGCTACTTTAATTTAGATTTCTTATTTTAATGTAATTAAAACATAATGATACATAGGTATATTATAATTCCAGTATAATGTCATATATAATATAATATCATTAACTTCATCCTTTATATGTCCCACATATGGCATTAACGAGTCATATCTCTTTGAGGGGGCGGTAGTCCGCATTTCCTCAAATGAAATTATCGTGTTTATAGATAATGGAAATCATAAAGGTATGCTATAAAAAAATACAGAAGCTTAAAGAAAAAATAAACATAATATATATCATATATAAATACAGTTCCATCTTAATGGACACCATGAGAGGCGGCTAGAGATATTTGAACAATCATCATTTTGTGAGGCGTTAGTTTTCCATCCACAGAAACATTATGTTCTTCATCCATTAGATGAAGGTGTTTTTAAGTGTAGTTCAAATAATTCTCATAAAAAAATCATAGTATATTGAGGATATTGGTGTTGTTACAAAATAATGTAATAAAAAGATTTTAGGGGATGGAGAAGTAAAATAAAAGAAAACAATTTAAAAGAAACCATTACCTTTAATTTGGGAAACTGCCTTTGGTTTGAACCAAAAGGACTTTTTAAAGTGCCTTATGCCTATGGTAAGTCTTCTAGGAAGGGGAGAGGGATGTAGGGAGCTTAATTGGGTAGAGTTTGGATGAGACAAAAAGCTTTATAGGTGTGTGAAATTAGTTATATGTGGTCTCTTTTTTAAGGGAGAGGAGGGGCTCTTTAGGAAAGTGTGATAATATTATTTTATTAGATAATGATATTCTGTTTCTAAAGGTCCAAAAATCTTTAAAGTATAAGATAAGATTTATCATAGTAGAAATAATATCATCCAACAGAAATTGGATAGGTTTTAGATGTTATTTTAATATTTATAATATTATTTATTTAAATCTTTTATTAATGAGGTAAATACTACATCATTATTGTTTCATAAATAATTTAATTTATGTGATGTATAAAAACTATAAAACAAAAAACCTGATGTAGGATATCTTTTTATATTTAGAATGAATATTTATGGTCAAAAATATTACTTATATAACACCATATAAAAATTAATTTACAAAAAGATTTCTGTTTATGTCATTTTTGCCTTTACATTAAATTAATTAATCTAAAGTGTCATTATCTTTTATAAGTGGCTCCATGGGGTCCCAAAATAGACCCAAAGATTCCCATGGTTGGAAATTACTCATCCAATAAGGTTAGGACAAGTGTTAAGTAATTTTTCATTATTATAATATTCTTTTAACCTTGAATTACCCTATTTACCTTTAATCACGGTAAATAAAAGTCAAAAGTTACTATTCACCAAAAACTATTTTCATCTTATTGGACCACATTTTACTTACAAATAACAACCATGTATGTTGTATTTTCAAAATTCAATTCACAGAAGTTGTAAAATTTCATTTAAATGAAAAAGTCGGTTTTTTAACTACTACTAAGTGGTTTCACTATTCATAAAAAAATTGAATTTTTTCAGAAAAATACAAAAAATTCATCATAAGGTATATTTGATATTCTGAATTAAAAAATGATGTCCATTTTACCAAATTCAAAACATAGTGGTTGGATTAATTAATTTAAAATTAATTCTCGTTGTCAAAACAAATAGCGTGTATTTAAGAAACAATAACTATCAAAATATTGATAGTTGATTATGTCCAATTTCAAAGTGAAATTGCTTCAAAATACCAAAAATATATTAAATGGTAAAAATATAATCTATTTAAACTTTAAAAACGATTAAAAGGACAATCTTACCATATTTTTAAATTAGATTAAAAGGCAATTTTGAATTAAAATACAGTATTTTCACTATTCATTAAAAAATGAACTTTATCAGAAAAATACCAAAAAATTAACCAAAGTAAATTTTAATGTCCCAATTCTAAAGAAGAATTTTACTTTGTCAAATATAACACATAAAAGTGACAAAAAAATTGATTTAAAAAGGGTTCTCCATCAAAAGGTGGTAAATCTACCTTTTAAAGAATATTAGAGTATTTTGTGCTTAAAATTGGATTCATTCACATTTTAAGCCTCTAACTTTTATTGTATAAATGTAAAAATATTTAACAATCATGTATAATAAAATTTATTTATTTCTATTCATTCCTTCCAATACAATGACTACGTGTTAACTACCATTTTAAATAATAATATTATATCATTAGTGTGCAATGTAAGATTTCAAAGAAACCAATTGTTGCGTACCGAGTACACCATCAAACATAGCAACCCCTTTAAATTAAAATTAATATTTAATTCACAAATATTAATAATTATGAAAAGTTTTTTATTACTTATTTCTCTGGGATGCTAAATCCTTCCCCCCTTTTGAGAATTTCATCTTTGAAATTCTATTCACTTATCATATCAGTGGGGGTATTTATCTTTCATAGCATTTTCAGATTCCCACTTTGCCTCTTCAACCATATGGTTTTTCCACAAAACCTTTACCTGCTGAATTACCTTATTCCGCAACAGTTTCTCTCTACAATCAAGATTATGAACTGGTTGTTCTTCATAAGAGAGATTCTATTCCAACTGAACAACCTCTAGGCTCAAAACATGGGATGGATATGGAATCTACTTTCTCTACATCGAAAAATGAAAAACATTGTGTACCTGGGTAAAACATGGAGGTAAATCCACTCTTTATACAACTAATCCAACTTTCTCTAGGATTTCTATTGGGCAAAAATCCCTCAAGGCATCATCGAAGCATTTTTGAGGTGATTGTGTTTGTTGACAAAGTGGACATCAAGGTGGTGATTGTTGACAAAGAAAAACAATGACATACAAATTTGTTGACAAAGAGGATTTCATGATGGAATGTAGAGTTCAAGAGATGAGGTCAATGATCCGTGTTTGATTCAAGAACGTCGACAAAAGGAATGGATGATCTGGAGGCGGTACAAAAGAACAGATACAAGGTGGCGCCATTTTCCAATGTTTGCCAAATTTTTGGGCCTGAAAATCAACAAATGAAGAAAAGTGTTTTTGGAAAAGGGACTTGTGCGCCGAGGACTTGGAGTATAGGAAAATTGCGTGCCATATGTTTTTCAAGATCAGAAGATCAAAATATGGCTAAGGAAATAGGTTCGCGCAAGTTTGGGAGTTGGTCGTGAAAATGTCTAGGAGGACAGAAGACTTGTGCGCCGAGATTGGGTCGTGCAGGTGACTTGTGCGCCGTCGCACAGGGTGGTCAATTTTCCTATAAATACATGACCACCCCTCTTCATTCTGGACTGGAGTTCAACACTTTGAGAAATTAGAGCTCCCGTCGCGCAGGTGTGGTGGTCGCGCAAGTGGTGTGTAGGTCGTGCAAGTGAAGTTGCGCGCCAGTGGTTGAAGTTGCGCGCCAGTTGGAAGTTGCGCGTCAATATTGGATTGGGCGTAAAAGGAAGAGAGTCGCGCATGTTTGGAGTCGAGGAAGCTTGAGTCGCACAAGTGTCAAAGGTGGACTTGCGCGCCTGTTGTTACTTGCGCGCCGATACTTGCGCGCCGAGTTAGACTTGCGCGCCAAGTATGGTTTATTTCAGCAGTGTTTTTCGAGCTCCATGGAATCTGGAAGTTTTCCCAATACCTTCGGTGCAAAGAGATATTCATCTACGGGTGAAAGTTTTACTTTAATAGAGCATATACATAAAGAGGAAGATACATTCTTTCATGCAAATGAAGAGACCTACAGGTCTATAAACTCTGAGTGGATTCCTTCCAAGAGCAGTGAGCAAAGGAAGAGAAAGAAGGTGATCCTCTCCACCGGCAGTGAGCCAGAGAGAGAGAGAAACAGGGAGTGACCCTTGGGGAAGTAGTGAGATGACCCTAAACATTGTAATGGCAGTGAGCCTGGGCATAGAAGTGATCTAGCCCAAACATTGTAATCCACAGCTAGTGAAGTTTAGTGGAATTGGTATGACCGGAAACTTGTCGGCATATGCTCCTTGGACGTAGCCCTTTGTGGTGAACCAAGTAAAATTGATGTGTCCTATGCATGCTTTACTTTCTATTTTACTTTTTGAAACAAGAAGGAGAGAGAAGAGTGTTTTTATTAACATCGAAACAAGATCAGAACAAACTATAATTTTAAATTAGTCATACCCTGATTCACCCCCCTCTTAGGGTATTCAGCCTTGTGGACCTGGGGAAAACTTGGAGGTAAATCCACTATGTATACAACTAATCCAACTTTCTCCAAAATTTCATAAGGTCCAATGAACCTCAGTCTCAACTTTCCCTTCTTACCAAAACACATAACACTTTTCCATGGAGAAACTTTGAAAAAGACATGATCACCTACCTCAAAAGAAATATCCTTCCTCCAGTTATCTGCATTACTTTTCTATCTGCTCTGAGCTGTTCCATTGTGCTTTTGAATCAACTAAACTTTCTCTACCATCTCTTCTACTAATTCTGGTCCCATCAGCTTCCTTTCACCTACTTCATCCCAAAAAGCTGGAGTTCAACAATGCTTTCTATATAATGCCTCAAATAGAGCCATCTGTATACTAGAATGAAATTTTTTTTATATGAAAATTCAAGCAAAGAAAGATGTTTATCCCAACTTCCCTAGTAATCGAGTGAACAAGAACGTAGCATATCCTCCAAGGTATGAATTCTTCATTCTGACTGCCCATCTTATTGCGGATGAAAAGATGTTCTAAAATTTAATTCAATACCCAACGTCTTTTGACGGACTTTCCAAAAGTTAGAAGTATACATTGGATCACGATCAGATACAATGAAGAGGAGAACTCCACGTAACCTGAATACCTCTTTAACATACAACCGAGCAAGTTGATCTAGAGATAAAGTATCTTGAATAGGAAGGAAATGAGATGAATTTATCAATTGATCAACAATAACTCAGATTGAACTATTACCTCGATATGTTTTTGGTAATCCCACGACGAAGTCCATGGATATATTTTACCATTTCCACCCTGGCACTAGTAAAGGCTGAAGAATCCATTTCGGTAACTGCCGATCTACTTTAACCTGCTAACAAGTCAAACACTTCATAATAACTTAGCAATATCTCTTTTTCATTCCATCCCACCAGTAATACTCACGAAGATATCTGTACATCTTAGTATTGCCAGGATGAAGTGAAAATGGGGAACAATGAGATTCACATAACAACTCATTCTTCAACTATGAATCACAAGGAATGCATAATCTCTTTCCAAACCTCAAAACACAATCATTATCAATGTTAAAATCAGTAAACATACCCTTCTGAACCAACTCTACCTTTTTCTGTAACACACTATCTTTTTTCTTGTACTAGCTTTATTCTGTCGGATATAGATGATCTCACTGACACCTGATACAAAACAGAATAATTTCTTGCACCGACAAATTTGATTCCAAATATCATCAAATCAAAAACCAAAGGAGATTGTTCCAAATGTAGCATGTTTAATGAAGCATTACTTTTTTGACTCAAAGCATTAGCCACATTATTTGCTTCTCCCTGATGGTAATGGATCGTGCAATCACAATCCTTGATTAATTTCAGCCATCTCCTTTGTATCATGTTAAATTCTTTATGAGTGAATATATACTTCAAACTTTTGTGATCAATATATATTTCACATTTTACACCATACAAATGAGACCTCAAAATTTTAAAGTAAAAACAACAGAAGCTAATTCCAAATCATGTTTGGGGTAATTTAACTCATTTGGTTTCAAATGATGTGAAGCATAAGAAATTACCTGATCATTTTGCATTTGGAGACAACCAAGTCCTTTCAACAAAGCATCACTGTAGATATCAAACTCACCATTTCTTGATGGGAGTGCCAAAACTAGAGCATTCACCAATATTCTTTTCAATTACTGAAAACAATCATCACATTCTTTTGTCCAAATGAACTTAACACCTTTTCAAGTTAACTTAGTCATTGAACTTGATAACCATGAAAAATTATCAACAAACCTCCAGTAATAACCTACCAAACCATGAAAACTACGAATCTCATTTATATTTGTGGGTCTTGGCCATTGTTCAACCAATTTTGTTTTAGAAGGATCAACAATTATGCCATTTTTTTAAACTATGTGACCAAGGAAAGAAATATTTTGTAACCATAACTCACACTTGATGAATTTCTCAAACAGTTTCTTTTCTTTTATGGTTTGTAAGACAACCCTTAAATTGACTTTCATGCTCCTCTTTAATTTTGGAATAAAATAAAATATCATTAATAAACACAACCACCATTTATCACCTGATTCAACTGATCCATCACTGCAGTAAATTGCTCAATTCTAATTCTAACCATCTTTGGATGCAGATTGGAAGGTTATTATCCTCTGTATGCCTTCCCAAAAAAGCTGCACAGTTTCCTCTACGAAAAACAATTCTTAACATAGAAATAACTTAGACGAAGCAACATGGTAATCTTTAAATGCTATATCATTTCAATATTACCATAAATTAATTTATGGACATTTATTTAAAAACACCCTAACTCCTAAAGTTATCTAAACCGACCTTTGATACCAACTATAAGGACCCGACCTTAAACATTACATAATATTGAATTTAAATGAATAATTCACATCGAGGATATTTTCATGTTTAGAGTTTTAGAGAGTTAGGACATAACTATTACATCTCAAAAGATTACAAAGTAGACACTTCTACACAGTTTCCATATTTTTCATAAAATTATAACTCCTGAAAAAAACAGTCATGTCCTGTTCCATGTTTTAGACAGCATGACTTTTCCTTGATCCCATCCTTGACCCTATTCATCTTTAAGTCCAGTGAAAACATTTCAAAATTTGTAATGAGAATAAAAAGCTCAGTAAGGTTTATACAACAATGAAAGAAAACATTTTTTCATTAATACATAAAAAACATAAACTCTTTTACTTACCTTTTAAAAACATAATATTTATGAATAACACATAGAAATCATAAATAATAATGTTAACTTGTGGCATACATAACATATTTACAATGTAGCTATCATAGCTATATAGGGAGTTACTTTGGAATACCCATCACAGTATATTCCCCAAATCTCTTAGGAGAAACATTCATGTTTACCTCTGTCACATTACCCAATGCATTGGAGAGCTATCTCAGGCTCAACTTCCATAGGTTAATCAAGGAACCACCTGTATATGTAAATACCTCCAATGGCTCGAAGGCCTTTATTTTTTATTTAGTTTTGATAATCCACCTTTCAAGGGGTGAGGTGGAACCCTTATATGTAAATAATTCCCAAGAACTATAACATGATCATAACACATAACATAAGCATAAAGGAAAGATAACATTTCCACATTTCAATAACAAAATATCATTTCAAGATATTGAAATAATAAATCCATTATCAAAATCATTATCAATACCAAAATTTGTAAAAAGAGAATATGGAGTTTATATTTCTTTTAAAAACATTACGGCTTCTTAAGGAAGCCAAAGATCAAATAATACTCGAGGCGGCGGAAAGGTCGTTGTCACCGCTTATGTTAAAAAAACATTCCTTTTTGTCATTTAGTAAAATGCTTCGTATAAAAATATTCCATTTGAATGAAATGAAAATTCAAAGGGTTTTATACACAGTATAAAATAAATTTGTGTATAAAACTAACTATGCCTCAATGAAAGGAGATTGAGACGAAGTCCCTTCCTCGTTTCCGACTTGACTCGATCGTTCTTTAATCTCCTGAATAATAAAATAAAGTTAATTTCTAATTTCTTAAGAACATTTTTCATGTTTATAATTCCTTTTATATCACTTATTACCATATTATAAACATTATGTAATCATTTAAGTTAATAACTTTCATTTTGTTGATATTTGGTACTTGAGTCAAAAATGAACACCTTATATTTACAAGTTTTCCATGTGGTCAATAGTCCATAATATCCAGAATGAAATTAATTATTTAGATATCATATATCTCATATATATTTAGTATATATATATATTTATAACAGTACATATCATTTTGAGGTAAGAAATGAAATGCTCCATTCATGGAGACGGTAAGTCGTACGTACGCATGAATGCTACTTTAATTTCTATTTCATATTTTAATGGAATTAAAACATAATGATACATAGGTATATTATAATTCCAGTATAATTTAATATATATTATAATATCATTAACTCCATCCTTTATACATCCCACATATGGCATTAACGAGTCATATCACTTTGAGGGGGAGCTAGTCTGCACTTCCTCAAATGAAATTTTCATGTTTACACATAATGGAAACCATAATGGTATGATTTAAAAAAAATACAGAAGATTAAATAAAACAGAAACTTAATATATATCATATATAAATACATAGCCATCTTAATATCCACCATGAGAGGCAGTTGGAGATATTTTAACAACCATCGTTTCATGAGGCGTTAGTTTTCCATCCACAGAAACATTATGTTATTCATCCATTAGATGGAGGTGAGGGTAAGTGTAGTTCAAATCATTATCATAACGACATCCTAGTATATTTAGGTAACTAGTGTTGTTACAAAATAATGTACTAAAAAGAGTTTGGGGGTTGGAGAAGTAAAATAAAAGAAATTTTTTTAAAAGAAACGGTTACCCTTAATTTTGGTAACTTCCTTTAGATTGAACCAAAGGACTTCTTGAAGTGCCTTATTCCTAAGGTAAGTCTTCTAGGAGGAGGAGAGGGATTTAGGTAGATTAATTGGTAGAGGTTGGATGATCCAAAAGACTTTAGAGGAGTGTGGAATTGGTTATAAGTGGTCTCCTATTATAAGGGAGAGGATGAGCTCTTTAGGAAAGTGTGATAATATTATTTTATTATATAATGATATTCGGTTTATAAAGGTCCAGAAATCATTAAAGTTGAAGATAAGATGACTCATAGTAGAAATAATATCATCCAATAAAAATTTCACAGGTTTTGGATGTTATTTTAATATTTATAATATAATTTATTTAAATTTTTTATTAATGAGGTAAATACTACATCATTATTGTGTCATAAATAATTTAATTTATGTGATGTCTAAAAATTATAAAAAAATACCATGATGTAGGAAATATTTTTATATTTATAATTAATATTTATATTCAAAAATATTACTTATATGACACCATATAAAAATTAATTTACTAAAATATTTCTGTTTATGACATTTTTCTATTTACATTAAATTAATTAATCTAAAGTGTCGTAATCTTTCATAAGTGGCTCCATGGGGTCTCAAAATAGACCCAAAGATGCCCATGGTCAGCCATTACTCATCAAAAAAGTTTAGGACAAGTGTTAAGGTAATTTTTGTTTATTATAATATTCTTTTAACCTTGTATTGCCCTATTTACCTTTAACCGTGACAAATAAAAGTCAAAAGTTACTATTCACCAAAAATGATTTTCATCTTATTGAACCACATTTTACTTACTAATAAAAACCATGTATGTCAGATTTTTAAAATTCAATTCACATAAGTGGTAAAATTTCATTTAAATGAAAAATTCAGTTATTTTAACTACTACCAAGTGGTTTCATTATTCATAAAAAATTGAAGTTTTTCAGAAAAATACCAAAAATTCTGCCTAAGCTATATTTGATATTCCGAATTCAAAAATGATGTCAATTTTACGAAATTAAGAACATAGTAGTTGGATTAATTAATTTAAAATTAATTCCTGTTGTCAAAACAAATAACGTGTTTTTAAGAAACAATAACTATCAAAAGATTGACAGTTGATTATGTCCAATTTCAAAGTAAAATTTCTTCAAAAGACCAAAAATAGATTACATGGTAAAAAAAATCTATTTACACTTGAAAAACAAATAAAAGGATATTCTAAACATAAAAATAAATTAGATTAAAAGACAATTTTGAATTAAAATACAATATTTTTCACTATTCATTAAAAAATGAGCTTTATCAGACAAATACCAAAAAATTACCCAAAGTAAATTTTGATGTCCTAATTCTAAAGAATAATTTTATCTTGTAAAATAGATCATATAAAAGTGTCAAAAAATAGATTTAAAAAGGGTTCTCCATCAAAAGGCGGTAAATCTACCCTTAAAGAATATTAGAGTATTTTGTGCTTAAAATTGGATTCATTTACATTTTAAGCCTCTAACTTTTATTGGATAAATGTAAAAACATTTACCAAACATGTATAATCACATTTTAGTTATTTCTATTCATTCCTTCCAATACAACGGCTAGGTGTTAACTACTATTGAAATTAATTATATTATATTATTAGAGTTCAACGTAAGATTTCAAAGAAACCCATTGTTGCATACTGGGTACGCCATCGAACATAGCGTCTCCTTTTAAGTAAAATTAATATTTGATTCAAAAATATTAATAATTATGAAAAGTGCCTTATTCCTTATTTATCTGAGATGTTACATCCTTCCCCCCTTTTGGAAATTGCTTTCTCACAATTTTATTCACATATCAAATAAGTGGGGGTATTTATCCTTCATAGAATTTTCAGATTCCCACGTTGCCTCTTCATCCATATGGGTTTTCCATAAAACCTTTACCTACTGAATTACCTTATTCCCCAACACTTTCTCTTTATGGTCAAGAATCTGAACCGGTTGTTCATCATAAGAGAGATTCTCTTCCAAATAAACTACCTATGGGCTCAAAACATGGGATGGATCTAGCATATACTTTCTCAACATCGAAACATGAAAAACATTATGTACCTGGGAAAAACATGGTGGTAAAGAAACTCCGTATGCAACTGATCCAACATTCTATAGGACTTCATAAGGTCCAATGAACCTCAAACTCAACTTTCCCATCTTACCAAAACGCATCATACTTTTCCATGGAGAAACATTGAGAAAGACATGATCACCTACCTAAAAAGAAATATCCTTCCTCCGGTTATCTTCATAACTTTTCTGTCTGCTCTGAGCTGTTTTCAGGTGCTTCTGAATCAACTAAACTTTCTCTTCCATCTCTTCTACCAATTATGGTCCCATAAGCTTCCTTTCACTTACTTCATCCCAAAAAGATAGAGTTTGAAAACACTTTCCATATATTGCCTAAAATGGAGCCATCTGTATACTAGAATGAAAACTTTTATTATATGAAAATTCAACCAAAGAAAGATGTTGGTCTCAACTTCCTTGGTAATCCAGTGAACAAACACATAGCATATCCTCCAAGGTCTGAATTGTTCATTCTGACTGGCCATCTGATTGCAGATGAAAAGCTGTACTAAAATTTAATTCAGTACCCAACGACTTCCGATGGACTTTCCAACAGTTAGAAGTAAACTTGGGATCACGATCAGATACAATGGAGATGGGAAATCCATGAAAACTGACTATCTATTTAATATACAACTGAGCAAGTTGATCTATAGATAAAGTATCTCTAATAAGATAGAAATGTGCAGAATTTCTCAATCGACCAACAATAACATAGATTGCATTATTACCTTGAGATGTTTTTGGTAATCCCACAACGAAGTCCACAGATATATTTTCCCATTTCCACTCTGGAATTGGTAAAGGCTGAATAATCCCTTTCGGTAACTACCGCACTACTTTAACCTGCTGACAATTCAAACACTTCACAGTAAAATCAGCAATATCTCTTTTCATTCCATTTCACCAATAATACTCACGAAGTTCTCTGTACATCTTAGTACTTCCAGGATGAACTGAAAACGAGGAACTATGAGCTTCACATAACAACTCATTATTCAACTGTGAATCACAAGGCATGCATATTCTCTTTCCAAACCTCAAAACACTATCATTATCAATGTTAAAATCAGGTAACTTACCCATCTGAACCAACTCTACCTTTTTCTGTAACTCACTGTCTTCTTTATGCGCTTGATTTATTCTATCTGATAGAGATGTTCTCACTAACACCTGATACAAAATAGAATAATTTTCTGAACCAACAACTTCTATGACAAATTTTATCAAATCGAAAACCAAAGAATCTTCTTCCAAATGTATCGTGGTTAATGAAGCATTAATTTTTCGACTCAAAGCATCAGCCATATTATTTGCTTTTCTTGGATGGTAATGGACCGTGAAATCATAATCCTTGATTAATTCCAGCCATCTCCTCTGTCTCATGTTCAATTATTTACGTGTGAATATATAATTCAAATTTTTGTGTTCAGTATATATTTCATATTTTACTCCATACAAATGATGCCTCCAAATTTTTAAAGAAAAAACAACACCAGCTAATTCCAAATCAAGTGTAGGGTAATTTAACTCATGTGTTTTCAACTGACGTGAAGCATAAGAAATTACCTGATCATTTTTCAATAGGAAACAATCATGTCCTTTCAATGAATAATCACTGTAGATATCAAACTCACCATTTCTTGATGGCAGTGCCAAAATAGGAGCATTCACTAATATTCTTTTCAATTCCTGAAAACAATCATCACATTTTTTTTTCAAATGAACTTAACACCTTTTCGAGTTAATTTAGTCACTGAACTAGATAACCATGAAAAATGTTCAACAAACCTCCGGTAATAACCTGCAAAAAAAGAAAACTACAAATCTCAGTTATATTTGTGGGTCCTAGCCATTCTTCAACAACTTTTGTTTTATCAAGATCAACAATAATGCCATTTTTTGAATCTATGTGAACATGGAAAGAAATTTTTTATAACCATAACTAACACTTTCTGAATTTCCCAAACAGTTTCTTTTATTTTAAGGTTTGCAAGACAACCCTTAAATTGACTTTCATTCTCCTCTTTACTTTTGGAATAATCTAAAATATCATTAATAAACACAACCACCATTTATCACCTGATTCAATTGATCTATCACTGCAGTAAACTACTCAATTCTGATTCTGACCATCATAGGATGCAGATTGGAATGTTATTCTCCTCTATATGCCTTCCCAGAAAAGATGCACTGTTTCCTCTACGAAAAACCATTATTAATACAGAAATACCTTAGGCGAAGCAGCATGGTAATCTGTATATGCTATATCATTTCAATATTACCATAAATTAATTTATGTTCATTTATTTAACAATACCCTAACTCTTAAAGTTATCTAAACCAACATTTGATACCAACTATAAGGACCGAGCCTTAAACATTACATAATATTGAATTAAATGAATAATTCAATTTGAGGATCTCTTCATATTTAGAGTTTTAGATAATTAAGACATAACTATTAAATCTCAAAAGATTACAAAGTAGACACTTGTACACAGTATCCATATTTTTCATAAAATAAAAACTCTTGAAAAAAGAGTCATGTCTAGTTCCATGTTTTAGACATCATGACTTTTCCTTGATCCCATCCTTGACCCTATTCATCTTTAAGTCCTGTGAAAACATTTAAAAACTTGGGATGAGCATAAAAATCTCAGTAAGGGTTATATAAAAATGAAAGAATTTTTTTTTCATTAATACATAAAAATCATGAACAATTTTAATTACCTCCTGAAAACATAAGATTTATGAATAACACATAGAAATCATAAATCATAAAGGTAACTTGTGGAATCCATAACATACTTAAAATGTAGCTGCCATAGCTACATAGGGGGTTAATTTGGAATACCCGTCACAGTATATTCCCTAAATCTCTTAAGCGAAACATTCACGTTTACCTCTGTCACGTTACCCAATGAATTGGAGAGCTATCTCATGCTCACCCGCCCAAGGTTTATCACGGAACCACCCGTATATGTAAATAATCCCCAAGAACCATAACATGATCATAACACATAACATAAGCATAAAGTAAAGATAAAATTTCCACATTGCAATAAAAAAAATATCATTTCAAGATATTGAAATAATAAATCAATTCTCAAAATCATTTTCAATACCAAAATACAGAAAAAGAGTATATAGTATTTATTTTTCTTTTTAAAAACACTACGGATTTTTAAGGAACTAAAAGATCAAATAATACTCATTGAGGCGCAAAGGTCATTGTCACCACTTACATTAAAAAAACATTCCTTTTTGTCATTTAGTAAAACGATTCTTATAAAAATATTCAATTTGAATGAAATGAAAAGTCAAAGGGTTTTATACACCGTATAAAATAAAGTTGTGTATAAAACTAAATATGCCTCAATGAAAAGAGATTGAGATAATGTCCCTTACCTCGTGTCCGACTTGACTTGATCATTATTTAATCTTCCGAATAATAAAATAAAGTTAATTTATACTTTTTTAATAACCTTTTCAAGTTTTTAATTCCTTTTATATCACCTCTTACCATGTTATAAACATTATGTAATCATTTAAGTTAATAACGTTCATTTTGTCGATATTTGGTACTTGAGTAAAAAAATTAACACCTTATATTTACAAGTTGTCCATGTGGGAAATAGTACACTATATCCAGAATGAAATTCATTATCTAGATATCATATATATCATATATATTCAATATATATATATATATATATATATATATATATTTATAACAGTACATATCATTTGGAGGTAAGAAATGAAATGCACCGTTCATGGAGAGGGTAAGCCGTACGTACGCATGAAAGCTACATATTTTTTATTTCTTATTTTAATGGAATTAAAACATAATGATACAGAGGTATATTATAATTCCATTATAATTCCATATATAATATAATATCATTAAATCCATCCTTTATACATCTCACATATGGCATTAATGAGTAATATCACATTGAGGGGGCGGTAGTCCGCACTTCCTCAAATGAAATTATCATGTTTACACATAATGGAAACCATAAAGGTATGCTATAAAAAAAATACAAAAGTTTAAAGAAAACATAATCATAATATATATCATATATAAATAAAGTTCCATCTTAATGGCCACCATGAGAGGTGGTTGGAGATATTTGAACATTCATTGTTTCGTGAGGCGTTAGTTTTCCATCCACAGAAACACTATGTTCTTCATCCATTAGATGGAGGTGTGTGTAAGTGTAGTTCAAATCATTCTTAATAAAAAAATCCTAGTATATTTAGGATACTGATGTTGTTACAAAATAAAGTAAAAAAATATATTAGGGGTTGGAGAAGTAAAATAAAACAAAACAATTTAAAAGAAACTGTTACCTTTAATTTGGGTAACCTTCTTTTGGTTTGAACGAAAATGACTTCTTGAAGTGCCTTTTGCCTAAGGTAATGATTCTAGAAGGAGGAGAGGGATGTAGGGAGCTTAATTGAGTAGAGGTAGGACAAGTAAAAAGGATTAGAGGTGTTTGTAATTGGTTAGGAGTTGTCTCCTTTTATAAGGGAGAGGAGGGGCTCTTTAGGAAAGTGTGATAATATTATTATATTATATAACGATATTCGTTTTCTAAAGGTACAAAAATAATTAATGTCGAAGATAAGATGACTCATAGTCTAAATAATACCATCGAATTGGAATTGGACAGTCATTTTAATATTTATAATATTATCTATTCAAATATTTTATTTATAAGGTAAATACTACATCATTATTGTGTCATAAATAATTTAATTTATGTGATGTATAAAAATTATAAAAAAAACCATGATGTAGGAAATATTTTTATATTTAAAATGAATATTTATAGTACAAAATATTACTTATATAACAAGATATAAATATTAATTTACTAAAAGATTTTTGTTTATGTCATTTTTGACTTTGCATTAAATTAATTAATCTAAAGTGTCATTATCTTTCATAAGTGGATCCATGGAGTCCCAAAAAAGACCCAAAGATGCCCAGGGTCGGCCATTACTCATCCAATAAGGTTTGGACAAGTTTTAAGGTAATTTTGAATTATTATAATATTCTTTTAGTCTTGAATTACACTATTTACCTTTAACAACGGTAAATAAAAGTCAAAAGTTACTATTCACCAAAAAAAATATTTTCATCTTATTGAACAAAATTTTACTTACTAATAACAATCATGTATGTAGTATTTTCAAAATTCAATTCACAGAACTGGTAAAATTTCATTTAAATGAAAAATTCAGTTTTTTTAACTACTACTAAGTGGTTTCACTATTCATCAAAAATTGATTTTTTTCAGAAAAATGCCAAAAATTCAGCCTAATATATATTTGATATTCTGAATTAAAAAATGATTTACATTTTTACAACTTCAAAACATATTAGTTGGATTAATTAATTTAAAATTAATTCCCGTTGTCAAAACAAATAGCGTGTTTTTAAGAAAAAATTACTTTCAAAAGATTGACAGTTGATTATGTACAATTTCAAAGTGAAATTGCTTCAAAAGACCTAAAATAGATTAAATTGTAAAAATATAATCTATTTACACTTAACAAACAATTAAAAGGATAATCTAACCATATAAATAAATTATAATAAAAGGAAATTTTAAATTAAAATACAGTATTTTTCACGATTCCTTAAAAAATGAACTTTATCAGAAAAATACCAAAAAATTACCCAATGTAAATTTTGATGTCCCAATTATAAAAGAAGAATTTTATTTTTTCAAATAGAACATATAAAAGTGGTAAAAACTAGATTAAAAAGGGTTCGCCATCAAAAGGCGGTAAATCGACCCTTTAATGAATATTAGAGTATTTTGTGCTTAAAATTGGATTCATTCACATTTTGAGCCTCTAACTTTTATTAGAAAAATGTAAAAAAATTTAACAAATAGGTATAATCACATTTTAGCTATTTCTATTCATTCCTTCCAATACAACATCTAGGTGTTAACTACCATTTAAAATAATAATATTATATTATTAGTGTGCAATGTAAGATTCCAAAGAAACCCATTGTTGCATACCGGGTACGCCATCGAAGATAGCATCCCCTTTAAAGTAAAATTATTATTTAATTCACAAATATTTATAATTATGAAAAGTTCCTTATTCCTTATTTATCTAGGATGTTACTAGGTGGTAGCTTAGAGTGATCCAATGGTGAGATAAGGAAGAGGAACACCTTCAATAATAGAAGGGGAAAGAGTGGGTTTGGTCTGAGAATGAGGCACATATTTTTCAAGAATCACTAGCCAGATCTGGCTTAGATCCTGAGATACATACATGATAGTATGAGAAAAGATAGATGATAATGAAGGGGTGGAACCATGTCTCAAGGGAGCAGCTGCAAGAGCCACTTTTGTAGTGCTTTGCATGTGGAGATAGGGATTCAAAAAATTTATGAAACCAGTGATGAACTCACCACTAAACTGTATTGCTTTTTCAAAGGCATATTTATTCTCAATAAAATTCTTCAAGGTAGGTATGAACTCTTTTATTTACTACACTTAGTACTTAAACTCTTGATTCAAAAGAGGCATTTTCAAATTTTCCACAAGGCACTTGAAATGACTTGTTAATTGATGATTTTTATAAGTCCTTTTGAAGTAGAAATCCACCTTATTTTCCATCTCATCATAGGATATAGAAGCTTCCTTATAGTTTAGTCGAACCATGTCATGGACATGTTCATTGTTTTGAACTATTTTTGAGAGGATTTATTGAACAGATGGAATTTTCAATGATTTAAACTCTTATTGAATAACCTTTCTCAGAACTGCACTATCTGACTGAGATGATTGAGCAGGCTTGGATGAAGAGGAAAGAGATGATATGTCTACAGATGTTTTATAAGGGATCTTGATAACAATTTTAACAGTTTCCTAGAAAATACCTGGCATATCCTTAATTGAGGATGCTAATTTTCAAACTTCTTCTTCCATATTGTCATTCTTTGCTATTGTTTCTCAACAATAACTACTAGATTTGGCTGAATCAGTGCTATAACCTTTCAATCCATCTTATCAGTATCTTCGGTGCTGAATCGAGCAACATGAGGTTCAAAAGTTTCAAACTCTCTCTTCAGTTCCTCAACTAAAGACCTTAAAGATCTTACCTATTCTCTTATTTTCTAATTTTCAATTCTTTCTACTTTAATTTCATGCAACATACGAGGTTGAGTTTTCCATATAAGTTTCTCCAAAATCATACTACCTTCCTATTAACTTTTATGAGTTGCATAAAGAGTATGAGATTTTAAAATATTCTCAAATACAACCAATATATTTTCTCTAAACACCTTTAAATTCTTATGGATTACAGATCTTGGGTCTTATTGAGCACTCTCAGGTTCATAGAACTCAATAGATTGAGGCTCCTTAGTAGGTATTACTACCTGTAAAGAAAACTATTTCAATTGACAAGCTGTTTTAAGATCAATTATTCTCATTGAGGCCACTTTATAGTATGAGACATCAAAATAGATAAGGAATTTATACACATTGTTCATAGGGCTTGTCTCAGCAAAGCTCTATGCTTGAGTAGTTTCTAGAATGGGGTTTTTCTCCCCCTTAATTTTTGCATCATCTTTAAGAGTGAGAGACCTATTATCTTTCTCTATTTTCAGATTTTCAACAATTTCAGGCTCACCCATCTATGTTCTAGTTTTCTGAAAATCTTGGTCCATTCTTTCTTTAGCTGATAGGATTAATTCTGGATTAGATTGTTCTTCATACCTTTCCACATCTGTAGAACCTTCCTCAAAAACAGGTTCTCCTAGAAGTTATTCAAGAGCATATTTCTCTTCCAGACCAGTAGTAGGTCCTTTATCAACAATGCCTTCATCAACTATTTCTTCACCAATTTTTGTTCATCAAGTTATTGTTCAGGTAAGACACTGTATTCTTCTAAGACAGTTTTGTCCACATATGAAACTTCATCATCCTCTGGTTCTTGACTTAAGTATTCACCCAACTCCTATGATTCTAGGAATGGGTCACACTTGTCCTTAGGCCTTGAGTGATTTTCAATGGGTTTGAAATTTTCATATAGCCTTTCATTATCCCCTACCCTGGACTTTTTCCAGGTATCCTAGCTTAACTTCATACTTCTGAGTGTATACTTTGAGATACAGAACTCATAACCTTCAATGAATTCCTCATTCAGGACAACCACTCCTTTAGATTACAACATTCTAGTGATTACTCTTGAATAGAACAAAGAGGTAGACTTTGAACTAGTCTTGATCAATCCACACATGTAAAGTACAATATACTTACATAGATTAATCATGTTCCCATTCTTCATAATATGTATCCAGAATACATCTTGATACATAGGAGTAAAAAATACCATTTTTGTGGACTAAGAATATTCTGTACAAACTTAAATAGATGAATTGTCTAACCATCCAAATCACCATCAATTGACCTTCTTTTCATCTTATTTCTTATTTGACTTTTCAAATCTTCTTCTGAGATGAAAATATTACTGGGAGGAGGAGGATAGCACTAATGATCCTCACATATTCCTTCATGAGGTATCCCTAGGTAGGCATCCCAAAACCTGGAGGAAAGTGTACACCTTTGGCCATTAATCCAACTTATTATAACAAAGTCATCTTCAGTATTGAATGAAAACTGGAGATACTTATAAAACTGAGAAACAAGTATTGAATTAATGGATCGTTTTTCCTTAGTAAACTAGTCCAACTAGCCTTGTTCAGTCAACACATTCAAGAACAACGACTTACTTGATAGTAGACACTTCAAACATACTTTTTTTTTCAGGAACGACTAGTCTATTTACAAGACCAAGATTTAGTGGTCCTTCTGGTGCTATTTGTGGTACCTTTCTTGCTTTCTTGAGAGACCTTTTCTTACAAAGAGTTGACAAAGAGGGTTGCTTCATTATGGGAATAAAACTCCTGGTTCAAGAAGGATAAATATTTGATGGAGAGTATGGGATTTAGAAGGAAGAGGATTTGGTTTCGAGAGAGGAAGGATCAAGTGAAGATAGAAGGGAAAAATGTCAGTTTTTTTATCATTTAAGAAGTCCAAAATTTATAATAAAATATGCATCAAAAGAATAATAAAATAATCATTAGTGATACAAGAAATAAAATAAAATTAAAATATAAAACTGAGTCTTTGAGGTGAGATCAAAACAGGTTGTCATGGGGTCATCCTTACGGTGTGACTCCAAATGGTGTGTCTGTATCATTTGAGACAGAAAGTAATAGACAGTAACTTAGAGATAGTAACTGTGAGACTGTAATCATGAAACAGTAACTTCAAGACAACAATCTTGTGGAACCTTGATGCAAGAAACCATAAACTGTGAAACTGTATGTCCAAGACCGCAAGCCTTTCACTTAAAACTTATCATCCCTAATTCTTGTATGATGTAATTTTTCCATTCAAAATTTAAGAGTTTAGTGAATATATCAACAAGTTGATATTCAGTTCCAATGAATTCCAAAGTGATATCACCTTTCTGATAATGGTCTCTCAAAAACTGATGTATTACATCAATATATTTTTCACTGGCGTGTGAAATAAGATTATTTTAAATGTTAATAGCTCTTGTATTGTCACAATTTATAGGTACATGTTTGAATTGATATCTATAGACTAGTAAGGTGTGATTCATCCACAAAATTTTGGCACAACAACTACCAACATCTATGTATTCATCTTCGACAGCAGATAATGCAACAGAGTTTTGTTTCTTACTACACGATGACACTAGAGACTTACCTAAAATGTGAAATGTTCCACAGGTGCTTTTTTATATAACTTACAGCCACTAAAATATGCATCACAATAACTAACTAACTAAAATAATTGTCCTCTAGGATAGAACAATACTAGATTGGTTGTATTTTTTCAGTATTTGAAAATTATTTTAATTGCATTTAAATGAGATTCATTTGGGTTTTCTTGAAAGAGAGTAGACATTAATACAATTAACATAATATCAGGTCAGCTAGTAGTTAAGTAGAGTAAGTCTCAAATCATTCCTTTGTAAGTGGTTTGATAAAAAGATATTCTATCTTCATCAAGATCCAATTTACAAGTAGTAATCGTAGGAGTATCACTACTTTTAGTGCTATCCAAGCCAAAACGTTTCAGAATATCTTTAGTATATTTGATTTGATTTAAAATAATTCCATATTTATTTTGGAAAATTTGAAATCCAAGAAATAATTATACTTCACCCATTAAACTCATTTCAAATTCATTTTGAATCATTTTAGAAAACTAATTACATTTATTTTTTTTGAATATCCAAGAATAATATCATCTATATTAATTTGAACTACTATAAAATCATTGGAAACTCATTTTATAAAATGAGTAGGATCATCTATACCTTTTGTAAAATCATTAGAAATCAGAAAATTTCTTAATCTATCATACCAAGATCTTGGAGATTACATGAAACCTTACAAGTCTTTTGATAATTTAAAAACATGATTTGGAAAGTGTGGGTTTGTGAAATTAGGGGGCTGTTCAACAAAAACATCCTCATATATATACCCATTTAGTAATGAACTCATGACATCCATTTGAGATAGTTTTAAATTCAGATGTGCTCCACATGGAATCAAGATTATAATGGCTTCAAGTCTAGTTACTGGTGCAAAGGTCTCCTCATGGCCAATTCCTTCTTATTGACTATAGTCTTGTACGACCAATCTATAGTTGTTTCTAACTATGTTACCAGCTTATTCTACTTTATTTCAAAACACCCATATAGTGCCTATAGTAAAAATGTATTCATTTCTATAAAAAAGGTTCCAAAATTTTTTCTTTTCAAACCGATTAAGTTCTTCTTATATAGACATCACCGAAAGTTCATCATTGATAGCATCATTGATGTTTTTAGGTTTATGTTGTGACAAGAAAGTTTGATTTTCAACCTAATTCTTATGTGAATATCTAGTTTATGTTCCTCTATCTAGATCTACCACTACAAAATCTAAGGGATGGTTATTGATGATTATATTTGGACTAGAAAAGGTTGGGATAGTTATTTCAGGTTTATCAGTTGGTTATGGTTCATTATTGCTCGAATCTAGAGAGTTCCTAGAACTATATGTTTTCACAGATTTCTTTATAATATGGTTAGAGGATTTAAAATTAATGTCTTGATTTGACATATCATCCTCAAGATTCTATAGAGAGGTCTTAAAAACATGTGGATCTATCTAATAAAAATTTACATGGAGAAATTCCTCCACAAATTTAGTTCTTTTGTTAAAAAATCTATAGGATTTATTAAAAATTGAATATCCTAGAAAAATTCATTCATCACTCTTGGATGAAAATTTGTCAAGATTTTCCTTGGTATTAAGGATATAAACATTGCAACCAAATACTTTGAATTAGTTCACTTTGGGTTTTCAATTATCCCATAGTCCATATGGAGTTATTTTAAGAATAGGTCTAATCAACACTCTATTATTAATATAGCATGCTGTATTTATAACTCCATCCCAGAAATAAATAAGTATGTCATATTCAATAAGCATGGTTCTAGACATTTTTTACAAGGTCCTATTTTTTCTTTCTATAACTCTATTTTGTTGAGGTGTTCTAGGAACAGAGAAATTCTGTTTATAGCCATTTTTTGATATAAAAGATTCAAACTCAGGATTTTCAAACTCATGGCCATGGTCACTCCTTATAGGTTTAATTTTAATTCCACTAAGGTCTTATACAGTTTTAGCATACTTGGTGAAGTCAGAGCAGGATTAAATTTTGTGAGCCAAGAAGAAGGTCCAAGTATACCTAGAAAATTCATCTATAAGAACATAAACATTGTGATTCCCATTAAAACTAGAAACTCTAGATGTTCCAAACAAATCCATGTGAACCAACCCAAGAGGTTGAGAAGTTGAAACTTATTTCTTTGGTTTGAAAGAAATTTTTAGTTTCATTCACTTTTCACAAGGATTACACACTTTATCATTTAGAAACTCTAGTTTGGATAGATATCTGACAAAAATTTTGTAGTTATCTTTCTAAGGGAGTGAATATTGCAGTGTCCTAGTATTCTATACCAAAGCCAAGAATCGTTTTCAAATACACTTAAACATGAAGCATTATGAGAAACTAAAAAAATCCAAGATAACAAAATATACATTTTAATTCCTTAATGTAGAAAAATACTAATTTATTTTTAGAATTTAAAACATTAAAACAATCATTTTAAAATTTAACCTGAAATAAATCATCACATAGTTGTGAAATACTAAGAAGATTATATTTCATTCCATCAAAAAAAGTACTTTAGGAATTACAACTGAGTTAGAGTTACCGATTTGGCCTAAGAGAATGTTTTTTCCTTTAGCATTGTCACCAAAAGTTACATGGCCACCATAAATCATTATTAGGTTCTTGAAGCACAAATAGTATCCTATAATATGTCTTTAACACCCACTGTCTATGTATCATAAGATTTTACAGGATGTCTTCAATCAAATTTCCTATAAAATAGTCTGATAAAGATAGACTTTGGTACACATATTTGTTTGGGTCTAGTTATATTAGTAACTAGTTCTACGTCAAAAGTTTCCTATAAGCATTATATATAGTATTTGAGAAACAAACATTATTTGGTCCAGAAAAACTATAAATATTATAGGATGTATCATTGTTTGAACTAGCAGAATGTTTTCTTAAGTTGTGAATAAAGCTATATTTTCTAGATTTAGGAACAAAATTGGTGTTTCCAAAATTTATTTCACCAAGTTGGTAACCAATACCAGTAGTGTATTTTGTGGAAATTTTGTTACCTAGCATTTATACCACAACATATTTACATTTGTAAACATTTTTAAGTTCCTATTTTTATTTATCATTAGATAGATTTAATTCATTTCTTTATTTGGGTAATTGAAAATTTTTCTCTGTTTCTACACCATGTTCAGATTTAACAGTAGATGAAAAAGCATACTATCTCTTTAAAGACTTGTATTTATCTTTTAGTTAATTACATGTATCTTCAATAATGTTAAAATAATAAAACATATCTTTTTTAGAAATATTTTCAGAATCACATTTATCTTCAGAATAATAAGAATTTAATATGGGAGAGTTTAGGGTTACCTCAGATGTGTTTTTCATGAAACACATATTGGATTTGTTAGCCTGTTCATCATATGTGGACTCTGAGTCACTTGAACTATCCTCAGAAGAACTTTAAGTTTCATTCATTTCCTTTTTATAATTTCTATCTTTGTCTTCATATTTCCATTTATACTTGATCTTGGGATAGTAAACCTTTACATGTCCCTTTGTCTTACATTTATAACATAATATCTCATTAAACTTTTCATTTCTTTTCCAATCCTTCTTCCAGCCTACTTTTTTATCATTTCTTCATTTGAAGTTAGGATTTATGAAGAATATCTTCCTTTTGTAAAATTTCTCAAACCTTATGGATAATTGATCCATCTCCCCATCACATTTAGGTGAAGAATGTTCACTGCTAGAAAATTCTATAGAGTCTTGTAGTTTCTTCTTTTCTTTGTGTTTACAGGAAATGGTCTTAAATGCCATAGATTTTGTTTTGGGTTCATCCTATTCTTTCTTGTTGACTTTTAGCTATTCTTAATAAATCATTAGTTTACCATTGAGTTCATTGACATGTAATTTTATGATTTCACCTGATTCTATAATAGAGACAAAATTTCATCTCCATATATCCAATAAGAATCTGAGAATCCTCATGATTTGTTCTTCGGCTTTAACTTCTCTTCACAGAGAGATCATTGTGTTGAAAATTTCATTGAAACTGAGAGACATGTTAGAAATAGGATAATCCGACTTCATGTTAATTTATCATATTTAATAGTATATGTATTAAGTCTCATTTCCTTTACATTAGTGGATCTCTCATGTGAGACATAAAATGTATCCCAAATTTCATGGGCAGCATTACATGGAGATATTCTGTTAAATTTCTCATATCCTAAAGATAAGTATAAGGCATTTATAGATTTGAAGTTATTGATATAAGTAGTATTAGTTGGGCCACCCCATGTAGTTCTATATATAGCAGTAATCTTATACTCATCTACAATTGATGTCCAAATTTAAAAACCCATACTTTCTAAATGCATTATAATTTAAATTTTCCATTGGGTATAATTAGTTCCATTAAATAATAGAAGTCTGTTTGTTGCAGCACCTTCTTGTTTATGGTCCATAGTAATGAAATAATTTTACAGAGCTAGAAATTTAGAACTAACAGATATTTACAGATCTTTAAAGCACAACTAAAATCATAGTTGAAAATATTTTTAAAATAGAGCCTCAATAAGAATAACCTTCTTTGATACCAAATGTTGGTTAGAGTAGAGTACTCAAGAGTGGGGTGAATGGAGTATCTATAAAAATTTATGTTAAAAAGTTTACTTAAAATGATTCTCCAATAAGAAAGTACACAAGCTAGTTAATCAAGGTAATACAATTATAAAGGTTTAACTGTTAAAATAACTTCTCAGAAGATTTATTAACTCTCAATGATATATATGTGAGTTATTGATACAAATTTTTAAGATATTATAATAAGGTAAAATAGTTATAAATTCTACATAAGACTATCAATCCATGTAAAATATTGTTTTTATGGAATATATAGTAAAGTAGATAAAAACAAAATTAAAAGACACAAAGGATAATACAAGTGGTTCAGTATCAAGCTGAGACTTAATCCACTCAACTTGGTGGCCACCTGACACCAAGAAATCTATATACATAATAGACTGATTCACCCCCTAGATCAGGGTAAAACAATAGAACACAAAACAATCTAAGTCACATGACCTCTTCCACTTTTCATCATGGGAATAAGCTACTAGGTCACACAAGGACCTCTTCCACACATATCTATGGGAGTAAACAGATGTAAGAAGATATAAGAGGGAGGATATATTGTATCATTCAGTTTAATACAAGAGACAATGTGTGTTTTTAATATAGACACAGAGACACACTATTCAACAGATAAAAAGAGCACACAAAAGAGAAAAGATAATGAGAAAGGATTAGAAGTGATATGAGTGTTATTATATGTAGATTTGGACTTGTAGAATAAAGAAAGTGCAAGTATCAAGTCCTTTTTGGGAAAACAGAGTATCACAGGTCTGGTTCTTTGGTTTCTAGTTCAAATATGTGAGCTATATAGATATTGTTATTCTAGTTGGTACTGCTAATATGTTTGAACCTTTGATCTATGGAAGCTCAGCCTTCATTAAATCAATATTTCTTTGTGTTTTTTCAGTAGTATGTTGCATGCATGATATTTATTTTTCAAAAATGATTATGTGTCTCTCTGTATATTTCATCTGTGACTTATCTTCCTTTTAATTGAGGGTGAACATGTTGGAACCGACATGATGCATTTATTATGCACCTCAGACCTCGTACTTTTAGGTGACATGTTTACAAAGAAACATTAATTATTTCAGTTGCATTTAAAAACATGAATATTACCGTTAGAAATTAAATTGAAAATGAAAAAAATAAAGGATGGTCTCACAGTTTGTCTTGAAATGGCGTCACTTGAAAATGGTGCCATAGGGAAACAATGTCATAGAGAAACAATGTCTTCTCCTTTTCCTTTGAGATGTGAGACAGTCATGGTGCCACAACTATGTTGACCTCTGGAACTTGTAGCACAGAAGCAGTGTTAATATCACGATGTATCTGGTAGCAGTGTCAAGTCCTTTGTTAAAACATTGACCGAAGTTTGATTCATGGCGTCGAGAGCATGATATCAGGTCACGGTATCAGGTCACGATGTCTGGGTCACAGTATCAGGGTTATGATGTCTTAGTCACGGTATCAGGGTTACAGTGTCTTGGTCACGGTATTGAGGTTATAGTTTCTGGGTCATGGTGTTCGGGTTATAATATATGGGTCATGATATCAGGGTTACAGTGTTTGGATCACGGTATTAGGGTTACAATGTCTGGGTCATTGTATTAGAGACTTTTCAAAAATACTGGACCAATGTCCATCTTACGATTTCTCTGACTTGGCCAAATATCTGTGAACAGTCTTATGTATTAACCTTCACAGAATGAATTAAACTTAATTTTTGGTAAAATATAATAGAAAAATATGAAGCATAACTCGTGAGATTCTAAATTTAAACTGGTAAACATGAAATCATAAGAAGACCAACATGATTTAAAAATAATTTTCATGATTTGAATGATTTGTAGGCATTAAAACGTGATCAAACAAGAGGAGTCCAACAAATTAGTTTATAAATTATAACTTACAGAATACTTATCATTTTCAACCCAGAATTAATCACATCCAATGACTTACCCCAGTCACACCCTACAACTAAAAACATAAAGTTCCAAAGTTTTACTACAAATTTAAAAATTATCCAACATTATCCCAAAATCTACTAAACTCCCAATTATAACAAAACACACCTTAAATGATGTCCCATCTTTAATATCTCACATTAAAATTATTAACATTTAGTGGCATATTTTTAGGGGCATTTTAAGAAACCATCGCTCATTGTTTTTAAATAAATTAGTAGCAGTTTTTAATATACTATAGGGAAATGTGGTATTTTTATAGCGACGAAACTTCTACCCCTTGACTCCCCCAACTCCCCCAACACCCCAACCCCCCAAACCCTCGAACCCAACGAACCTCGCGAACCCCCGAAAAACTAGGACCCCAGTGACCCACGTGACCTGGGTGACCCCCAAAGCCCTCAATGTGCCTCTTCTCCCCTCACCACACTTCGCCACCCATCGCGACCCCCGCACTCCCTGAAGCCCTAGGAACCTTCAACACCGACAACCCCCATGACCCCGACGAACCCCTAAATCCCTTACCACGCCTCTCCACCCCTCACCACACCTCGCCACCCATCACGGTCCCTGCGACCCCCCAATGCCCTAGGAGCTAGTGACCTTGATAACCCCCAGGACCCCAGCGACCCCCCGAATCCCTCGACATGGTAAAACTATATCATTAGTTTGGGCCATCTATAAAATTAGTTTCATCAGTCATGTTAGTGTAATTTAAGTCATCAACATCATCAGTTTTATTGATGTTATAAGATTCATTAGGGATTTTATCGTCACCCATGTTGTCTAGGCATTATGTTTCATTAGGTAAAACTATATTTTTATCTTGGTTATTATCCGAAATATCATCAATGAACACAATGTCTTGAATGGAACCCGTGGAATCATTTTCATTGGGTTCATAAGTGATATGTAATTGGAATCTTCTATCTCATCAATATCATCAGTGTCTCCAATGTCATTGGGATCATTAGTTTTTCTATAATTTATGGATTCATTAGAGTCATCCACGTCGTTGATGTCATTAGTGTTGTCACATTCATTATCATATTTGGTTGTGTTAATGTTCTCATGGTATTAATTTTCATCATTGTGATCAGTGTCCTCAATTTCTTTAGAGTCACTAGTATCATATGTTTTATTTGTTTCAAGAGTTTATTTAGTATGGTTAATCTCATAGTTGTCATTGATGCTGTTTCCATCATAGTTGTATTCAATTTCATTGGCATAATAGAAATTATTTATGTCACAATTTACATTGGTATGATCCATGACATCAATTTCATTGGTATGATATATGTATTTAGTGTCATTTTGGTTATTAGTTTTTCATCAACATCATTTTTTCCATGGTTCTTCAGTTAATTGCGATCTTCATCATCACAGGTTATTACTAAATCCTTACAATAATTGTAATTGTTGTTGTTATTGGAATCATTAACATTGTTAGTGTTGTTTTTCATAACCATATAATCCATGTCATCTATTTAAGTGGTGCTATCTGTTTCATTGATGTCATCCAATGTGTCAATGTTTTTAGTGTCATTTTCATTATATATACTCTTGGTTTCAACAATATATTTGGTTTCTTCTATGTATTTTTTTATAATTAGTGTGATCAATAATGAATGAAATATTATTATCATTAGTGAAAAGTATTTCATCCATATATTAATTATATTTTCTTTCATAGGGGATATTTTTTCATCATCTTCTCAAGTGTCATCACAGATCCCAATAATTAGAGGTTATTTGCTTCATTTTAATTAAATTATTAATTTTTTATTTATACCACTTCTACATATACATTATTATTGTCCGGTTATATTTAGGGATATCATTGGTGGTGTGCTATTTAATTATAGTCACACCATTCTCAGGATACCATGGAACTTGGCACCAAAATTGATGCTACTTGATTATAGTCTTGGGTTTGGGCAAGGCTCAATGCTTGATGATTAGATTAATAGGAAAAAGCACGGTAGTTTGGGACTAGGATTGGACTTGGGACCATATTCATGGTTTTTCCTAGTTTTCTATTTTTTAATTTTGATTTTCGATGCATATGATCTTCTAATAATGTATTAATTTCCTAACAAGTAATATATAGATCATTTTTTATAACATGGTCTGTTTTTTATTACCTCTCAATTATTTTATGGATCTTTTTAATTTTCATGCTTTATTTTTCTAGTGGGTGGGTTCATTATTTTACATATGTATTTATATATGAAAACCTTATTTAACATATTTATATATTATTTCAACTAGTATATTTTAATCTCTTTCCCTTTTTAGTAAAATTTATGTGTTTTAATTTTTTTTAATATTGTGTAGGAGTATTGTGATATAAATGGATAAAAGTTGGATTAAATTACCAAGGAACACACCTTAGTATGCTTTTTTGAAGGGAGAATAAGATTTCCATGTACTAAATGTAAATTCAGAAGATGGTAGAAAAGATATGATGTTTATGAATATTTAATATTGCAGCAATTCCCTGATCAATATTTGTGTTGGATTTGGCACAGAGAATCAAACGTTACAAAATGGTTGATAACTAATTTCAATCCATAGAATGAGCTCCAAACGATGTCTACAATGAAAAATGAAATGAAAAACCCTATAAATGATGCATTCGACATTGCAAGACAACACCAAAAACATAAAAACATATCTGAACAACTAGATGAGGGTGTTACAAATAGAAACATGAAAAGTGATGTTTTGAGACTGTAGGACAACCAGATCAAGACTGTAACATATCATTGGACCCTACTCTTGATTATATGAAGACTAATTTAAGAGAAAACTTCCATATGGAAAATATGTTTCATGGTTTAGTTGATGATGGAAATCAAGGATTGTATAGTGGATATTTGAAATATTCAGAAATTTCATTTCTGCAGAAGTTGTACCACATTAATTGTCTATGTGGAATTACAAATAATGTAATGTCCATGATATTTGAATTGTTCTATGATGAATTTCCTGAAGAAAACATCTCTGAGTGTTTTTATGATATGAAATTTTTTAACAATATTGGTCAGAATTATACAAAAATACATGTGTGTCCCAATGATTGTATGCTTTATTGGTGATAGGATTTAAGTAGAAAATATTAAAAAAAAACTCTCTTATTCTAGATGGCAGTAAATGAGTGATGTTGGAAGTCTGAATCAACATAATACCTTAAAGAAGAAGAAAAGGAACACACCTACAATAGTTTTGCATTACTTTACTTTAAAGCCTATTTTGCAAAGATTATTCATGCCATAGAAAATTTCCGAACACAAGAAGTGGAATTCTATAGATAATAAAAAAGATGTGTTAATATGACATCCACGAGATTCAAAATCATGGAAGACATTTGATTCATTACATCCAGATTTCTTATATGATCTTATTAATGTTCGATTGGGATTATATTTCAATGGATTCGACCTAGTTGTGACTTTGCATATCAGTTATAGGATTTGGCTAGTTGTTTTTGATCCCTTACAATCATCCTTTGTGGATGTGTATGAAACAAATTTCTTTTATCATTTCGATGCTTAATCCTAGAAAAAAAATTTTTGAAATGATTTTGATGCATACTTCCATCCTTTAATTGAAGAATTATAGGAGTTTTGGAGTAACAGTGCTGAGACATATGCTTCTTCTTTTAAAACAATGTTCAAAATGCATGCTTCTTTAATGTGGACCATTAGTGAATTCCCTAGACATGGGAATTTATCTGGTTGGAAAACTTACATGAGTTTGTCTTGTCCTATTTGTAACATTGATTTTAATCCCAAATGACTACCTCACAGTAGAAAATGGTGCTTATTGTTCCATCGAATATTTCTTGATGCATCTCATAGATTTCGGCTGAACTGATCAAAATTTAACAGTTTCATTGATCATAGACCACCTCCAAAGTTGTTAACTGGTTCTAAAATATTGGAAAAATTGGAAATGTTGAAACATAATATGGGATGGTTGATCATTTGAGTTATAGTAGGAAACGAGTTCAAAGTGCATCGTCAAGTGAAATCAAAATGCAACAATAGAAGAAAAATGTATATTCTTCAAACTTCTATATTGGTAATTTAATATGGTGAAACATAATCTTAATTTTATGCATATTGAGAAGAATTTCTGTGACAATTTGATCTTCACATTGCTTAATGATCATGGAAATTCAAAGGATCATCTCAATGCTGGGAGAGTATTACAAGTAAAGAACATAAAATGTGATCTCTAGCAAGATGAGAATGAAAAGAATGTTTTAACAATTTTTGCAACAAAAAATAGGGATAAAGCTACATTCCATCGAATTTTAATGCTTATAAAGGTATCTGATTGGCATTCAAGTAACAAATTAAGGTGTGAAAACATAAATAATTGTAGGTTACATGGATTGAAAAGTCACGATTCCCATATTTCATTACATCAGTTACTACAATTGGCATTGCGTGCATTATTACCTAAAAAAGTTACTTCTATTGTACTCCAATTCTACAAATTTTTCAGACAACAACGAAAGACATCTCTATATCCATTTGAGCTTTACAACCTCTAGGAAGGGTTTGTATTGACACTTTGTGCAATGGATATGATATTTCTTCCATCTTTTTTTACTATATGATACATTTCACTGTTCATTTGGCTGAGGAAGATAAATTTGTTGGCCCCGTACATTTTCGATTTATGTAGACAATTGAGGGGTACTCTATTTATATGTTTTTAGTTAAGTAAAAAATTATTTTTGCTTAATTAAATGCATACTAATGTTTGTTTATTTTATTTCCTAGATATATTGGGCTTTAGAAATCATACATGTGAAATAAATCTCAACTAGAAGGCTCTATTACTGAAGGCTATTTGGCAGAGGAGTGTCTTACATTTTGTTCTAGATACTTGGATGATATTTGAGACAAGATTCTATCATGTTACACATGTTGACAACACATAGAATCAATCTAAAATACATGGTAAATAAAAAATATTTCCTACTATTGGTCGATGAGTTGGGAGGACATCAAATGTTACACTGACAGAAATTGAATTATTACAGGCACATAGATATGTACTACTAAATTGTGAAATTTATGATCTATTTATTGAAGAGTTAAGGAAAGAAACAAAGAGATGAATGAGAGGATGAACATGAAATGACAAAGATATAACAAAATATGTTAATAAAGAGCTTGTAGAATGGTTTTCCCGACGTGTAAGTTCATAAATATTGCAATAAATACAGATATTAGTTTGACACACATATTTTTTAAATCTAATAATGTATATTTTTTAGATCATAAATACAGATACTCGAGAAGAGTTGTCAAAAGATGTGAAGTTTATTACTCAAGGTCTTCTAAAAAAAGTTTTAAAGTTCGACGCTTACAACATGAATGGATTTAGATTTCGTACATTCGATCAAGAAGAGGGTTTGAAAACACAGAATAGTTGTATATTTACATTTTCTGAAGTGGGATACTATACAAAGCTAACTGATATTGTTGAATTAAACTACCATAGAATTTTTTTAGTTGTTTTATTCAAATTCAATTGGGTTGATATTATAAGAGGTGTTAAAAGAGATTATTTACAATTTATATTACTGAATTTCTCTCGCTTAATGGATGTTGGTGATCGTGAACTACATTATCTATATATCATTTCACCACAAGTGAAAATGGTATATTATATGATTGATTTTTTGGATGAAGCGTGGAATGTAGTTTCTCATGTAAAACAAATATATTTTTATGATATGGGTGATGGAGTGTAAGATTTAACCTCAGAAATTGAGTCTCATCAACATCAAAAGCGGACTTATTTGTCCATCATGATATTGAAAATATTAGTATAGAAAGGATGAATGAAATGGATGATGTAATGGAGTATGAAACCAACACCATTTAAGGGCATAATGAATGTATGTACATTTATTCATTCATTTAGAAACCAATAATTTCATTTGTGTATTCATTTTTTATCATTGTTATATATATATTTTTTGTTAGTATTATGCATATGTAATATTTTTTAATTTTTATTTCTACATAATGTTTTTGAAATATATGTTATAAACATAAATTTATTTTATTAAATGATAGTAATTCCACGGAGGAAGCGTTATATCGTATGGAATATTACTGGAGAGAAGATATTTTTCTCATTTGATTTATATGGGGTCTCTATAGATGACACTATAGGATTACTTGGAATGATTATAGGCCAGCTAGCCACACAGCTGGTTTCCCTTCCCGTTTCATATGATGATTGGAGGAAGATATCTGCCTTTTAGAATGTATTGATTGATTTATATCAGAAGATGACCGAATCTTCCCCCAGGGGTAATTTATTGACTGTTGGTGAGATGGTAAATCACAAAATTCAAAATCATTTAGTTTGCAAACATTTATTGGTTTTATATTTAAATATAAATATATAAAAGTATTTTAATATAATGTTCTTATAGGTGGTTGTAGGTAGTAGAGATGGAGGTGGAGCGGGTGATGAGCTATGTTCATCATCAGATAGTGATTATTTGTATTGTTGATGTGTTGGAAAAATATGGTAACAGTTGGTTTGTATATGTATCATGTGTGGCACAGAGTTTCCACCAAAAATTTTCATGACCTTACATTTTTCTTGATTTGTCATCTTTCCTTTTATGTATTATGAACCCAGTATTCTAAACACACTAGTAATTTATGATACTTATGTTACATTAATGGATATTTATATTTATGAATAATATAATAATCTGGAAAAGTTTCACCAAGATAATATAATCCACTAGTGTCATGATATGAATACAATGGGGAAATGTTTATACATGTATCCATATACGGTTCATGCCACACTCGACAACATCCCACTAGATCATTATACTATCATCCTAATAGTTTCATAACTGTATAGCAAACAAACAAAGATCCCTTCACCAGTACAACATGATGTAGGCACTGAAAAGAGGTAGAATGAATAGTTTGTGCATGGTTTCCCAATTTTTTCTCATGGATTGTGCAAATAGGCTCCATAATAAGTTTCATGGGAATGGTTGGTACAATGTATGATAAAATGTGTATAAAAACTATGTACCTCAATAAATATTATAAAAATTAAAAAAATTCCCCTCCATCCTTATTTCTTTTCACCCTATCTTTATTTCTCTTTCGTGTGCTCAAGGGGGATCCCGCCCATGATCCTCTTATCCTCTCATCTCAAAGGGCTGGATTGATCCCCATTTTCCGGTGTTGAATTAAAACTCTATCAAGTGAGTTGCATTTCACTCAACGAGTCTATGAATCTTTCTTGTTTTTTTTCTACATTTATCTCCCTCTAGATTCATTATTTTGGTGAAAATAAATTCACTGTATTATTAGAGAATTCATCTGTTTCCAAAATTTATCTCGATATGGATATAAACATGCATTGATATTGGTCATGTGAGTCCTTAATTGTATTTGGTAGGTGGTATATCACATTTCCCTCAGAGTCTTTATGTTTTATAAATTGTGTCACTATGATTTCTGGCAGGACTTCGATGCGGCGACTTGTGAATTTGTTGTTTATTTTTATGAACATAGTTCATTAGGATTGTTATCCATTGTTTATTAAATTGGCCATGTTAAGGACCATGAACCTCAAATTTTAAATGCACAAATTTTTTTAATCTTTTAATGACTTAATATAAATAGTTTTTCTGTAATAAAACCCCCTTTTAAGTTTATTGTTTTCTAAACTATCAAAGTTAACGTCAAATGAATTGTTGGAGGATGTGACATACCCATATGTATGCCATAGTGACCAAACCATCTTTTTGGTGGTTAGGGACTAAGTATTATTAAGGGAACTAGATGTTATCATATGATATTCATGCAGCATGTCCTAGCACACAACTTTTCATGTATGGTGTTAACTACCAGGGGTAGTCCACAAGGAAATATTACTTCTTTTCAATTATGAGAAACCTTTAATTATAGAATGGACTATATAATGAATTAAATGAAATGGTATGAGTTATGGATTGATTACTACATGTCCCTTATGAAATTATAATTTAAATGACTTATGGGTCTAAACCTCATTAAATCCACTTGATTTATAAGATGGAATGGCTCTACAAATGGAATCATTAGTATTTAAAACATAAAGAAAATAAATGTATTAGATACACATTGAAATACAGTTTTTTTACTTTTTACGAAATACTATAGATGGTCTCATAGGTTATTGATACATTGTACATTAGGGGTGATACATGTTATATCATGGATGATCACATTGTTCGGGTTACTTAGATTTATATGAGTAACACTGGTTCCCAAGGGGGAACACATGGATGGGATTGGTGGATAGATTATGACACTATGCAATGAGTGATACTCAGAAAAGTGTGTGGATTTTAAAGTGATTTTCTTATTAAATTTTTGGTTTCATTATATTTTTTTATATGTAGGATGTATGTGCATGTGAAATTGGAATGGTTAATTTTTCAGGGCACTGGTACTGTGGCTGTAGGAATAGTTGGGTTTTTTTTAATCTAGATTTAGTAGCATTTTAAACCTCTGTTATGTAAATGGATCATATTTAGTGGCGGTTAAAACCGCCACTATAATTTGGTATTTTACTATCGGCGGAGGTTAAAACCACCACTAAATACAATAATTTAGCAGCGGTTAAAACCATCGCTACACAATTTTCTTCTTCCATTATCATTTTGAGGTGGTTAACTTGGTTTTAATGGTGGTTGTCCTGTAGAAAATAAAATTATTTTTTAGTGGCAGTTGACCACAAAAAAAAATCATTTTCCTCCAAGAAAAATGCCGCAGAAACCACAAACAAACTATCATGAAATTCATTCACTATGACGATTACCATAAACCACCACTAAATTGATGAAACCACCACATATTTTATGTCTACACACAATTTAGAAGTAGTTTCTTGAAACCACTATAGAAGCATATTATGCCAGTTTAAACCACCCCCATATCCAAAACAACCGCCGCTATGTGGTGATTTTCTTGTAGTGTCTCTTATAAAAACCTGCCATAATATAATTTTATAGTAATTTAGCCTCCATGCCTGGAAAAAATAATGGGACTAATTCCAGGTTCTATAATGATACCCTAAACAACTCAATACAGTAGAAAATTACATGATTAGTCTATGATCCGATCTGAATTAAAATTCTTGAATACTTGAAACATCACATAATGATTATAATATAGAAAAAATAATTTCTTGCAAATATGTCCTTGATAAGGTTAAAATTTAATGATTGGTTTGGTCACTTTATAGAAGATGAGTTTAAGAAGGATTTTGTGACTAAAGTGTCATTACTTAAAGAGATAAAAAATATATTTTTTGTGAAATGATTATAAACCTCTGTAGAATATCATTAAGGAATGACGAGAAAGTATCAAAATGTTGGATAATTAAATTTATGGATAAAAGTAACTGGTAATAATATTATTTATAAATACATTAATGTCATTGATATTATCATTTAAAAGATGGAAAAACATGTAATTGAAGATCTATCATAAAAATTATTAGATCTATAATGGAAATAGTTCACTTCAAGGTAGTCACTTTTGATTAATATGGGGGTGTTGTGGTGTCTTATATTCATGGTTTTGGAATTAATGATCCAATGTTTTTATCAACCATAAGAAATACTTCTAATAAATGTTTCCTTTATTTATAAAATAAAAAGGTGAATCATTATAGAAGTTACTATCTAAATTTTGGTGGATTGTTTTGAAAAATAAACCAATTCAAAAAAACCCAAGTGTATCCACTGCGCCTAAATGGGGATCTCTATATGGTATCAAATACAATGTCTCCCTACTAATTGTTTTGGAGTTTTTTCTATTTTTTGAATAGTATTTATATTTTCCAAAGGCATCCATGGATAGTTTTCATATGTTTACCAATGTATGCAATGAGAAATTAATAGCAACAAATGCACACCACCCAACATGTTCCAATCATTCTAAACTAGCCCCCAATAATCCATTTCCTACATCGACCAGTTCCAGAGTGGAATAATACAACAACAGTCTGTCATACTAGAAGTTCCTTTGTCCTTCCAACTATTTTCATATCACTTGGCATCAAACACTAGATCCCAACTTATCACCATTTTGTGTAAAATTTAACACACCAATAATAAATACCCAACTCGCCTCTTAGGTCATATGGGTGTCTGATCCCTTTAATAACCTCCAACTGAGCATCCTGAAAAAACCTCACATATCTGACGAGCATCCCACTCTCATCCATTGATCTCCATCAACTTTCATGAAAACATATAGAGTATCCATCCTATATATTGATGGTCAGCACCATCAGTACTAAGATTATAAAACTAAGGATTATACTACTTGTAAAGGGTTTTCAAAACCACCTCAAGAGCCCTGTCCTATGTGCACATGACTCCAAGGGCCTCAGTCTAACAAACCAAGCTTGACATACATAGACATTACATTTTTTGTTGAATACTTAATACATTACACAAATAGACTCCCAAAGACCATATTAGTTTAGTGTATTTGGAAACTGGGAAACATAAACAACTAGTTCATAAAACATTCACATCATATCCTACATTATCTTTCATAACTAGAACCCATTATTGAAACATTTTACTTGATACACTTATTCAAATCTGAGGGAAAAGAAACATAAAATGGGGTGAGGTCAAATGATCGGTAAGTGTAAAAAAATATGATATATAAACATAAATAATATGATAAATGGTATGATAATTTGATCATTACATTGCAAGATCATGTCCTTCATATCAATGAAAAAACATGAATCATAAGTAAAATCAAAGATAATAATACATAAGAAGATAACATTAACAAAAGACATGAAATTGTGGCATACACATAAAATTATAAAATTATGAACATGTACAAATAGTAATAGGTTCACTCAATAAATTAAGTACATGAAATAAGTCCATTTCATAAACATATGAAAATGGAAACTAGGTCTACTCATAAAATTATAGACATGAAAACCAGGTCCACACATAGAATTGTGAACATGAAATCAGGTTCACGCATAACATACATACCTCATGAGTTATCCATATTTACCCAATTCAATAGAGAGAGATAAAGGTACCACCCATCTTATATATGAATCATTATTATGTATGCCACAAAAAACATAAATCACACATCATTGTATAACCTATAGAATAAAATGGGTTTCTTATACATCATTCCAATGAAACATAACCTAGGAACAACAAATGGATGTCATAAAGAGCATAAAAATAATAAAACAATAGAAATATTATGGATAGTATACTTTAAAAATAATCTTATTAAATAATTTATTCTTATATGGAAAATAATTTTTATAAAACACTTGAAATTGATTCTTGATGAAAATGTCCTTTCTTCTTCAAAAAAATATCCCTTTCTTAAAACACCGTGAAATTTTAGAAGAAAAAAATGTATTTAAAAAATAACCTTGAAATATTATAAGGAAATCATCATGTAAATCTAGAATTACGAAGGCGTGAAAATCCATTCATGATGTATAAGTTAAAAAATCATTCATCTCATATGTTTTCCAGAAAAGTCAAAATGAACATCATATTTGAAAATGAAAAATATTCATTTCATAACGCTTAATAAAAATTCCCTAATAGGTAAAATTAAAATTAATAAAATTGTATAAGAATAAAATGAATATTATATAATACATAATTAGGAAACATGAACACAGATGATAAATAAACCCCAGTAAATACTTACGTAAAAATATTCTCCAAAAATAATGATATTGAAAAATTATCCCTTACCTTAGGTATGGTATCTTTCGTATGTATCCAAACCTTCTATATAATGATTTAATTAATGTTATTGATATATTCAAAAATCATAATCCTATTTATGATATCATATATTATTACATAAAAAAAATATTAATTCAATAATAACATGTCATGGGAATCAATAAAATTTGTGTAAGACATAAATTATGTCATATAATATTAATTTTAATATTTATAATATCATTTATGTGATATTTCTCTTAATAAAATAATTACTATATCACTGTCATGTCAATATTTATGTTAATTATTTGATCTCTAAAAAATAAAAATAAATTTCCATTATTTATAATATTTTATTATATTTATGGAGACTATTTATTTTCTATGTTTCATCAAGTGTATCACTATATTAAAATTATTATACTTATAAGAGATAAGAGAGTGATATGTTGTCACTTGCTTTTGTTTTAATAATAATTACATCACTTTTATTAAAAAAAGTCCAATAAATAAATCAATTACAACCAATAGGTGATATGGGTATACTTTTATTCATTAAATATGATTTTAGTAGGTGTTAGGGTAATTTTATTAGCTTTATTATATTGTTTGTTACCCAAATTTATCCAATTTACCTTTAAATGTGGTAAATAAAAATTACATAATTTTTTATTCATAATGTTTAAAAATAATAGGTACCTATTTAAAAAAGATAGAAATTTTGATTCCAAATATAAAATCCATTTTTAAATATTAAAAAAACAAAATTTTTAGTAATTAAATTAAATTATTTCTGTTTTCAGAATGAAAAATAGTGTTTTAAATGTTAA
This sequence comes from Viscum album, assembly GCA_963277665.1. Lineage (NCBI taxonomy): Eukaryota > Viridiplantae > Streptophyta > Magnoliopsida > Santalales > Viscaceae > Viscum > Viscum album. The sequence goes on from CAUJRU010000773.1 coordinate 295,389, forward strand.
AACATTGCAAAAGATGGAAATGTTTTTACATCTTAACTCAATGTAAAATTAATTATAGAGAAATAAATTATATTTAATGAGAAAAATATATTATATTTATACTTTAAAACCATTCAATACTATAACTTAAAAATATAAAATATTTCGAAGAAAAAGATGTTTTCAATTAAAATTTAGGGTATTTGTACAATTCATCAAAACAAAAATGTTAACAGAAAAATATACAAAATTCATCCAAAGTAAATAATTATATCACAATTCCAAATATCATGATTATTTTGTTAAATAGAATATATAAAAGTGTCAAAAATGATATTTAATATTGGTGTTCCATCAAAAGATGGCAAAATTTCATTTTTTTGAAAAATACTTCTTTTATCCAAAGAAATAAAATTTCTTTTTATATATTTTCTAGAAAACATATAAGATAAAATTTAAACATTATATTGAATATTATAAATATATATTATATTAATAATATCCATCAAGAGTTCCTTCATTATTTTATTTTCATTTAAATAGTTTTTCAGACGAAATTTAATTTTGTTCATACCCTCCATTATAATGACTAGGTTATAAGGTAAAAAATAATTTTTAATTATTCACTTAAACATAGCCCTACGTTAAATGGATTATATCAAAAGAACTAGAAAATTATTGTAACACAAACCAAGCTTAGTGTTACGTATATCGCAAGCTAAGATTGTGTTGCGTATTGCACAAGATAATCTTGGTGTAGCGTACAACAAATGACAAATTAAAAATTACAAAGATTCTATCTCATAAAGTCGCATGGAGTTACATTATACCCCCATTAAAATTAATTTCTGCCTTGAAATTCTTCAGTGTTATAAAATGTTTACTTTTTGAAAGTTTGTTTAATTGAAATCCACATCGTAAAAAGGAATACTAAATCTTAATTTTAAAAAGGAAATTTTGAAAAAAAATGGTTACAAAAGTAACTCATAACTTGGTTTCCACATAAGATAACATGAGTGGGAAGAAAAAACAAGGATACAGAAGGAAAAATATAACCATCATGTTTTGATGGAAAGTGATAGAGAACAAGGTTAAGAGAAAGGTAACAATCAGAAAGCCATAAATCTATAATGATATATGGGACTATTTGATTCATCGATTAAGATGGTATTAGGATAACATTTTTGGTTTCAAGATCCTTTTCCTAAAGTTAAACAACCTTTTCATGAGAAGAAATATTTATCTGATTTTGATAAAATCTCACCGTTGGTCATTCCTTGAACAATTTCCACTTCATCTATTATTCTAATAAATGAAGACGAATTTTCCATTCTTGATGTGTTAACAGATCATGAAATATATAAATAGAAATATTTTCATTCCATATATCTAAAAAAAATTTATCACATGTTATCAAATATAAATAAATCCACATATAGTGTGATAATACATTAATGTAACAACTATAAACCAGAGTTTAACTTATACTATCCATAAATGGTTAACATTAAAATCCTTATAAAAACAGAAATTTAGAAATAGGTGAAATAAATCAATATAAAATTTATCTGCCATATCTCATAAGGTATATTTGGTTGGTCACATTCAAAAAATGTGAAAACCTTCATCATGTATTCTCTTGATTCAAGGAAACCACCAAAATTATCACATATCCTTTTTGAAAACATGACTGTTTCCTTGTTACAAAACTTATTGAATATATTCCTTAAGTCCCAAAAATTTGTATACTTAATCCCTGATAGCCTAACCCTATTGTCAAAAAATCCATAATTAGTTATAAAGAAGCCAACATCATCCAATTTACTTATTCAAATCAAAAATATCTTTATCCAAACATAATTATCTTAACATAAGAGACATATTAAGGGTTATATTTCACTTAATCATGTTTTCTACAAGTATATCCCCTTACCCTTAAAATATTTTTTTGTCTGCTTTTAACTATTCAGCATATCCTTTCCAATCCTTAATGAAAAAATTATACTAAAAACACTTATATATTTCATGATTAAAATAACATAATCTTTGAATTCTGAAACATATACACCACAATCATCCAACTTAACTATTAAAAATTTAATCAGGATCCATCATATTCATCTTTAATAAAATATGAATCATTTATTAAGGTTTTTCAACCTCAATCTTCTGAGTTTTAACATAAAAAATACTATTAGAACATCACATAACTTTCACATGTTTTTTACTATCTCTTTATCCTCAGTAGTATGAGCAATACTCATACCATCATCATGACTCTATTCATGATATTTCCACTTAGGAAATCGATCTCCATAATTCTCATAATTTCCACATCTGAAACATTCAATGGTTAATCACATTATATGGAGTTCTAGATATTCACTAAGACTAGAAAGCTAAGTGTGAGAAATACATATTTGAGATTAAAAACACATAATTAAGGTAAATTACTTATAATATTTCAATATATGATATATTAGGTTAACCCTAGGTTAGTCATTATTATCACAAAAATCATAGGATTGTAAAATATACTTGACTTATCCTTAATAAATCCCTAGATATATCCATGTAAATATCTCTAAGGATCTCATTAATTTTTTCACATCCTAGTTTCCAAAGGTTGAGTAAACCATCGCTCTGATACAAAATCTAACAACCCACACTTGATGTACATGTACATTACATTTCATTTGAGGAACACTTAATATGGTACACAAATATACTCCTAAATACTATATTAGATTAGTGTATTTGGAAAATTGGAAACATAAAAAACTATATCATAAAACATTCACATCATCTCCTACATTATCTTTCATAACTAGAACCCCCTTTTGACACATTTTACTTAATAACCTTCTTCAAATACTAGGGAAAAGAAACCTAAAAAGGGTTAATCCTGGATGATCAGTATAGGTAATTAAATGTGATATGTAAACATATAAAAGAGAATAAAGGTCCTGAGAATGGGATCATAACATTACAAGATAATGTCCTACATATCAATGGAAAAACCTGAATCACAAAAAAATTTAAGATCATAATACATAAGATCAAAACTATAACATGGGACATGAAATTGTGGCATACACAAAAAATTAAAACTTTGTGAACCATATAAATAGTAATAGGTTCACTCAATAAATTAAGGACATCAAATCAGGACCTTTCATAAATATATGGACATGGAAACTATGTTAACTCATAAAATTATGGAAATGAAAACTAGGTCCACACATATAATTATGAACATGAAATCAGGTTCACGCATAACATAAATAGCTCATGAGTTATCAATATTTACCCAATAAACTGGAGGGGGATAAAGGGCCCACCCATCTCATAAATAAATCATTCTTATGTGTGATACAAAAACATAATTCACTCATCATAGTATAACCCAAGGGATACAATGAGTTTCTTAAACATCATTCAAAAAAAACCTAGGAACAAAAAATGGATTTTATAAATAGCATAATCATAATAAAAGGATAATAATATTAGGGATAATATAATTGAAACATAAACTTATTAAATAATTTCATCTTATATGGGAAATGGTTTTTATAAAATACTTGAAATTGACTCTTGAGTAAAATATCCCTTCTTCAAAAACATTTTCTTTTCTTAAAACACCGTGAAATTTTAAATGCAAATAATTTATTTAAAAAAATAACCTTGAAATATTATAAGGTAAGCTTCATGGAAATCAGGTTTTTTTAAATCATTGAAATCCGTTCATGTCTTATAATTTAAAAAATATTTACTCTAGTACATTTTCCAGAAAAGTCAAAATTTACCACATATTTGAAAACGACAACAGATTGCTTTCATTCCTCTTAATAAAAATTCAACAATTTATAAAATTGATTTTAAAAAATTTTATATGAATAAAAATAATATTATAGAATAAATAATTAGGTAACATGAATGTGGATGATAAATATACCCTAGTAAATACTTACATTAAATAATCTAAGAAAATAATGAGATTGAAAAATTATCCCTTACCATAAGTCTGATATCCTTCGTATAAATCTGAACCTCTTGTATAATGATTTAAATAATTTTATTGAATTATTATAGAGTCAAAATTATTTTTATGATATCATATATTATTATATTATCATCCGTTTGTTAGTAACATTTCATTGTCACTCATTATTCGAATATTAACTACTTTATGTTCTTATGCAAGTTTTTTCAAATAAGTTCATGTTAAACTTTTTAGGATATAGATATATCATTTAAATAATGATATTAGTATAATATGTATCTTATTTATTCATTAAATTCATTTATATAATTATTTTTAGGGAATATCATGTAGAATAAATCACATTGCATCATGGAGATGGTAGGTCGTACGTATGCACGGGCGACGATATCATTCACTTAATTTTTAAATGGTATGTATTTGGATGATATATTAATTATCATGAATAATAATAATGTTATATTAATTATTTAAATCCATTATTCCCATCATTATACCCATACAATTAAATTATTTTTGAATAACAAATTACACCACAGTGAGGAGACGGTAAGCCGTACGTATGCACAGAAGGTGAAATTGTTATTCATAAGATGGATAAAAGGATATATAAGGTTGCAACATAATTATAATAACATATTAACGTGTATAATATACTGTATTTATTAATTTAGTATGGAAACAACATAGGAACATAAAGTATAAGAAGAAAATAATTTTGAAAGAGGTGATAAAACAATTACCACTTTTTTGAATATCTCCTTTTGATTTACACAAAAGGCCTCCATATCATTGATTTCTTACAATAGTGTGGCCTCTAGGATACATTTATGGGGGGTTGGTTGAAAAAATGGGCTGGTATTTTTTGAGAAAAATATATTTAGAGGTGTTACTAAAAGATAAAGATAATTTACTCTTTATAAGAGAGGCGAGGGGCACTTTTGGAAAGTATTAAAATATTGATTTATTGTAAATTGATTTTCGGTTTCTAATGGTCCAAAACTAATTTATTTATAATATAAGACTATTTTGGGTTGTAATAAAATCATCCAATAATCTTAAAACAATTTTTAATATTTTTTAGTCCTTATCTTTTTGGTTTAACCCTTATTTTACCCATTTTAATCTTATAATGATATCATGTTATTTAATCTTTGTGTGTTAATGTAATTATCATAACATGTAAAATGAAAATAAAATTTTCATTTATTACATATTAGAACTTATAACAATTTATTAAAATCTTATATTTATAGGAATATTATAACATTTAATAAACTATTTTATATTTTATGTTGTAAATTATGTTAATTTTGACAATATTCATACTTGACATTTTTCAAAAAATCATAACAACTTCATTACATCAAAAAAATACATTAAATAAATATTGACATGTCATAGTAATATATAAAATTCATGGATGAAATAAATTATGTCATATAATATTTATTTTAATATTTAAAATATCACTTATTTGATATTTATCTTAATAAAATAATTACTATATCACATTGTGTCAATAATTATGGTAATTATTTTATCTCTAAAAATTAAAAATAAAGTTCAATTATGTTGAAAATTTCATTATATTTCGAGATAGTATTTATTTTTTATGTTTCATCATTTTTATCACTACATTAAAATTATTATACTTATAAGAGATAAGATAGTGATATGTTGTCACTTTCGTTTGTTTTAATAATAACTAGATCACTTTAATGTAAAAAGTCCAATAAATGAATCAATTTCGAGCCTAATGTGATTTGGGTCGACTTTTATTCATCCAATAAGATTTTATTAGGTGTTAGTGTAATTTTATTATCATTATCATATTGTTCATTACTGTAATTTACCTAATTTACCTTTAACTCTGAAAAATAAAAATTACCAAAGATACGATTCATAATGTCAAAAAATAAAAGGGACCTATTTACACAATTTTTAAATTATGATTCCAAAAATTAAATCCATTTTTCCAAATTCAAAAAACCAAATTTTTTAAGAATTAAATTAAAATTATTTCCGTTGTCAGAATGTAAAACGAGGTTCTAAAAGTTAAAACATTACAAAAAATTGAAATTTTTTTACATCTGAATTCACTACGAAATTAATGATTATGAAATAAATTATATTTAATGATAAAAATATATTCTATTTGTAATGTAAAACCAATTAACATGATATTTTGACAATATAAATTAATTCAATGAAAAAGTTGTTTTCAATTAAAATTTAGCGTATTTTTACTATTTATCAAAACCGAAATGTTATTAGAAAAATATCAAATATTTATCCAATGTAATTTTTTATATCCATATTCCAAATAAATTTTTTAATTTTTAAAATATAATATATAAAAGTGTCAAAAAATAAATTTAAAATGGGTGTTCCATTAAGAGGAGGAAAAACTGCATTTTTTTAAAAAAGTACTTCTTTTATCTGTAAAATTGAATTTGTTCTTATATCTTATCTATAAGACATATAATATGAATTTTAAACATTATATTGAATATATTATGTATATATTACATTAATAATATCCATCAAGAGTTCTTTCATTATTTTATTTTCATTTAAATAGTTTTTAGAAGAAGTTAATATTGTTCATACCCTCTATTATAAAGACTATGTTCTAAGGAAAAATAATAATATTTAATTGATCAATTAAAATAAGTCATGCATGAAATGGATTCTAAAAAAAATACTTAAAATTGTGTGTAACAGAATCCAAGAAAATTTTTGCATATGATGCATGCTAAGATGATGTTACATATAGAACAAGATAATCTTGGTGTAGCGTATGACATAAGACATACAAAAAATTAAAAATAATCTATATCATAAAATCTTAGGGTGTTACATTATACCACCCTTAAAATGAATTTTCCCGTTGAAATTTTTTGGGGTTATAAAAGGTTCACTACTTGAAATTTTATTTCATAGAAACCCAAATTTTAAAAATGAATACTAAAAATTCATTTTAAAAAAAGAAATTTAGGAACATTATAGTTTCCCAAAGTAACTCTTCACTGGGTTTCCACATAGAAGAATATAGGTGGAAAGTAAAAACATGTATATGGAAGAATAAATATAACCATAATGTTTTGATGGAGAGTGATATAGAACAAGTTTAGGTGAAAGTTTACAATCAGAAATCCATAAATCTGTGATGATTTAAGGGACCATATAATTCATAGGATCAAAAGGTACTAGGATAAATTTTTTGATTTCTAGATCCTTTTCCTAAAGTTGATGAATTTTTCATGAGAAGAAATAATTACCCGATTTTGATAAAATCTCATCGTTGGTCATTCCTTGAACAATTTCCACTTCATCTCTTACTCAATGAAATCAAGTTCCATCTGCCTAAAAAAGGAATAACATATGTTATCAAATATGAATAAGTCCACTTATAGTGAGATAACCCATTAATCTAACAAACATCAACCAGTGTTTAAATTACACTATCTTTAAATGGATAACATTATAATCCTTGAAAAAATTTAAAATCACAAACTTTATATGGATGAGAACTAAATCGGCTTAACATTTGTCTCCCATATTTCATAAGGTATATTTGGTTGGTCACATTGCAAAAATTTGGACACATTCATCATGTATTCTATTGATTCATGGTAACAACCTAAATTATCATATATCCTTATTGAAAACATGCATGTTTCCTTATTCCAAAAATTATTGAATATATTTCTTAAGACCCAAAAAGTTTTATACTTCATCCATGATAGAATAACCCTCTTGTCAACAAATCGATAATTAGTTCCCAAGAAACTATCATTATCCAATTTACTTCTTCAAATCCAACAAATCTTTATCTAAACATCATTATCATAACATAAGGGACATATTAAGGGTTATCATTCCCTTAATCATGTGTTCTCAAAGTATATAACCTTACCCTTAAATCACTTTTTTGGATCCTTAATACTATTAAACATATCCTTTCCAATCCTTAATGAAAAAATTATATTGAAAACACACATATATTTCATGATTCATATAACATAATCATTGAATTCCAAAACATATACACCTCAACCATCCAACTTTATTCTTCAACCATTACTCAGGATCCATCATCTTCAACTTTCCTAAAATATGAATCAAGTATTAAGGTTTATCATCCTCAACAATCTTTGGTTTAATGTAAAAAAACTCGAATAACATCACATACCTTTCACATGTAGTTTGTAATCTCTTTATCCTCATAAGTATGACCAATACTTGTACCATCATCATGATTCTCTTCATGATATTTCCACATAGGAAATTTATCTTTATAATTTTCATAATTTTCACATCTGAAACATTCAATAGTAAACCATGTTTTATGTAGTTATAGCTATTGACTAATACCAAAAATCAATGTGTGAGAAATACATATTAGAGATTAAAAACACACAAGTAAGGTAAATTAATTATATTATTTGAATATATGATGTCTCTAGTTTAACACTTAGTTAGTCATGATTATCACAAAAAACCTAGTATTGTAAAATATACTTGAATTATCCTTAGGAAATACCTAGACATATTATTAGAAATATCTCTAGGGATCTTTTTAATGTTTTTGCATCCTATTTTCCAAAGTTTGTCTAAACCTTTGCTATGATACTAACTCTAACAACCCAAGATTGACATACACTGACATTACATTTATTTTTCGGAATACTTAATACATAATAAAAATTGACACCCAAATACCATATTAGGGTAGTGTCTTTGGAAACTAGGAAACATAAAAAACTAGTTCATAAAACATTAACATCACCTCCTGCTTAATCTTTCATAACTAAAACCAGTTTTTGACACATTTTACTTAATATCATTCTTCAAATAATGGGGAAAATAAACATAATAATGGTGAGGTCAGATGATTAGTAATGGTAAAAAATGTGATATGTAAAAATAAAAAAGAACATAAAGGGTATTAGAATGTGATCATAATATTAAAAGATCATGCCCTTCATATCATTGGAAAAAAATGAATCACAAGAAAAAAACAAAGATCATAATACCTAATATCATAACTATAAATTAATACATTAAATTATGGGATACACATAAAATTATAAATTTGTGAACTTGTATATGTAGTAACAGGTTAACACATTAAATTAAGGACATGAAATCAGGCCCTTGCATAAACATATGGACATAGAAACGAGGTCCACTCATAAAATCATGGATATGAAAACCAGGTCCACACATAGAGTTGTGAACATGAAACTAGGTTCATGCATAACATACATACATCATGAGTTATACATATTTACCCAATGCACTGGTGGGAGATAAAGGTATCACCCATTTCATAAATAAATTATTCTTATGTGTGCCACAAAAACATAAATCACTCATCATAATATAACCCAAGGGATAAAATAGGCTTCTTAAACATCATTACAACAAAACATAATCCAGTAAAAACAAATGGATGTCATAAATAGCATAAACATAAAAAAAATATAAATATTAAGGATAGTGTACTTGAAACATACCCTTATTAACAATTTCATCTTATATGGAAAATAATTTTTATAAAACACTTGAAATTAATTCATGAGAAAAATATACTTTCTTCTTCAAAAATGATTCAATTTTTTAAAATGTCGTGCAATTTTAAAACAAAATAATTTATTTAAAAAATAAGCTTGAAATATTGTAAGGGAAACTTCAAGTAAATCAGGCATTATGAAATCATAGGAATCCATTCATTCAATATATGTTAAAAAACATTCTTCTCATACATTTACTAGAAAAGTCGAAATGTACCTTGCATTTGAAAACGAAAAAATATTCCTTTAATACCACTTAATAAAAATCCACCAATAGTTAAACTTGACTTTAAAAATTTATAGAAGAATATAATGAATATTATAGAATACATAATTAGGAAACATGGACTTAGATGATAAATATACCACAATAAATACTTACATATAAACAATATTAGAAAATAATGAGATTGAAAAATTATCCCTTACCTTAGGTCCGATATCCTTTGTATGTATATAAATCTCCGATATAATGATTAAAATAATGTTATTGAATTATTTAAGAATCATAATAATTTTTATGATATCATATGTGATTATATTATCATCCGTTTGTTAGTAACATTTCATTGTCACTCATTATTCGGATATTAACTCCTTTATGTTCGTATGAAAGTTTTGTCAGATAATTTAATGTTACACTTCTTAGGACATGAATGTATCATTTAAATAATTATATTTTTATAATATATATCATATTTATTCATTGTATTCATGTATATAATCATGTTTTAATGAATATCATGTATAATGAATAACATCGCATCATGGAGATGGTAGGCTATACGTACGCACAAGCGATGATAAAATTCACTTAATGGTTAAATGATATAGAATTGGATGGTATATTAATTATATTGAATATTTAACATGTCATATTCATTATTGACACCCATTATACTCATCATTATACTGATAAAAATAAACTATTATTAAATAACAAATTACACAATGACATGGAGATGGTAAGTCATACATACACATGCATGGTGATATTGTTATTCATAGGATAGATAAAAGGAGAAATAAGGTTGTTACATAGTTATAATAATATATCAGAATTTATAAGATAATATATTTATTAATTTATTAGGTAATCAACATAATAATAGAATGTAGAAGAAGAAAATAATTTTGAAAGAGGTGATAAAATAGTTACCTCTTTTTTGAGTATCTCATTTTGATTTTCACAAAAGGTATCAGTAGCATGGATTTGTGCCTAATGTGTGTCCTCTAAGATTAAGTGAGGGAATTTGGGAGAATAAATTGGTAGTTTTTGTCCAAGAATAATATCTTTTTATTTATGATTAATATAGAAGGAGATGTTTCCTTTTATAGGAGAGGTGAAGGTCACTTTAGGAAAGTCTTGAAATATTAATTTATTATAAATTTATTTTCAGTTACTAATGGTCAAAAACTCATTTATTAAGAATATAAGATTATATAAGGTTGAAATACAATCATCTAGTATTTTTTAGACAATTATTTAATATTTTTTAATCCATATTGTTTTGGTTTAACCCTTATTTTACCCTTTTTAATCTTACTGTGATATCATGTTATTTACACTTTGTGAGTTAATGTAATTATAATAGCTTGTAAAACGAAATTAAAAGTGTCATTTAAGAAATATAAGGACTTATATTAACCATTTGGTCTAATATTATATTTTTAGGTATTTTATAAAATTTAATAAACTATTTTATATTTTAAGTCATGAATTATGTCAATTTTGACATTATTAATACTTGAATTTTTTTGAAAATTCATAACAACTTGATTAATTGAAAAAACTACATTAAATAAGTAATAAAATGTATTATGAATCCATAAAAGTAGTTAATCACATAAATTATTTCATATAATATTTATTTTAATATTTATAATATCATTTATTTTATATTTCTCTTAATAAAATAATTACTATTTCACACTTGTGTCAGTATTTATGGTAATTATGTAATATCTAAAAATTAAAAATAAATTACCATTATGTAGATTATTTCATTATTTTTTTATAAACTATTTATGTTCGACGTTTCATTAAATTTATCACTACATTAAAATTGTTATACATATAAGAGATTAGAGAGTGATATTTTTTCACTTTCATTATTTAATAATAATTACATCCCTTTCATTAAAAAATCCCAATAATTGAATTAATTATGAAACTTTGGTGATATGGGCCTACTTTTATTCATCCAATATGATTTTTCTGGTGTTATGATGATTTTATAGTCCTTATCATATTGTTTGTTACCTTAATTTACCATATTTAGCTTCAACTCTGGTAAATAAAAATGGCCAAAGTTACTATTCATAATACCCAAAAATAAAAGTGAAATATTTAAAAAATTGATACTTTTTTATTACTAATACAAATTATATTTTTCCAAATTCAAAACACAAAATTTTTAGTAAATAAATTAAAATTATTTCCATTGTCGGAATGAAAAACATGGTTTTAAAAGATAAAAAATTGAAAAGGATTGAAATGTTTTTACATCAGAATTCAATGTGAAATTAATGATAATAATTAAATTATATATAGTGATAAAAATATATTATATTAAACTTTTAAACCATTAAATAATATAATTTATCCATATAAATTATTTATATGAAAAAGTTGTTTTTAATTAAAATTTAGAGTATTTGTATTATTCATCAAAACAGAAATGTTATAAAAAATATCAAAAATTCATCCAAAGTAAATGTTTATATCCCGCTTCAAAATAAAATGTTTATGTTGTTAAATAGAATATATAAATTTTCAAAAACTATATTTAAAATGGGCATGCCATCAAAAAGTGGAAAAACTACATTTTCTTGAAAAATACTTCTTTTATCTGAAAAATTGAATTTGTTCTTATATCTTGTCTAGAAAACATATAAGATGAATATTAAAAATTATATTGAATATATTAAATATTAATTACATTAATAATATCTATAAATATTTATTTCCTTATTTTATTATCATTTAAATAGTTTTTTCGGAATAAAGTTAATATTGTTCATACCCCCAATTATAATGACTATGTTCAAATGTAAAATAATAACATTTGATTTTTCAATTAAACTCATTCTTTCATGAAATGGGTTCTATCAAAATAACTAGAAGTTGGGTGTAACAAAATCCACGAATAGTGTGGTGTATATCGCAAGCTAATATGGTGTTGCGTATAACACAAACGAATCTTGGTGCAATGTACAACATAAGACATCAAAAAAATTACAAAGAATCTATCTCATAAATTCTCAGGGTGTTACACTCAGACCCTATGGGGTGTAGACATCACCAATTTATAGGGAACACCTCAAAAATCCTCCATTGTTAACACAAAAAGGGTTAACACCATCCAAATTATACAAAAAAACCCTCATTGCGACAAACCTGATGATCTATATTACCCGATGTCACATTGATTTCACCCATCACATTCTGAATGAGACATATCACTCATCAACGATCATATTTATCTTATTTAAAAAATTTTAGCATCATTCATATCAAACCCTAGAACGATGTAACCAAACCATATTAGGATAAACCCATCATTTTTAACATGGAACTATTCTCAGGTATCTCTTATGAAAAATTGGAACCATAAGTGGATTCATTCTTAGTCACACATACACATCCCTAACCTCACTTATTTATCACATGACACATATAACACCTGTAACATAGAAAAAAAATCAAATAACCACCTACCTAGAGTTACTAGGACTTCACTCATTGAAGACCACTATCTGATTTGACTCTAAATGGTAGATTCATTAAAATATTAAAAAATCTCTATGATTAGGGATTTTTAAAAAAAATGAGGTAATAGAGAGAAATATGAATAATAGGTTCATATGGATTGATAGACTTACCCTAAGTTTCTCCCTAGAATAAAAAATATAAAGAATCGATACATATTAGTGAAGAAATCACTTGGAGATGAATTAAGGAGAAAGATAAACATTTAATGAATACTTTATTTATTTTGGTTGAAAAATAATCATTTCACCCCTTGTTTACATAATAATCATTTATTTATCATTTTAAAAAAATTTATAAAAAGGCCATCAAACTCATTTTTTTTCAAGCTTTTGTACTATTATATATTGACCTTACCATTACATATCACCCCTGATAACCCTTGTATATCATCATTCAACATTCACAAAGTCTTACTTTATTTCCTAAGTTACGATCAACCCTTTTTAGAACCTTCCTTCTGATATCCCTTTTCCATTTGGAAATAATCTTCGAGAACATTTTTTACTCGTCTTCCTAAACTAATATTATGTAGGTTTTGGAATATCACAACTAACCTTTATTTATCATCCTACTAGAAAATTCACGAAGTTAGTAACCTTCACATATTAGGGTAATAAAACTTACGTATCATACTTTACCATATGAAAGAACCTCAAGAATCATGAAAATTACCCTTATGTATCATTGGGGACACCCAAAATATATCCAAATTTCGAATCACTAGGTATTGGAAGTTAAAATTATGTATCCCACAAGGTTACTATTACATATCATATCCAACTCAACACTTGTCTAGATTTTGAAACATGGGGTGATTATTTCATATCAAGAAGTTACTCTGATGTATTAACTTTTTTGTAGAGTAACTCTTACATAGAGAAGGAAACTCAAAAATGGATATTACATATAATATGATTTAATCTTACATATTTACCCTATTGTATCGATACACTTTATTTTTTTACAACACTCCATGGAATAAATGTTAAAAAGTGTTATATATTTACTCTTACGTACTCTGGGGGTTCTATAACTTATCATTTTTTTGCACAAGAGGTGGACTCTTATTCATTCCTTTGATTCTTATGGATATAATTTAAGTTGAATTACTTCTAATAGATTTACTTATTGTAGGTCACCTTACTGACTTTCGGACCTTAGTTGTGCAACTCCACCATAAACTTATAAACATCATAATTTGAACATCTTTATTACCTTATTCTATTAGTTCCCACACTTAACCAAAATATAGTTTTCACCTAGATGACGAGTTCATAAATATTATCTTCCAGACTACTTAAATTTTTTTTACCACCATGGTAGTAATTTTCTATGACTTACCCCAGACATACCACATGAATAAAGACAAAAAAATCAAGAATCCTGATGTTACTTTAAAACATGTCTAGAATCATCCCAAAATATCCTAAGATTCCAATTAAATAAAAAATTTCCCAAAATGATCTTCCAACTTCTAATCTCTTTCAGACGACATATGTATTAGAATTTTAGATAAATTAAACTCCCTAGCCCAGAATAACTCTCAAGAATAGTTCCCCAGCTGATACCAACACCCCTTACACCTCAACAAGGCCTGAATTCGCATGATAGATGCCTGATCTGATCTGAATTACCATTCCCAAATATGAAGAACTTTACAAAATGATTATATGATAGAAAATAAAATCATTTATTGAAAATATTAAATTGATAAGGTTATAATATTTTTATTGTTTTATTCACTTTATAGAATACGAGTGCAAAGTCTTTTGAGACTAAAATATCTTTATTTAAAGAGGATATTGTTTTTGTGAAAATGAATGAAACATTATATATATGATGATAAAGTAACGAAGAGAATGTATTCTGGAGTTATATATTGAAATTTACTGGTGGAAATCATCTAGTAATATTTATATGGATAAATAAACTCATGTTATTTATATTATAATTAAAAATATGGATGAACATTTATTTGAAGACCTATCATCAAAATTATGGGATCTAAAATAGAAATAGTTCACTTCTAGGTTGTTTCATTAAATTAAGTTGTTGTTTTTATAGTTTAATATTTTATTGTATTTAGATTTAATGGTCCTAAGTATTTATCCACCTTAAGAAATGCTTCAACTAAATTTTTCATTTCTTTCTAAAATAGATAATTGAGTTTCTATAGATGTTTTTTAGTTATGGTGTATTGTTTTGGGAAACATTTTTAAGGATGAATGAATTGTGATAATCTAATTGAAAAACCGTAGTGTATCCGCTACACCTAATTGGGGATCTCTATTTGGTATCAAAACTAGTGGTACCCATATAAATTTATTTCATGTGTTTTTTTTTCTATAATTTCTATTTTTTAAGTTGTTATTTTCACTATGAAAAATATGAATGATTTTAATAAAAAGGGGATTAAAACATTATATGGGCAAAATTAAAATTTCTGGAAAATTAGAATGTTTTTTTATTATTATTATATCTTTTAAAAGAAATTTTTTATGAATAAACCATAGGTTCTAAATATCTTGAATTAGAGTAGTTATGATCCATATTTTAAAGTTGAATGTTATAAATAATGATAGTATTTTTAATTCCTAGCTATAATTTCCCCCTGAAAATGAGTTTTCAAATGAAAAATATTGAATGTATTCCATGCAAATTATGTAAAAGATTAAGAATATTTATTATAAAAATTAAAATTTCAAGAAATCTAAATTAAAAATATGTAGAGGATATTTTGAATACATTAAAATATTTTATGGTGAAATTATTAGATGATTTCTTCATTAGTGTCAATAATATTTTATCATGTTATTTTATATTTTATAAAATAATTGAAATGATTTTGGATGTTGAATAAAATTATATGAATTAATATATTTTTCCTTAGAGATATAGATCTAAATTAAATCCCCTCTAACAATAATTATGAAATTCTAATTCTATAGTAAAAACACCTTCAAGGTGTTGGATTTTTTTAATTTCTTAGGTATCCTGTCTCACCCTTTGTAGTACCCAATAATATCACCATCTCCATCTATGTAAATATCTTCCTACCACAAAAATGAACCATAGTTTTTCTGATAAGGGAAATTAAAGGATTGAGGCAGATACTAATGAAGGGTCACAAGCGACTGTTAATGTTTCTCAAGTACAATAAGGAACGAGACTTCTTCTTCTCCTACACCAAGGACAACATCCCCACCATATGGTTCACCAATAATAGTGAGAACCTTGGAACTTACTATGAAAATAATCGAAAAGTTTTTAATTGTGATGTATTAAGGTTTTCAATGCGGCTCATCACCTGTAGTATAAATCTGGTAGAGTAGCCATGGGATGAACAGACTAATACTTATCATTTCACCTACAATTTTGACTCTCTATTAATGTATATGGATTTTTTAGTAGGTGATAATATTTCCATAATGATTACTAACCCATCAATAGAAGTTAATTCTACAATCTAGTTCAATCAAATTTCTAGATATCCCACTAAACATACTACTGAATCTATGCTTGTAAACATGGGACCTCAGGAAAAAATTAATAATTATTTTTCTAGACCCCTTAACAAAAAATATTTAGTCCCAATGAAGATTATATCATTAATATTAAGTATTATAAGATATTAATTTTTCATAAAGAGGTTGAAAAATAAACTTGTATTAAAAATATCATCACATCTCTTTCAAAATATGAAGAATCTTCACATTTCCTCACCAGTTTTCTTGATAAATAAACTATGATCTAGGATGTAAGGATCATGAAATTGATCAAAAAATACATGATAGAACACACTATCAATGATATTAAAATGTCCCCACTGCTTGACCATGTGGTCCTGCGAGGTAGTCAGGATGCCTCACAAGTCACTTCCACTAATCACCATGATATAAAGTTTGAGGCCATTTTCTTGGACAAGATTCTTTAAGAAGAAATAGGTGATACAAAGGGAAATTATGGACCTATAAATGCATTAAAATTAAATATGTACAGAAAAAGTATTTCAATAAGATGAGAAGATATATAGTTGATATTAAAATATTTTTATGCTGATTGATTCAACATGAGGACATAGATCGTTTTTTTGTATGGTGGCAGTGATGGTATGACACTCCAAACAATCAGGTTTTGATAATTTTCTTAGTGATGGAAGTGATGATTAATTTTTTTTAATGGAATATTTATTTCATTTATATGTTCCTCTATCCTATAATCTGGCTCATGTTTTCCCCATCATATTTGGATTTCATGAAAAACCCATCCTTTTCTATACTCCAACCAAACCACCCCACTAAATTCTATATTCTATGATCGGATAGTCATTATATATGTTCCCCCTCTCTCATACTAATCTTCCCACTCTATATACTCTATGTTAATTTATTACTCCCAAGAAAATATTGTTTTTTATTCATCATTATATATAAGTGTTAATATAATAAATTTGGTGATATTTCTCTAGAAACACAACATAATTAATTATAGACCAATTTTCTCTGATATATTGTTAATCACTTGAATCAAAATTGAGGTAGGGATTGAGAGGTAACCATTGAGAAATTTAATTATTATTTGATTTGTTTTATTGTTTCCTTGTTAGGTGTTTTAACTAAGTGAAATATGTATTTTGGAAAATATGTTAATATATTTTCTATTTATTTTTTGTGTCAATAAGTATTTTTGATGATGAAATGATTATATTTTCACATTTATTCCCATGTGAGTGGTTATAGATGCATGATTGAATGCATACATACATACATTAATTAATGTGTTTACACACACACACATACATGAATTATTATTATTATTATATATATATATATATATATAATAATTCATGTATGTATGTGTGTGTTTCATCTAACACAAAATTATGTGCATTGAATCCAGTAATATAAATTAAATTATGCATCTTGGTATAAAAAACCATGACATCAATAATTATATAGAAACTAATCATGACATAAATAAAATGAAACTACGATATATATATTTCTTGATTTAATTTAAGTAATCATGATTCACTATTTATTTTATTCCTTCTTTTTTATACCATGATTATTTATTTAATTTATATTATGAAATTCAATGCACTTGGTCATGGGTTAGATGAGTTGGTAAGACCGATTGATAGATTATTTCCATAACTCTATAAGTAAAAGACTATAATATATTTTACATTATTCTAAATGTTGAATAACATGTGATTTTACTATTTCTCGAGATGGGGGTACTATGAAGACTTAATTTCATTAGTTAATAGTTTTTGAAAATTCAAGGGCAATTTATTCATTTTGTACCATGATTGGAAAATGGTCATTTGTACCTAGTAAATTATCCATATTGTAAAATTTATATCAATGTTGAGTGTTTCTAGGATGGTATTACTTTGGGACTATTTTGATAATTGAATTTGATACCATTTTATCAAATAGATAATTTAGAGAAAGTGCTTATAAAAGGTAGATTATCGAACTAAAAACTTAATAATGATCTATAAAAAACGTATCTCTAACCAAGTTTATTTCAGTGGAGAATTATATCTTCTAGAAGAAAGTGTAATATAGTATAAAATATTTAATTATGTAGGTGATCCTAAATTAGCTTCTCTTATTGTGATTATAAGAATTTATCTTTCATTATATAGTGAATTATACTAAATATAAGAAATAAATATTTTAAAATATATTCAATTTTTTAAATAATTTATTTATGAATATAAGATTTATATTTCAATTTTTAATCGATTATATTATCATAATTCATATTAAATATTATAATATAGAAACATAAAATATTATGAATGATTCCACTATTAAAAAAATTAGGAATCACTCGGTGGAAAATAAATAACATATAAATCTGTGTTAGAATAGTGATTTTAAGAGATTTTTTCTTCAATTTGTTAAAAATTAGATTATAAATGAATATGTAATTTTATTTTCATTTCTCCATTATTATTTTTTAAAATATGAAATTAATTTTGATGATTTTGAATTTTCTGATGGTTAATTAGTTATTTGGGTAAATTGGATCATATGTTAATCCTGAAATGTTTATAGATAATATTTCATGTTCTTGTATCATGATTTTGAGTTTTGATAATGTTTTGATAAAAAATTTTAAAAATTGGTGATGTTTTCATAAAAATGAAAGGTTCATTGTAGATCCATGCAAGATATTTAGTGAAGAAACCATTTTAGTATAGGCTCCCACTATGTTCTAAATATGATTATGGTTACTGATGGTGAGACAATAGACACTTGATAAAGTATTTGGTGATTGGTAAGGAACTACTGGGTACCTTATACCCTTCAAGTGGATGTTCCATTTTTGTAATAGATGTTCCAAGGTGGAGGTTAGTTTTTTATGTTCTATTAAAATATCTTAATATTTGTACTGATTAACATGAGTGACTTGATGATTTTTATCATTTTTATTGGTCAAGGATTAAATTTTTTTTTTATTGGTGTACTAGTATCCCTTATTCTAATTATATAAAAATTTACATTTCTATGGCTGAGTAGAGGTATTTTTGATTGCTTATTGTAAGGTAATCTAGAAAAACTGGGTATGGATTTAGTTGGCCTCTATGGTCCTACTAAAGGAATTTGATAAATTATTTAATATATCTAAATGAGGTAGTAATATATACAATTTATTTTGTTATGTATGGGGTGTTCATCATATAGTCGTATTCATATCATGATTTTCATTGTGTTGATTATTGTATTGAAGATTACATATGTTTTACTATAGGGTAGGAATAATTTTTTCCTTTCGATTTTTTTGAGTTTGATAGAATATCTTATTTTAATATTTAATAGACATGTTAGTTGATAAGGATTATAGAGATGTTCACTTTGAGGTAGTGTTGTGAACTATGATCCAGTAATTTAAAGTTATATTTCAGCTCACCAGGAACATCATCCTCGACATCTATTGAATTTTAAACTATAACGAGCATCACACCCCATAAAAGCATGTGGTGAACTACCCACAATGGATTCCCGATATGTTTCCTCAATAATAACCCAAAAATGTTTTAAAAACACGTTTTCTTGATAATCCATGTCAAGGAATGCACTTGGGTCCTCCATAACATGACACCCCCAATCTATCTCTAATGTTAACAATCACTACATAAGAACATTCCCAAAGTTATAAAACCTCAAGAAACCAAGACTAAAATAATTCAATATAAAAAATGGTCCATGGATCATATAAAACCACTCACTAACTCACACCTCAAATAACACCTCATGTAACCACCACACACTACCTTAATCTCATCAGAACCAATATATATATTCTCTTGTTAAACCTAAAGATATAACTTCACTAAAATTACCATGAGTTTCACATCATAAAGCGACCCAAAAACAATAACTCATAAAGTCATTCATGCATTACTTATGTGGAAACAAGAACCATCTACTATAATGCTACTCAATATCCACCATCACCTAAGTGAAGTATCCCCAAATAGGCGCACACCCTAGTGCCACCCTACCTTAATAATCCACTCAATCCACCTCATGTCCCATTTCATCGATCCCATGCTCACACACCTAAATCACTAACGCTACCAAAAAATAGGGTTTCCGTAGTGCCACCCTTTATCAGTACTAAAAAAGACCTCATAAAGGGGGTGCCTTTATCATCCCTAAAAAAGCGCGAATAAAGGGAACTTTTAAAAGAGCTAAAAAAGAACTGTTAAAATAACCCTTTATCATCCCTGATAAAGGCCCCCCCTTTATCATCGCTTTTTTTAGTGTTGTTAAAGGGGATCCCTTTATCAGTTCTTTTTTTAATGTCATTGATAAGGGGATTTATCAGTGCTTTCCCATTGAGCTGATAATGTATATATTTCAAAACAATACTGAAAAATAATATATTGATATATAAGTATATTTATATTAATGTAAATATAATATATATTTTTGAAATATGTTTTAGATAAGTATACAAAGACTATTACATTTCATATATAATAAATTTAGTGAAAATGGAATTAAAATATTTTAAAAAATATTATTAATTTATAATTTTCTAATTATTATCAACGAATAATTATTTAATAACAATCTGAAGGGAAAAAAATAAAAGATAAAAAAATAATTTGAAAATGTAACTCAAACTTCAAACGACTATAATTTTTGATCCGAGTGTCCATTTGAGCTCTAAAACATATCAAATTGAAGCCTGCGGCAAACTCTACACGCTAGTGACTGAAAGGAACCTTCTATCACATTTTTAGAGGCAAAAAAGTCCTATAAGGCCTCCAAAACTGTGTTTTTTGTTGGGATACCCTGATGTTTTAACATTCATTGAGCTATAATGTTTTATCTAGATGTCCATTAGGACTTTAACACATATTATATCAAAGATCATTTCATGTTATTGTATTTTTCAGGTTGTGGAGTTGAAACAAAATTCTGGATTAGAATTTATTGTCGTTTTAACACTCTATGGATTTTTAGATACACATATATATGTATTTATTCATAAATATATATATCTATGTGTGTGCGTGTCTGTGTGTGTGTGTGTTGTATATATGCATGTATGTATTTATTTATTTATTTATAAACACACATAAAAAACATATTTTATAAATGTATTTGAAACTAATATTATAAATATATATTAATATACAAATAAATATATACAGATAACAAATAATAACTAAATATATATATAAATATATATAAATAAATATAAATATAATAATTAATATAAATATATAAATATATTAATAAATATATATTTATTAATATAACTAAATATATTTATATTAATATGAATCTATATTAATATAAGATTAAATATTTCTATGTATATATAAATGAATAGATATATCATTAAATGGAGAAAAAAACTAAATGTCGTAGTGATAAAGGTGCAGGAACACCATGGGGGAGGTCTCGTGTTCGAAATCTGGTGGAAGCAAGGGCACGCAAGCGCAAGTGGGAGGGGGTTGCGTGGGCAAGGCCAGCGTGCAATGAGAGGGAGGGGGAACCGTCTAGCACTAATAAAGTGGGGGGGGGCAATCCATGTTAAAATCTCCCCCACATTATATATTCGTTTGATTTTTTTTACTTTTATCAGTGTTTAAAAAGTAACTGATAAAAGGTGTCATTTATCACCACTAAAAAAAGTGCTGATAAAGGACATTTTTATCTATGCTAATAAAAGACACCTTTTATCAGTGCTTTTTTATCAGTGATAAAAGGGGCCTTTATCAGACCTTTTCGGAGTGATGGAAAAAAGGACCGCTTTATCTTCGCCTCAATTAACAGCGCTTTTCTAGCACTGTTAATGCCCTGCTCATGCACTGATAAAGGCCATATTTGTAGTAGTGTAACCAAGTCCGTCTTTAATGTCACTCTCATTAGTCTATAATAACCATAAATTATCCTCTTCAAAATCAAATCATTTCACCCATGCCACGGTCCACCACACAATTTCCATCTAACCTCAACATCATTTAAAAAATAAGAATCTTCTACTCACTCATTAATAATTAATGATAAAAAATCAACAATAATGATATTATTTATCATTAGGAACCAAACCTAAATTAAATATGCCTATACATCCTATCAATCCTTCTCATTTAAACAAAACATATACCCCAAAAGCACCTCAAGTTCTTTTCATAAAAAAATCTCAAGGTATCTCTATTCCTATATCACACACTCAGTAGCTCCTACCATGCACCGATCTCTTAATCCAGAGAATATACCCATGATTTATGAATATAAGGCACTAAATATCCCAGTATAACCCCTTTATCAAGTTATACATGAATTTATAACATCTTAATAGAAATTGGAAACAACATTCTACTTAGTCACAACACTCCGCTCACCCATATCTTGAGTCAAATCTCAAAACCAATAGGCTCTCTTTTCAAATGTCCATTGGAATGTTGAATATAATTTCTTTCTAATTAGTACATACTAACTTTTAAGATTGGTTTGTGGTATGATTTATTAGTGTCACATTTGGGCTATAGTGTTTGGAATTTTCGAACTCTTATACAATTATCTTATATAAGAAATTTATATCTTTGATTTGATTCAAGAAATGAATTGATTAGATAAATTAAAAGAATAAATTGATCATTTTAGGTGGATTTTTACCTTCACCATTAATTTGAGTATTTCATATAGTTTTATAGGTTAATTGGGCTTACCAGTAGGGAAATAAGGCTTGTGGGGATGAAAGTTGGTCTCTATTACTTCACAATTAACTTGTCTTATTATAGGAGAAAAAATAATGGTGGATTCACGATAATTTTATAGTATCATGGATTAATTATAATATTTATTTTTAAAAGAATTCATAGTATTTCATTTGAATAGTGAATTATAATTAATGATTAATTGATTCTAAGGAGTACAAAAGATCACCACAAATTCTTATCTAATAGATCTGAGAATTAATGATTCTTATAAATAAATTTTGGTAAATAGATTTATTTGATCATGAAACTTTCTATAGGAAACTCCAATTTTATTTTCAGAATGTAGGAATAATATTCTTATGATAATATTACCAACAGATTAATAAATTAACTATAAACAATTTTTTTGATCTTCCTAAAATAAATGAACAATTTATCGACTTAAAGGTATAATTGGGGATTATAAATTGAATTTTATTTTAGATAAAAAATTTAATGTCTGAAAAATGTAATTATTTTGAAGCCTCAATGGGAACTGTTGTACCTCTCGTACCCCTCGTGGTTTCATTTTCATGATCACAATCACTCTCTTATTTATCTAATCTTGTTTTAATTGTTTTTGTTGATAGGCAAAATGTTGCCAAGGATTTGGGCCAAGAAGGACTGAAAGTGGACTCTCTGAGTCTACCGGCCAACCGGTGGATGACCACCGGCCAGCTGATGGTGCCTGGGCAGAAGGCATCCCCTCTGTCCAGACCACCGGCCTACCGGTGTCCCATCACCAGCCAGCCGGTGGAACCCAGACAGAAGGGACACCTACTGTCTCAGCACCGGCCAACCGGTGGCCTCCTCACCGGCCAGCCGGTGGTGCCTGGGCAGAAGGCCTCTCCTTTTTTCAAAGCACCGGCCAACCGGTGGCCAAGCACCGGTCAGCCAGTGGAGCCAGTCAAACTAGCCGTTGGGCTTTGACCAGACTTGTCCACTTGACCCCCAACGGCTCCGAAGGCCTCTCCAATGGCTCCGAAGACCCCCAAAGGCCATTTGAGGGTTCCCCCTCTATAAATAAAGGACTAGGAAGCCCCGGAAACGTACGGTAGCCCACGGGAACATTGTTCGATCATTTGGAGAACCTCCGGCGCATTCCTTCAAGGATCTCCATTTGATCCAACTCATTTCCACAACCAAGGAGCACCACCATAGAAGCTTGGGAGCGCCCTTCATCATCACCAGTCAATCCATTGGCGCCCAAGACTTCTCCTCTTTACGGTTTTTATTATTTTATCTTCTTGAGCATCAATTTGGGTTTGTGCCTACAAACCCCCATTTCTTTTATCTTCCTTTTGTTTGGGTTTTCACACCACCTTCAAGGTGTGAAGAGGTTAGTCAAGCCTTCCCTTTAAAAGGCTTGAGTCATAGGTGAGCTAGCCTTCACCTGTAAGAAGGCTAGTGGGTTCTTGCTCAACCATTAAAAGCAAGCTGTAATAGGTTCTAGACTACCTTAAAGTCTAGTGGGTTTCTTGCTAAAACCATTAAAAAGCAAGCAGTAGTAAATCTCTCAACGGTTGAGTTGGGAGAGGAGACTTAGGCTTTGGTTTAAGCCGAACTCCGTTATCAGGTTTTGTGTCTTGCCTCTTTTTTTCCACTGTGCTTTAACTTTGTTTTAAATTGTGAATTATTTTTTAAAAGGCAATTCACCCCCCCTCTTTCCATCACTCTCCGCCCAAAAATTGGTATCAGAGGCAAAATTTGAGTAATACCCTAACCGGTTTCAAATTCAAGATCCTTTGTGATGGCTTCAACTTCTTTCGCCCCCGAAGGCTATTCTTTGGGTCGTGCTCCATTCTTTGATGGAACCGACTACACTTATTGGAAAACTCGCATGATTACATTTCTTAAAAGTATTGGCTATCCTATATATAGAATTGTTATGCAAGGCTACACTCTCTCTATCAAAGATGAGTCTAAATGGACCCCCGAAGACATTGCTAATTTTGAGCTTGATGGCAAAGCCATGAATGCTCTTCATTGTGGGTCAGACCGTAATGAATTTAATCGTATTTCTACTTGCACCACTTCTCTTGAAATTTGAAAGCTTTTGGAAGTGACCCATGAAGGCCATTTCAAGCCCGACTGTCCACTCAACAAGAAAAAGGCCAAGCAAAAGGAAAAGAAGAAGGCATTCAAGGCCACATGGAGTGATAGCTCCACATCCTCATCCTCCTCCTCCTCAAGTGACAACGGTAAAAAATGCCTAATGGCATTTCATGAGGTAACCTCTTCCGACTCCTCTTCCTCTTGTTCTTCCAATTATTTCAATCATTTATCTTATGAGGATCTCCAACATGCTAGAGATCAATTGGAGGAAGGTTTTCACGAACATTCTTCCAAATTTATTTCTTTGAAAAAAAAAAGAAAATTCTCATTTCTGAAAAAGAACAACTTCTAAAAAAAAATGAGGAACTTACCCTTAAGATCCAAGACATTCCAAATGTTGATTCTTTGAATTCAACCATTAAAGATCTAAGGGAGTCTCTTTCCAAGTTCACCCAAGGTGAACAAAATTTGACCAAATTACTTGGTTCCCAATGCATATCTAGAACCACCCAAGGGCTTGGCTATTCCAAGCAAGCTTCCTCTTCCCATGCTCCTACTATTTTTGTAAGGGGGAGCTCCCAATATAAATTTTGCAACTATTGTAAAAAACCCGGGCACTTAATTTATGAGTGCAATTGCAAAAATGCCCGGTATTGAATGCCCAAAACCATTTCCTTTAGCGATGAAGTTCATAGGAGAAGACCCGCCACAAGACAAGTTTGGATTGAAAATTCCCTTTTAGCAAGTCTCTCCGGACCAAAATTTGTCTCGGTTCTAAAATCCTCTCCCCGGTGATTTGTTGTTTTTATTTAGGGGGAGTTAGGATCGTTTAAGCCTTTTTGCGTTTTTCTTTCAAAACTTTCAATTCAAAACTTTCAATTCAAAACTTTCAATTCAAATTTCAAAAATTTCAATTGGATTAAAATCTCTATCTTGTTTTTCAATCCTTTCCCTCAATCAAGTTTTATTCCCCGTACTATTTTTATAATCACAAAGGGGGAGAAATTCTTGGTTGATTGGGGGAGAAATCTTTCTCTCATGCTTTGCTTTATCCTTTAAAACATGCCTTTCATTTCAGTCTTTTACATTGCTTGTTTTGGTGATTGTGATCATCAAAATAGGGGGAGATTGTTCTACCTCTCGTACCCCTCGTGGTTTAATTTTCATGATCACAATCACTCTCTTATTTATCTAATCTTGTTTTAAGTGTTTTTGTTGATAGGAAAAAGGTTGCCAAGGAATTGGGCCAAGAAGGACTGAAAGTGGACTCTCTGAGTCTACCGGCCAACCGGTGGATGACCACCGGCCAGCCGATGGTGCCTGGGTAGAAGGCATCCCCTCTGTCCAGACCACCGGCCAACCGGTGTCCCATCACCGGCCAGCCGGTGGAACCCAGATAGAAGGGACACCTACTATCTCAGCACCGGCCAACCGGTGGCCTCCTCACCGGCCAGCCGGTGGTGCCTGGGCAGAAGGCCTCTCCTTTTTTCAAAGCACCGGCTACCCGGTGGCCAAGCACCAGTTAGCCGGTGGAGCCAGTCAAACTAGCCGTTGGGATTTGACCAGACTTGTCCACTTGATCCCCAACGGCTCCGAAGGCCTCTCCAACGGCTCCGAAGACCCCCAAAGGCCATTTGAGGGTTCCCCCCTCTATAAATAAAGGACTAGGAAGCCCCGGAAACGTACGGTAGCCAACGGGAACATTTTTCGATCATTTGGAGAACCTCCGGCGCATTCCTTCAAGGATCCCCATTTGCTCCAACTCATTTCCACAACCAAGGAGCACCACCATAGAAGCTTGGGAGCGCCCTTCATCATCACCAATCTATCCATTGGTGCCCAAGACTTCTCCTCTTTACAGTTTTTATTATTTTATCTTCTTGAGCATCAATTTGGGTTTGTGCCTACAAACCCCCATTTCTTTTATCTTCCTTTTTTTGGGTTTTAACACCACCTTCAAGGTGTGAAGAGGTTAGTCAAGCCTTCCCTTTAAAAGGCTTGAGTCATAGGTGAGCTAGACTTCACCTGTAAGAAGGCTAGTGGGTTCTTGCTCAACCATTAAAAGCAAGCTGTAATAGGTTCTAGACTACCTTAAAGTCTAGTGGGTTTCTTGCTAAAACCATTAAAAAGCAAGCAGTAGTAAATCTCTCAACGGTTGAGTTGGGAGCGGAGACGTAGGCTTTGGTTTAAGCCGAACTCCGTTGTCAAGTTTTGTGTCTTTCCTCTTTTATTTCCGCTGTGCTTTAACTTTGTTTTAAATTGTTAATTATTTTTTAAAAGTCAATTCACCCCCACTCTTGCCATCAATCTCCGCCCAACACGAACTACTATGTGTGTTGTGATTTGGTCTCTCTATTACATCATACAATTTCATAATGCTCCAAAATATTATATTTCATTAGTTATTTGTATCCCTTTTCAAGTTATTTTTTGGTTACCATTTAGTTTGTCAAAGATGGAAATACTATGATCACATAAGAAGACACAATTATATGATAGTATTGTAATGTTTCAATTCTAGACTAATATACGAACTTTATTAGAAACATAGTTTTAGAGAATAAGATCTCTATTTATCCCAAAATGTTTTATTTTTTATGAAATGAGTGAACTCAATATTTTTTTCATTTAATATATGGGGATTTCTAGGATTGGTAAGATATTATATGCACATCAAAAAATAATTTTAAGAATTATCACATGAATGAAGACCGTTACATAGAAGAACATGATTTTTTTAAAGGAA